>VYXF01003852.1:263605-323258 GCA_013397295.1 Polioptila caerulea | reverse complement strand
CAGGCTTGAGAGGTGGGCCCAAGCAAACCTCATGAAGTTCAACACCAAGTGAAAGTTTTGCACCTGGGTTGGGGAAATCCCAGGCACAAGTACAGACTGGATGGAGAATGGCTGAAGAGCAGATCTGAGAGGAGGACTTGGGGTGCTGGGTGTGAGAGGCTGGACATGCCCCAGCCATGGCACTCCCAACCCAGAGAGCCAAACGTGTCCTGGGATGTATCCAGAGCCCTGTGGGCAGCAGGGCAGGGAAGGGATTCTGCCCCTCTGCTCTGCTGAGACCACCTGGAGCTCTGCACCCAGAGCTGGGACACCCAGCGTAAGAACCCAGACTTGTTAGAACAGGTCCAGAGGAGGCCATGAAGATGATCTGGCTGGAGAATCTTTCCTAGGCTGAGAGAGTAGGGGGTTTTCTGCCTGGAGAAGAGAAGGTTCTACCTTATTGCAGGCTCCATATAGTGGGGTCCTACAGAAAATCCTGGAAAGGGACTTTTAATGAGGACACGTAGCTATAGGGCAAGAGGGACTGCTTTTTAATTGAAAGAGGGTAGGTTTAGGTTACGTATTAAAAAGAAATTCTTTACTGTGAGGATGGAACTGGTTGGCCCAAAGAAGTCTTCTTGACCAGTTCTTGAGAGTGATCGAGGCCAGGTTGCATCATAGAATCATGGAGTATCCTGAGTTGAAAAGGACACACAAGGATCACTGTGTGCAGCTCCTGACTCTGCATAGGACAACTCCAAGATTCTCACCACGTGCCTGAAAACACTACTTGAACTCTGACCCCTTCCATGGGGAGCCTGTTCAAGAGCCCAACCACCCTCTGGGTAAGATTTTCTAAAAATCCAATTTGTGCATTCTCTGACACAGCTTTATGCTATTCTCTTTGGTCTTATCACTGGTTACCAGAGAAAAATGGGATATGGCTTTGAGAAACCTGATCTAGTGGAAAGTCTCCCTCCCAAGGCAGTGGGTTTGGAACTAGGTGATCTTTAAGATACCTTCCAATATAATAATGGATATTTTTCCATTCTATGATAATGATGTGCCACAGTAGGTGAACAGACAGCAATACTTGGAGTTAATTTTGGTGACCTTGTTGGTACTGTTGTTCTCTTGAACAAATTTTGGAATTTAGTAAACACACCAGCATTGATAGGATTTTTCTCCCCTACAATGCAGTGGCTGTTTTTAAAGCAGCAAATCTCCTGCTACATCTCTAACTCTTTGGATAAGTTGTATACTGTAATCATCAGGCTTCTCTTCTCCAGTACAGGAATAAACCACACTTTACAGTATTGCTGTTTTTAGAAAAAAAGAGATGGTATTTATAAAGATATAGTAATTTCATAGTTCTTCACAGGCTGAAACCTTCAAAGTTTAAGAGAACTTTGAGGTTTGCCTATAGTTTTTCCACAGGAATGGACAGTTTTCCTTGAGTACTGGAAGTACACTATTTTCTTCTCTACGTGCACATATAATTGAGCACATGAAATGTCAATCTGTCTTTAAGCCTTTCCCTAATGAAATTGCTGAAGTTCACAAATGTGAAGTTCACAAATGACTGGGAATGTACTGGGAATGAACAAAAGCCACATCTCCATAGTCAAAAGTTTTCAGTTACCTTGTTTTTTGTTGACTAAAACTATCAAAATCTAAATTCTCTTCCAGGGGGTTCCAGACACCATAAATACAATCCTGGTTTCCTCAAACTTAAAATTAGGCACTTCTGTGCTAAAGACCTGTTATTGTTTAAGCCCAGCTGGAGACAAAACACCACACAGCCCCTCACTCAACTCCCTTCTCTTGCCTGGTGAAATGAGGAGGAGAATTGAAGAAAAACTTGTGTGTTGAGATTAGAACAGTTTAATTATTGATACTAAAGTAAAATGCATTAATAATGGCAAATGATAATAATGACAATGAAAGGGAAACAAACAATGCAGTTGGTCACCACCCACTGACTGATGCCAGAGTCTGCTTCCCAAACCCAGATCTGCTGTGCTTCCAGGTAACTCCTCCCACTGTATATCCTGGGTATAGTGGTGCAGAATATTCCTTTGGTCAGTTCCAATCACCTGCCCAACTATGCTCCCTTCCATTTTTCTTCTGTGCACCTCCTCATTGGCAGAACGTGAGACTAGGAGGGAGGAAAAAAAAGTGCTTGACTTGGAGTAAGTCACACACCTTAGGAAAAACCCAAACATCAGTGTATTATCACCACCTTCCTCATTCTGAATCCAAAATACAGCATTTTAACACTTCCTGAGAAAAAATTAGCTCTATCCTAGCTGAAACCTGGACAAGACCTCATCAAAGTGCTTGATTTTTCAGTGGTGGTGAGAATACAAATACTCTAAAAAATTACTTGTGTAACACCCAATTCTAACCCAAATGTTTTCAAATTTGAATTTAAACTAGAAAGAAGTAATGATCTATGTAGAAATATTAATGGCACCGCACCCTGACTGACATACACTGCACTTTCCTGAAGACTATAAACTTTAATTTGTCCCTAGAGCTAATTAGGGGCTAGAAAATACAATTCCTTTGTTAATAAATCTCTCTCTGAATACGGTTTTTTATGCTAAGATAAATCAAAGACAAATAGCACCATCATACTCCTTTAGAATACTTGTTTTATTTTGCAGCAGAAAAATGTGTCTTCCTAAAACAAGATAAGGTTTTTCTTTCAGAGAACTACCATGTTTCCCTATGCATCTGAGTTATTTGCTCTGGGTTTAAGCAACTATATTAGCTTTACCTTTCCAAAATGTGTTAACACAGTTAACTAAATATTTTCCATAGTATAGGATTTTTTAGGATTTTTTAATGCTTGCATTATTAAACTTTACTTCTGCTGAAAACTAAAACAGTTAACTTTTGCAGTATGCCTTTACATTTTCTAAATTATATTTATGACACATTTGCAGTCAGTGCTTCATTGCAGTCTAAAAAGAAAAAATATTCCCAGTGTTTGTAGGGTTTTTTACATTTACTTATATTTTAAAAATTTCCACAATGTGCTATTTTTTGTTGCTTTGAAGAATGCAGCATAATTAAATTTCCTTAATATTTTTCACTTTCTTTCTACTCCTTTATATATTGTTGCTAGGCTGAAATAAATTGCCAATAAAAAGAGCAAACACAAATTGTGTTATAAAGCACCGAGTTCCAATACTTCTTTTAAAATTAAATTGTAACATGCATACAAATATCATAGAAAACACACTGCATGAACACTGGCTGTGGTAAGAACAAGTCACATGAGAATAGTGAATTTCTTTTTCATAGAATAGTGACTCTCTTTTTCATAGATAGGCTGCTAAAAGGCACCAGTATCTGATCACAGATCTATGTAACATTAAAACCCAGTATAAAATCTCACATTGTCTCCAATGTCTATACATTTGTGGTTTATAATTTCATAAATAGAAAGCAAATATGAAATTATAAGATACTTGGAATATTTCATTCTTCAAATTTAGATAGTAAGAAATAATGGATGGTTTACAGTGCCTGAACAGTTTATATCATATTATTTATAAATACAGTCTGTGAGATCTGGAAAACTCTAATCTAAAAATAAAAGTAGATTTTTTTTAAAAAATGAAAGAAATCTTTATAAAATGTTTATAATCAGAGGAATGTAACAAATGACATGGGACAATAATTCTCTTTTTTCCAAGTCATATTTTAGACTATACCAATTTGTTTCATAGTTAGTTATGCATAAAAATAAACCTATCAAGGTTGGAAAAGGGATCAGTTTGCAGAATTCTCTGCTCACAGTATGTTTTGTTTTTTATCTTCTCGTATTAACAAGGGTACCTAATATCTTGACCCTAATTACCTCTCAGAAAACTGTAACCGCTTCATGAAGACTTTCTTTATTTTCTAAAAATTACATGTATTGTGTAGATGTCCTTTTGGGATTTAATGATCATTATGAAGAGTCAGGACATATGGCACTTGATTTTTTTCTGCGAGTACTGACCTAATTTCCTCTTATTAGGAACTCCTTATCAGATTGAGATGAAGTCTAACCCCACCACAGAAAAACACCTGTAAGATGATTTGGAGTNTAGAAAATTAGCATTTCCATCTATCTCTAAATGAAATGACAGGAGGCAACTCCTCTGCATTATCAGATATGCCAAATAGAAAAATCCTATTGCAGTAAAACTAAGGAGTCACCACTGAGCTAATTGAATCAGGGCTGATATGATCGTAAGAGATAAAAACACATTAAACAAATTAGGATATTTTACAATACAGTATATGATTTAAAATTCACATTTTCCCAACACAAAGTTATCCATGATGCCTAAATATGGATGTTATTTTACTAACAAAGTTTTAGATTTTAAAGTGTAGCTAAACTAAGAGGAAATTGCTTTTGAACAAATTATGGAAAAAATAAGTTTGAAACTTTATGGATCTTTCATGTTCCTTTCCTTTATACTCTTTAAATTTTTTATTATTAAATCAATCTAAATGATAAAAAAATAAATTCTGGAAAATTACAATTTTTTTACAATTTTTCTGATCATAGAAGGCTGACATTTCCACCACATTTTCCCTTATTCTTGCACTAACCAGCCTTTTTTTTTTTTCCGTCAAGTTTGCGTCAGAATGCATCTGTATTTTACACATTATATCCCCGTTTTTTTCTTCCAGTGCTATCACACTTTTTATTGTTTGGCTTTTGGTGTTGTGGTCCAGACTGGCCTTTAATAAAACTCATAACATGCAGTTTAAGGTCCCCAGCCATCTGCTATGCTGAATGTTCTGAGTAAACTCATGATATATGGAAAATGCAAGCACACAGTGTATGACTCTTTCTGGTGATAGAGAGAGACATCTGAGTAAATAAAAAAATAAGTACTCTTTTCCCATCATTCAAGAAGCCCAATGCTCCTTTGGATCATCATAGATTTGACTATTTCATTTTAAAGTGAGAATCATCACTGGAAGACGGACAATGTCTCAGCAGGAGCCTAATTATAGGGAATTGTAGGAAATATCTTGAAACACCTACAATATTCACACAGGCTGTCCTCAGTTTGATTGTCTCAGCAGACTAGTATTTCCTTTTGGTAGCTAGCCCTGCACAGATTATAAGAGTGAGGAAAAAATGGAAAATTATTTGGCTCATAATTGTGTTTCTCTGAAAGCATCAGACAAGAGATATCTGGTTCCTTTTTAGAGGTTAAGTTTTAAGTGCTCCTTCTCCACTGCTTGGGGAGGGTTTGGCTCAGTGTGATAGGATGAAGAGTTCTTTTTTCTTCTCCCTAAATATATTTCCTATGATATATACACACATTGCTGAAGAATTAGGATGCAAAAACTACTGGGAATTAGACTTATTCATAGTTCCAAGTAGTTGATGCATCCTGGTTTTTTATGCTTCTATGTTAATCCAGAAAGAGGCTACTGTTTCACAAACATCTTCATGTTTCATTCTGTCTTTAAGAGTCAGCAAAGACTAAGGCAGAATTCTGACTTCTTTATTTCTTGTGTTGTAGATTGC
The DNA here is from genome assembly GCA_013397295.1 of Polioptila caerulea. Lineage (NCBI taxonomy): Eukaryota > Metazoa > Chordata > Aves > Passeriformes > Certhiidae > Polioptila > Polioptila caerulea. The sequence goes on along the minus strand of VYXF01003852.1, from coordinate 317,728 downwards.
TTATATATGTTAGCTCTCTGAGGTAGCTACAGAACAAACTTAATTTCTACACATTCCTAAAAATCAAGCTCAAGGAAAAAAATATATTATAAAATAACAATACAATGTCATGTTTCCTGGACATAAAAAATGTAATAGAGCAGTTGAGGAAATAATAAAGAAATACAGTCACCAAAGTGAATTGTTGCCTTCCCTTGTGGCTACTTCTATAAGGAATAATAAAATTAGAAAAATCAGGAAAGAAATAGAAATAATATCTTGATGATAAGGTACCATAATTTTAGGTGGCAAGAGTAATTGCAGTTAGAATTTATTTTGTGCTTATCTTCATGTGAATTAAGATTAATGAAAAAGGTAAAAAGAATTAAAAAAAACATTCTGAAATGGGTAATTACATGGTAATGGACACCAACAGAAAGTACTCATCCTTCTGGGTCTTATTCCCAAGTCCTAGTCTCATGATATTACAGTTTCCAGTTCTATGCCTGCTGGTGCAACTTTAGTCTAGTTAATAGAAGGAATCAGTTCATTCAATGATGTATGGCATGATTCATATGCATCTTATTTGCTCTGTCTTTGTTCAAGAATTTCAAGAAGTTGAGGAATGATGCAGAAGGGAAAGCAATCAAGAGAAGGCTAATATCACTCGTATCTCTAGTATGGCCTAGACCAGAGCTCAGAACTTCTCAGGAAACAAATCTTTGGAAGTTAATGATCACAAATTCTCTTGACAAGCTGCCTGAGTCTCTCAGCTTGTAAGTTGAGAGGCTCTGTTTCAAAGAGCAGTCCATTTCCTAAAAAAAATGTACTTTCATAGAGCCTAAAGCTTTGCATCATCTCCAAACTTGATGACTTTCAGCTATTGTATCTGCAGACACACAGCTTGGTCACACACAGATGGAATTTATACACACACAAATTTTTATGCTAGAGATGTATAGGTGTCAGGACTATGTCAGGACCATGTGTCAATCTGCCATGTCTCTAATTTTGCTCTTGTCTGAAAAAAGTTCAGACTGTCCTGATGCATGCGACAAATACGTATGTATCAGCAGAGGAAAAGGAAGATATTCAGAACTAATGATGCAGCAGATTAAATCCTACTATTTTCTTCAAGTTAGATGGTGTAGTTCCTCCAGTGTCCACTCAAGAAGCAGAAAAATAAATAAAAATGTAACTCATATATATATCCTTTTTCTCTTTTGTGCTTTATTCTGGCAGTAGCATCTCAGGTCATGCAGTCAGAATATTTTTGAGATCTCTTCATGGGTAGTCTTGTCAAAAAGTATTTTAATGCAACTATGTATACATTTTGAAGAAAATGGTACATTGTGAACACACTAACATTTTCCATACACTTTAAATAAAAAGCAGCACAAGCAAATAAAGGCGTACATTCCCTGATGCAAACATCCAAAAACACACACTCACAGACAACACAAGCATCTGAGTAATAGAAAGGAAACTGAGGGTCAAGTAAAAGGAAAACAATCAGTTGAAGTTTACTTTCCAGGCAAAACAGCACATAGAGGGATAAAACCCAACCAAACCAACAAACAAAAAAACTCCAGCTAAGATAGATGACAAGAAAAACAGATTTTCCCACATCCTCTCCTCACCCAATTCTTTCTGTACCTTATTACAAAAGCATAAACAGAAACAATTATGTGCAACTTGACTGAATATCACTGATCTGATCCACCTGAACACAAGAATATGGACTTTTTACTCATCATTCATATTCTATCATTGCAATGAAGAATAAACTGCATTATAACTAAAAATGGACTAACATAGGTTTAGAAAATAGAAAAGAAAATAATTTTGGAGCTCACTGCCTCCTCTATCACCGTATAAACCAGCTATGCCCTAGCTGCCTTGATGATCCTAAAGGTGATGCAGAAAAAAAATTTCTGAAATAATAATGATTCATTTCCAGTTAGTCAAAGCTATAATATTCCACAATTTTCTTCACCAATTTAAAATAAACTACTATGTTTAAACTTTGGAATATAATGCTATTCAAATCTCAGGATATAAATACCGACCTGGCCCTTAAAACCTTTACTGACTGTACTTTCTTATGTACTCAGGTGAAATTATCATTCTTTTCAGTAGGTTAAGGAAAGGACTAAAATATTCTTCTGTCTTATTGGTGTCTACTTTCTGTCTGTGCCAAAGTAAGGATTCAGGACTGGTCTACTAATGCACAGGAATGTGTTAGGAGCTCAGCACAAGAATTACTGTGTGAAATTATAAGGCTTATGGTTTACAAGAGGTCAGACTAAATTATCATAATGGTCCCTTCTGGGTCTTAAAACCTATGAATAATCAGTGTCTCCATCCTAACGTAGACTGCTACTTCATCTAATCTAGTCATCATCATATCTCCTACAGAGGCTAGCACCTGAGATTTCAGTGGAAATCAAATCCCCTTTCACCCTTTTAATGTAACTAGATAATTACATAAGGGAAGAAAAATTTCTTCCCAACTCTTGTAGGCTATCATACTATAAATGGAAGTAAGGTGCTAGTTTTCTTTCTGCAATAAGAATGTTTTATCCCATTAAAAATGTAACATTCTTGAACTTCATATATAGTTAACACATACAGCTGCATCCAGCAACCATTTACTTGATACTATGGGGCATTTATGAACAAAATTTGATTGGGAGTTTTGTGATGAAGGAAAATTTTCAGCAGCAAAGTAGCCAAGAGAAGTTCAGCCATAGTTCATGCAATCTTTTCGAAAATTCATATTAGAGTACAGCTGCAAAGAAATGACAGCTTGAATCTGAAGAAGGGTGTCTTCCTGGTGTGTCACAGGGTCAAGAAATCCTGTACCAAATAAGAATGCAGAGCTCTGCTGTAAATATTTGTGGTTTTCCTTTACACACAATCTTTTTACCCAGTGCTGGAATCCTGCCATAATGCATCCTCAAGATGAAGTATATAAAAGCACGTGTTGAAGTGAATTTTAACATTTACAAAACTGTGAAGATAGGAGACACTGTGAGACCCATCCCCATACACGAAGCTAGGAAGAGGTGTAAGAGGCTAGGAAGAATTATAAGATGAACTACCAAATTAGTCAATGAAACAAGGAGAGAATTAGTCAGACAGATGCATCCTTCTCCTTTTTTTCAAGACAAATTCAGGATGGATGATTAGCTCTGTAAAGTCCTTAGTTCATTCTCTCAGGTTTTAACACTAGGGATTAAAAAATGTAATGAATCTAGCAAGATTGTTCTAACTGCACAACCCCAAACATCAGAGCTGTAGTGCAGCAGTTATTTTTTCCAGAAGCCTTCTTATAAACCCTAATCTGCTCAAACTGCTACTTCTGCATGATGGAGGGTCCATTCTGTGTGGTACAGAAATAACCCATGTCACGTGTTCCCTATTAGAAACTTTGTTTTCATTAGTCTTTGCTTTCCTGCTCCTCATAACACAGTATTATTGAAAGCAACAGCATTTTCCTTACATCTAGAAAGCAAACTTTTAATATAAAGTTGCTGCTTGCACTTTCCGACCATTTTCACTGTATGCACTGAAAAATCTGTGATCTGGAAAACACAGTTAAACACAGGTATCAGGTGTCAGGAAATGTAATTGCACTGACATCTGCACTCAAAAGGGACTGGAAGGTAGGGATGAGATGGGAGCAGCCATCTGGACAGTGAGAGCCATTTCAATCTTTATATGAAACCTGTGACACTAAGTCATAATAACAATTCTTCAATTCATAAAGTCTTCTCCTTCCTGAAACACATGTTTTTAATTGCCACAAAGAAAGTTTTTCACTTCTATAGAATCTGCAGAACTGCACCAGGAAACAGCTCTGAGAATTCACAGGGTGGCAGGTTCCTGTAACAAATTTCTATTGCTCTCTGAGCACCTCTAAATGCAGAGTAACCAGTTGTTTCTTTTGTAGGAACATGGTCATTACGAAAAAAATAGACTATCACAGGAAAACATAAATCTAAATCTTTCAATAATCTTCAATAATATAAACATTTTTTGCAAATCAAGCATGTCCTTATATTGCCCAACTAATTTTTTTTCCCAAAATGTTTCAGAAGTTAAACACTTATATTTGTAAAATGTTTTATTTTCTCCAAATCCTACTTAGAGGCATGGGATCGCTGCAATGTAAATGGACAGATTTAACTGATGCCTTAGAAAGATTGACCTGGAACAGAGGCTAGACAGAGCCAAAGGATAAAGTAGTTATTTATTAAAAGGCTTCAATGGATACATCCTGGGCAGTGCAAGAGCCCAGCTGGGACTACACCCAGTTTGAACCCCAAAAATGGCCACAAAAATGGATGACCAGTCACAAGGTCTCACACTTTTGTAAATTTTGGTCCATTAGTATGTTGGAGTTAATTGTCCGATTATAGCTTCAGGTTATGAAGCTCCATCCTCCTTGTTTTTCTCTCTTCACCATTGTTTTCATCATTGTTTTTGTTCTTGGGCTTGAAATTTGTATTGGTTGTCCTTGGTCCCAAGCTAGAAAAGGAAAGTTTTTGTCTACCTACTCTGTGAAGAGAGCTTACCAACACTTAATATGAAACCCAGAACTACACACTAAAACAGCACAGAATCTAAAAAATATAAAAGCTAAAACTTACAGGCATCGTAACATCTCTCTCTTTTTTCCCCTTACAATACAAACAAAATTTGGTTTACCTGTCTTCAAAAAATGTATTGCACGTATGTGTGGATATGTGTGTGTGTTTGTATTATTAGTGTGATACATATTCTAATAGCAATTTAAGGTCTTTCTTGGAATTTATATTGCAACCATTGATTGTGAGTCATTGTCATTATGTGTCTTGAAAAAAATATAAGTTAAAGCCTAAGTGTTTTCTCTGTATACATATGTATGGAAATATATGGATTCACACATATATACAGTCACAGAGATGAAATCTATATTGCCATAACCTCCTTAACAGAAACCTGAAAGAAGTGAACATATTTAAGGGTATTTAATGGTGATTAATACAGTTTGGATATTGATAAATTAGTGCATTTTAGCATGAAAAGCTGCCTACCAATCTGCAAAGAGATGTAAGATAAAAGCATCTATTCTTTCCAATGTCAAGACTAACAGTTCTGTATTGCTATACACCCAAACTGAACCAGACCACTTCACTGCAAAGCACCTTCAAAATTATCCCATTTAACAAGTGTGTACAATGAGTCATTGACCTGATCATCTTAGAAAACCATACATGCTAATGGAGAAAAAAAGACTGGGATTTAACTGGGGAAGTGAGAGAGATGGCCAAGAAAGCACAGCTGCATGAAATATGTAATAAGGAGCCTTGGTCCTTTCCAGAAACCACAGAATCAGTGTGGTTTCCTTCTGCCTTCAGCCTAGAGTTCTGGGAGAGTTGCCAAAAGCAAAAAGAACTTTAAGATGCTAGTGAGGCTGGCTGGAAAGGAAGAAGATGTTTTATTAAAATAAAATGTTTGGGTTTTTTTCTCTGGGAGGGGAAGCTGCAAAACACATAAGCTGCTGGTAGGGTCATCAAATGATGAAGGAAATTTCTTAGGACAAAAGCACCTCTCCTCCCAGGTGGAAACTGAGGAGAAGATCCCATTTCCTCCCAAGTAAACAATGGTCAGAACTGTTGATTTTCTGTGCTCTGTTCTGGAACCAGGATTTGGCATAAAACAGCTTTGGAGAGGAAAAGTTTTGTATAAGGGTCTGGAACAAAGATAGTTAGCGGAAGGAGTACTTTTGGAAAATGAACAGGAACAAGCTGAATTTGGGGTGAAAAGCTACATCAAAACTGGCCATGAGGGCTTGGATGTGGTGTGTGACCTCTCGAGCGCTGAGCAAGGGCTGCACTGCTCAGAATATGCCACCCATGTTGGAGGTAGCAAATTTCTGCTTGGAAAAAGAGTTATGAGCAATGGATTTGATTAAAAGCTCAGGGAGGCTGAAGCTCTAAAAACAAGCAGAACAAAATCTGCATAACTAAATTAATCACCAGAAGACAGGTGATTATTTCAAGTGGAGGAAAGCAAGCCATGGTTTCATTCAGCAAGAGGAAGGGTGGAGTGCTTGAAACAACTAGAGCAAGATGAAGACTGTAAGACTACTGCAGCTTCTACTTCACTTGTCTTCCCAAATAGCAAACTATGGGAATAAACCACACTTCCACTCTCAGCAGTGACATTTGTGCACTCCTGGAATGAGATTTGGCTAAAAAGTATGACACTAAAGCAAAAATGGAAAAAAAAACCTATTAAGGAGTCATGCTGTTATGTCTATTAAAGATGTTATTAAATTCTAGAAGATGATTTAGAGAACACAGTAAATGTTAATTTACTTTATATCTCTTTTATATGGGGGGAGAAGGGTCTCCTTTTTTGTATTTTTTATTTCATTCCTTATTCCTAAGCCAGTGGCTGAATCACAGCTCTGTAAGAAATTGTGCAGCACTGTAAGATTGAATCTGCAAATTCTATTCCAGAAGCACTTAGTACATGCATAAATCAATGTTTTCTCTTAAAAATAACCTTCTATGCTTCACCTTCAAGAGTTACATTTAAATAAATTCTTCAGAGAGGAATTTGAAGAAGAATTCTGCTGCTAATAAACACAAGTATTTTAAAATAAACAGTAATGAAAAGTATATTCTCTTGACTGATACTGTATAAACCATAGGTGCCCTTCAAAGAAAAAAATTCTTTTTAAATAATAATTTTTAAATAAAAATACCTAAAATAAGTGCCAGAATTCAGATTTTTAAAGTGTAGATACTGGAGGTATGTAGTAGGCAAAAAACATCCCTTAAATTTAAAGAAATAACTCTAATTTAAAATACTAAAAAAGGAAAGCAGTAGCTGTACAATTATAACTGATAACAAAAATGCCCATAAGAAGTTTTCCTCCTTCATAGTTTCTGGGAGTTGTACCCCAATGCAAGTACCACTTTGAGCAGAAGTGCAGAAAGGGGAAGATAGAACTTCAGGAGACTTTTAAGGTGTAGGCTTTTGTCAGCCACATACAGCCACAATCCTTATTCAATATGAAGCTCTTCTAAAAGCAGATTTCTTTTTTGCTATGTGTTTATCAGAGGAGATTCTGAACATATGGTTTTTAGTAGTTATATTGGCTAAATTAATAATTCTAATGTATTCCTTTAAAAAATGAAAACCTTTCTTAATCTCAACAATCCAATACTCCACTAATTTTTGCCACTAATCTCAATTATTTATTTCCAACTGTATAACAAGTGGCAGCACTCTTATCTTTACTTAATTAGCTTCGATTTCTAATGTTAAAGTCCTGGTTAAGATTAAAAAGACCACAGCTAGACACATGCTATCTGTAAATAAGATAAGTCTGTTGTGAAAAGTTCATATGCAAATGCATATTGTTGATTACTACAACAACCATGAATAATCAAGGCTGTAAATCTGTCATTGTGACATACAAGAAATGTTTATCTCCACACTTAGTACAAGGGCAAATATGGTAGTGAAAAACTTGTAGACCTGTATTGTGATGAAAACAATCACATAATTCCTAACACTTTTTAGAGAGCTCTGTTTAGTTTAGGTAAGTAAAACCCTGTATCTTAAAATTACCAACATCAGTTCGCTGAAGACAAAAAAAAAATTCTGTGATAAATCACTTTTCTGTTGAGAATCACTGTTAAAATTGATACTGCTAGATAATTATCTCTTCAGAAAAAGTAAGCATTTTGGTTACACAGATTGGACATATACTGATACTTATTCTGTATCTGAAAATTTTTGTAAATGAAAGGAATGAATTTGGATTTAGGATTACATACCAAAAATCTTCTTATTTGTGGTATATAAACACCTGGTCTGGGAGGACTTTGCTGTGTGGTCCACTTCTGTGCTTGAGATAACTGCAATCTACTTCTGCCAATCTTACTGGACTCATTTGACTTTTATTAGAGTTTCTGCAATAGAGATAGAGCTGAGTAGAGCCAAGAGGAGAGGCCAGCTCAGGCCTTGTACATGTCACATAGCTGTACCTCTACACTTAAATAAAGTCATTTTGAGAGGCTGAATGAACCACACAGTGTATTCTCTGTTAAAGGAAGTAGAGAAAGTTGAGATTTCTGCAGACTGAAAATCTGTTCCTTTCCAGCAGGTTGCTATATTTTACTACACACCTTCAACAAAAAAAGGTTATCATTTTGATTATCATGATAGCAGTAAAAATCCTAGCAGTAACAGCCACTGAATCAGAGAGTTAAAGCTGAAGTTTTATAACACCAAAAGAATTACCCATAGTTAAGTAAATCACCAAGAAACGCAAGATTACTGAGTTCTAATAAAATTCTTTAATGTCCACCTACTTCTGGTCACCATGTACTTTGTAGATATTCTTCAGTTTTCCTATACTTCTGAGCATCCTTCAGTTTCTTTCCAAGTTCATGTGGGACTTTTTTGCTGCCCATCCAGGGGCAATACAAAGTATCAGAGGCAATACAAATACCTACAAAATAACAAAAGAACAAAAATATTTTTTAAAAAAATCCACTTTCCTATTTGTTATACATGGCCTACACACATACAGGAAGAAACAAATACAGAGTCAATACTGAAATCTACATGATGAAGTCTGTCTCATACCTCAGATAATTTTACTGGTCACAGTTGTAACCAAAGGTCACAGTCTCAAACTAGTTTTTGCTGCTGCTATCTCACATAGTCTGTTTTACCAAAAACTTGGATGATAGAGTGCTCATATTGTCCTTTGTTCCAAATTATTGGATCTGTTCATAATTCTGCAAGCAAAATATATGAAGCAGCTATTAGTAATTTTGCATTTGCAGTTTTGTTGAGGCAGGGGAGAAGTGACTATCAAGCATTCACAAGCATTCTAGCTTTTGATTTATATCAGAAGACAAATGGATATATCTGATCTTTCAATTAAAACTACATTGTACAGCACTTACATTGTTGTCTGGAACTTAGGATTGGTATTCACATTGAGAAGATTTCACAGAAAGACTTGCCATTGAAATAGTGAATAAATACTTCTGCACTGACCCAGTTCTGGCTGTCTCTAATGATTCAGTACATTTGTGGCTATGTAGAGGAAAATAAATAGGTCAAAGTCAGAGGAGGTTTGTTCCCAGGAAAGACTCCTGCATGGACAAGGGAGCGTGAATTTCTTCAGACCAAGCAGGCATATGAGATTTTCACAATACTGACCACCTAAACTAATCAAAAGATAATTTTTCTGCCTATTTCTAAAAGCAGCAGCATTGTAGGCTGATCTCTTAGGAAAATCATACCGAATTATCTTTGATCTGATAGTTCAAGAATCAAGTCTTCCTGCCTCTGCACATCTGTCTGAGAAAGGTTCTTCATTCTCAACAAATGTTATCTTAGCCTGTCCTGAGACTCTGAGTGTACTTAAGTGATACCAGTGTTTACAGTGTATTTGCATCCCTAAGACAGCTGTGAAAGAGTGATAGGACAGATCAAAGCTCTGTGGAAGTTTTCAGGTAATCCTAATCACAGCCTATTATAAGAAACACAATCCTGTCTGACACATGGAGCAAATGACCTGTAAATGAAGCTGCCTCATGAACTATATAGACACTTCTCTGTTTTCCACACAACTTTTGCTTCAGAAAATTTAGGTCAAATAGCATTTCAATTCTTTTTTTTTTTTTTCTAGCAGATTAAATTGGGTCATGTTCCTAGAGAAGTGGGTCATTTTTCTTTGTAAATAAACAGTTTCATGCCTGCATATCCTTAGTTCAAAGACTCTATTGTTTGTACTCAAAATTGCTCAAATCTTTTGCTTAGCCAAGAGGCAGTGATTTTTTTTATATTTTTTTTTTTCCAAAGGGCAGTCTTTAGCCTAACCCAGTAAGACACATGATTTTTCTCAGTACATGACAGTGAAGAGTCTTTTTTCTGCCTTCCCATCAAAACACTGACTGGGGACAAAATTCTTAGCCAGTATTGATTGATTTGCTCCAGTGACTTCAACAGAGCTGTTCTGGTTTATATCATGTGGGAATCCATGCTAAAAAAGATCAGTGTCCAGTGTAAAAATATAGAAAAGTTATTGCCAATTTTCTAACACACCTCAAAAGATTATTTTCACATCTGTTCAGGTGAGAATAAGAACCTTTATGAAGAGAAAATGGTGCAATTCCCTAGCTTGAACCTGTAAGGTTCAAGCCAGATGATCCAACATCTTAGTGAATTTACACAGGATGGCTCAGTCAAATGTTATATCAAGGAAGAAAAAGTCAACAACAATATAATCTTCTCTCCCGTCTTTTCTTTTTTTTTTTTAGTTTAGACTTATCAATGTTGTTATCATTTATGCCATCATGAGCGAAAACATGGAGAACTCCCATACAGCTTAAATGAGTTTTCAAAATGTTATATACTGATCTAATTTCCATAAACACAGACATACATTTCAAGTTCACATATGTGAATATTATGTAATGTCATTCTTATGCCAGCCACCCTCCAGTCCTTTGTGTTCTGTTTCACAATTTTTTCCTAATCTTTAATGTCTACAGCAATTTTTTCTCACTGTTGATAATCTTTCATTGCACATCTTACAGAATCTCAAGGATTTAAACATTTTTCCATTTTATATTCACAACTTTCTTGTTCACAAATTGACATTGCATACATATGCCTAACAAACCCTAGAATACCTACCATCTTTATAAGTTTAATTCATCTTTGCTATTATTTCTTTACTATCAAAAGAGGAATGGTTATATTGCTTTGTCAAATTTCAGCAAGCATAGGTAAAATAAAAATTTTAAAATAGCATAAATTATTGAACAAGTAAGTTGGGTTGTTTTTGTTGTAGGAGTGATATTTACTAACTTTTCTGGGAAATATAGTCCCTCTTTATTGATATTGTTTACTCTTTTATGGTATGTACTACTCTATGTGCTGCAGGAAAGACTTTAAAGTGTATCAGCCACAGCAACAGATATAAAAGTTATTCTTATTCTTTAGTCACAAATTTAGTCTGGTGTAGCATGCTGCGTCTGGCTTGGAGGTTGTGCTACCTTGGGAGGTTGTCACAGAGCCCTGAAAGTGGTGACCTGAAAGTAAAAGACTTCAATAACTCAATAACAAACGCATAGACTCTGAGCACAGTGTATGGATGCACCAAAAAAGACAAGGCCAGGGTAGGATACAAACTTACATAGGGTAGTTTTAGGGAGGAGTCTGAGGGGAAGGGTCCAAACACAAACAAGAACTAGAAATATAACCATATATGGAACATGTAATGAAACAATCAGTAACAATAACTTAAAACATAACCTTATACAGGATAACTAAATTAACACAAAAACTCACAGAGGATAATGGGAGTGAGATTTTGCTCACCATAATATAAAGAGATTTCTCTTCCCAGGGCCTGGGGCAATAACCCTTGTGCTGACAGACCCCAACAATCTAGTCACAGTATATGATATAATTTCTGTATATGTAACACAGAGCTCCAGTCTAGTTTTCTGTGCTTTTGGAATCAAATCTTCCAGTAGAGACATACCAACACTTGTTGTTTTGAAAAATCCTTCCATTATGACCTAGGATTTCCCAGCTTCAGAAGTACTCCAGAGATAACCCATCATATTTTCAAGAGATTTGAAAGCTACACACAAATTTGACAGCATTTCTTGACGTGCTAGGATTTTGCCATATTAATCTTGATATATGTGGTTGTATGAATAATGAAGAAACTTCTATTGGCAGCAACATTTCCTAAATTAATTTGAAAAAAAACTTCCAGCAGATACACTGTGTCTTTTCATCAATTTTACTCTTAAGACATCTGTTCAGTTATGTAAAGACAATAACTAACATCAGTGAACCCTGCTTTATTCGTAACAGTGAATAAGCTTCTGAAACGCTTGTGAAAAAAAAAAAACAACCTAAAATTATTGTAAAAAAAAGATTGTAGAATAATAGCAGAATACCAAGTCTAGCATTAAAAGAGTAAATGAATTCTTTTCATGTTGGTTTTATGATACTGATAATTTTATTCTAGTGATTTTACCTAATTTACTTATATGTGAAAAGAAACAGTCACAACACAAACATAAATAGCTTGTGTAGATTAGATTAAAGGGAAGCACAACCTAGCCTGTAGAGATCTGTATCATGCCTCAGACGATCACCCACAAATAGAGACCAGGGCAGCCAATGAGGAGACCTCAGGCGAGGTCCTTGAAAAGCGTTTTTCATGATACACATTTGTTTACTTTGAAAAATATTCCACAGTATAAAACTGATTTTGCAGTTTTTGCTTTGTAAGATTGGACTTTTTCATATCATGACTAGGTTGCGATGTGTACATCACTTGCATGAGAAATAAAGCAGCCAAAAAACAGAGATCTCATTCCAAAAGGATACAAAACAATATTTTTGTCTCAAAAACGTCAGCCAGTACCCATAAGAGAAAAATAAAGAAACCAAATTCTGCACCTTAAAAAGACAGAGAGGGAAGCTAAACAGCCCTAATGGATAGTACTGGATTGTTTTCCAAACTTTGTAGTTCCTTGCATGTATTAACTTAAATAACAACTAATAAATTGAAAACACATTGGTATGATCATACCAGCTCTTCAACTGGATGCAGTGAAACAGAGTGCAAATAAATTAGAGGAACGAGATACAAAAATAAAATCAAAATGAGAACAAAAAAATTGGTCAAAATTTTCTGCTGCTTGTTTCTGTTTATATTTGGGGGGTTTGTTGGGGAAGCTGTTTTTTTGTTTGTTTGTTTGTTTGTTTGTTTGTTTGTTTGTTTGTGGGTGGTGATTTTTTGAAGAAAATAATAATAAATTCTGACACTCTCTTCAGAGTGCAAGAAGCTAGAAAGAGAAATAAAGGTATAGTCAGAGAAAAAAAAAGGTTAAAAATTTACTTAATTAGAGATGCTGACACTTAAACATTTAAAAATAAGTTCCTGAAATTCTTTTTGAATTGTGGATAATATGTCATAGGAATTAATAGATATGGGATTACATATGCAAAAATAAAAATTATTACTTTGTTCTCCCTTGTGATTTCAAAACTGGAACAAGCAAGACCATAATCAAAGTAAATTCAGAATATGAGAAAAGCAAAAGGAAGTAAAAGTAGAATTATATATATATAAAAAAAATACTTTTCAACAAAGCAGGAGAAGTTACTGAAAAAGCAGATTGGGATGAAGCCATGAGAATGGAAAAAAAAAATTCAAAAGGTGTAAGAGTCTTACTAGTGTAAGAGACAAGAATACTGCTGGAAATATATGAAAATAAAGAGGAGTGTAGGAGAGACTGGTAACTATGTAACTAATTTTCTAATTCTGAAAACACAACATCAATATGGTAATATTTGTGAGGTTTATATGCCTATCAACACAATACTGCCCAGTGTTGACCATGACCACTATTAACCAAAATCAAGTTATTCAAATGATACTAGATCTCTATTTAACAGCCTGTCATGAACTTTTTTAATAGTACTTTTAGTCAACAGTCTTATCATGCTTTTACCAACAGCGTGATCAATATAAGCATTATATCTAGCCTACAATTTCACCCACCACTTCAAAAGCTTCATAAATCATCAACTTTTATAACTTCTTGATTACCTCCTAACGTTCATACAAAACAAGGATAAAAACAAAAATCACCCTCTGATGAAAGCATGCTGAGCACTTGAAAAACTTTTATTAAATGATATCCAGTTAGCAACACCCTGTTGGGCCATCGCTGTGTAGTGATGATTATGGAGTGCTCTTTCGCATAAACTGAATAAATCTCATAAATTGTTGATGGAGGTGCTTTAAAATATCATCTATTGACCAACTTTACCCCAGCAACAGAACAGAATTGATTTACTTTGCCTCTCTTCTAAGAAATTTTATCCATAGCCTGGGGCTTGGGGATTGTACAGCAAACAGATCAATCCCATGTACTTTCAAGGGCTGGAGAAATCTGTTCATGTCTGGGTTTCCTGAAAGGCCTGCATCTTGTTACCCAGTTTAGTGAGGCTTGCTCAAGAAAGGTGGATGAGGGTAGCCCATCTTTAACATCAAAGAGAGTTCACGTAGGCACAATTGAAGCTAAAATTTTCAGGCCAATTTTTACAGTAGGGTTCGATCTAAGGGAGGCATGTTACTGAATTTCTGTTCTGCTAGAACCCCAACTTGCCTTGTCTCTTGCTTGTTCTGCCTTGGCTGTACCAGGGAGTGTGAAAAGGCAACAGGCCGTGCTGCACATGGCCCATATGATCTCTATACATCAGACAGGCTCCTTGGGCAGTCCAGCTACACTACATGCAGATTGCAACCTGATGACAGAAAAATAATAGAGGAGAGATCAGAAATGCTTTATGTTGCTGTTCCACCTCTACAAGGTTTGCGTTATAGATCTCTTCCACAACACTTTCTGAACTTGTGCAAGATATAGGACATACTTTTGTTTGTCTACAGCCTTCAGTGAATTAGAAATGCCTTCGGCATTTTAATCCACTTGCCTTTACACCTTTAGAGAAAATTCTTTTTTGCCACTTTTTAGTCACCACTGGCAATGAAAAACTGAATTACTCTAGAGCTCTTCACACTATTATGCCTCTCCCTTTCATACTTCTGTGATGCTGCTGTGCTAACATACCCTTCACCATACTGAAAAAAAAAACAAACCAAAACAAAACAAAAAAGCAAACAAACAAACAAAAAAAAAAAAACATGGCCAAACACTACTCAAAGATCCTTGTGGTCAGATAACCAAACAAAAATGGGTAAATTCAAATACAGTAAAGAGTTGTATATTATATCAATATTGCCCTTGCAATAGCATGATATCTTACTTTTGGATGGCATCTCAGGAATACAGAATACCATTTTAGACTTTATATCTAACAAGGACCATTGGTTTCTTTAGGGCTGCCAGTGCATTTAAAATTAATGAATTAGTATATAAGGTAGAAGATGGAATCCATTTAATACCTTACTAAATTGTCTCATAAACTGAGGCAGGCAGAGAGTTCTTCTGCTTATAATAAAAGCCACAAAAGACCACTAGAAAGTCCCCTGTGTGACGCAGTCAGAAACACTTTATTAAATCTCCCCAAAAATGAGGTGCACATTGAAGCCTCTCATGGCTGTTAACTGCCCCAGACATGGCATTGCCTATCAACTTGCATCTCTTATCTCATCAAATTGTAATTCTCCTTTGAGAGATCTTATCACAGAGTGTGGAAACAGAATTGAATTCAGCCTTCCAGGCCTGGGAATGCATAGGAACATGATTTTCATGACTACCTTCAATGTTACTGAATGTATAAACCATTGATCCCACTTGAAGTTGTTAGGTAATACAGCTGGGTACTATAAGGTGATTCCTTCAATCAGATAACATTTTTAAATAAAGTTGCATCTCCAATATTATATTTTCTGATTCACCCTTTCTACATGTACATCCAATGTATTCTCATTTAAACAAAAATATTCATATAGGCTTCCCTACCAGGCAGTTTAACAGCCAGGAACGTAAAATCCCAATTAAAATGTACTAGTAAAGAAAGGAAAACCAGCTCTATTTTTTATGGAGGCATTCCCAAGATATAACCAAATTAACAATGTTTTAAATTTTCTGTACTCCTTGAGCTACTTCTGCTTCTCACCTGGGAAATAATCCCTCTCCTCCATAAATATGCACCAGATGGCTGAGGAGGGCCTTGGGAAGGCCTGAAAGGGTACTCTCGAGAAGGGCTGTAGTGTCACACTCAGGAGGCACTGACGTAGTCTTTTGTGAAACCTACTGTCAGCCATCTATCATAGTACTACAAATCCAGGGAAAAAACAAGCAACGAGAGAAGGCGTGCAGAAAGCCTACTGTTCCAAGGTCACTTCTGCCAAACAGATATCATGCTATTTGCCATGATAATGCTGCATCTCCTTTCCTCCTCTTTTAGTGAAATTTCTTTTTTAATTCCTTAAATGTGGGTCTAAGTCTAAGGTATATGTCTTCAGCTATTTTTGTATGTCTAAGACAAGTTTCTTTTGTCCTTGTAGGGGCCAAAATATCAAGTTTCTAATAGGATCACAGTGAGGGAATACAAGGTTTTAGATGTAGCAGGAGAGCATGAATATACCTGCTGCAGTTTTGTTACTGTTTGCCACAAGTCAGCTCAGTCTTTGTTTTCATTATTGTGTACACAGTAAGACCATTAGCATTCAAGTTCTCAGCATGTCCACAATATAGGAGCAAGAAGATTCAAGTTTTCATCTTGTTCAAATGCAAACCAAAGCTGGCTAATTATTTGTTGTTAGGTACAGATGCAAACCCTGAAAAGATTGCATTTACCAAAGCAAAGTGTAATAGCTAAAATGTTTTTTACTCACATCATCCCTACAAAGAAAAAACCCAACCAAAGTGTCTTCTTTCCTACTATTAATAAACTAGTTAAAATCCAGCATAAATTCTAAGAATTTTTAATAGAAAATAACAAAGCAGAAAGAAATTTCAGCATGATACTTAAAAAAACCAAACAAATAAACAAACAAAACACCAAACCCTACAGTCTGATTTAAAATTTCACAGTGGCTCCTGAAAAAAACCCTGCTTTTTCTTTTAATTATTTCAGTAGAAGTCAATTTATTTGGAAAATATATTAAAATACTGCTTGTTTATAGCATGCATCTAATTAACAGAATCAAATATATTTTTTCTGATTACATTTGTTTTAATACCTGTAAACAGCATGTAATGCTTAAGTAATTTTCTCTCTCCTTTGTACCAGGTAGATCAACCATACAGAAATTTTTTCAAAGCTGTTCATAGATTTATGAATACATATGAAAACTCTTCTAACAGGTAACAAGGTATCCAAGTACCTCCTACACACACCTTTATAAAACAGAAGTATTTCAACCAAGTATTTCAACTCTTCAACCAAAGGAGAAGGGGAGGACTGGTGTGACAATGAAAAATTGGAAAAACAATAAAAGACACCTTGAATGATGCTGTGTTTCAGATAGAAGAGAGGTAGAGGTCTCATTACATACAGATAAAGTTTTGAATGCTTTGGGCACAGTCAAGAACATTAATATCTGAATGTTCATCAATGCTCAGAAACTTTTTTAGTCCATTTTCTTTCAGTGCCTTCAAAGGCACTATGGGCCACATGAAAAATAGGAGGACATCTCTGCATCTCTGCATGCTCAAACATTTCAGAAATAAGCCTAAAGGCAGAACAAGTAGTTGTCCAGTTGCCCATATAATAAAATTTAACTGGGATTTTCTTGTCTGTAATGTTTTCTTAGCATAAGCTCTCATTCCCAAAATTACTCAGTCAGTCATATCACATAAGCTGTGTTCTTTCCAACTTGCAGATGGTGACTTGTAAATGCAGAAAGTGTTTTGATCTGTTGTTCCACTTATCCTTACAGCCTTATGAGAGTACTAAAGGGAACCCATTATCTGAAAAAGTGGCAGATCAATGAAGAACTGGAAAAAACCCACTCTGAAATTTGTATCAGAGAAATGTGATGCTTAGTTGCAAGAAATTCTTTTAATGTACATGTGACCTTTGCCTCCTGGATTAAGGCTGGAAATAAGGCTGACTAACATTCTCTAAACATCCCACAAATTCTCACCAGTTTAGTTCATTGCAAAGAACTTGTTCAGGAAGGAACAAAACGTTCTCTAAGTCTCTCTGCCTGTCATAGCGCAAAAGTAAAGAAAAAAAAAAAAAAAAGCGCAAGAGTAAAGAAAAAAAACAAAGAACAAATGAGAGCTTTAAGGGTCAATACTCCCATCTTGTGGCTGCTGAGGAAAATGCATATGCCTGAGTAAAATTGGAAAAATAGTTTCACGCAGATAGTTTATAAATATTAATTTACTTGAAAAGACATTTTCTTTTATGTTATAGTCAAATTTGTATCTCAGAATTATCAGTGTTATATTCAGAGAAGGAAGGATGAGGAAATGTTTTCATTCAGCCACAAGTTAATAACTCTAACAAATTCCTAATTGCAGGAAGTTGAAAGGATGAAATCCACTTTTGTGATAGTCTGAATTCAAAATATCCTGAATGAAGGCAGGTATGTGATGGAAGTCCACAGGCTATTGGGCAGTAGGTAGTGCTAGAATTTAAGGATACACGATGCAGGAGTAATAAGCACTTAATTCACAACATCTGGATGCAATAGATACAGCTCTACACTCTATAACTCTATGAACCTCAGAAGAAGGGGCAAGTCTGGGTCTTTCAAAATATTTTTCTTCTTGATTTATTAGTTACCCACATAAAGCTGAAGTGAAGAGTATGTGGCTGATATGCCTCATTAGAAGTCCTATATGGTTCTTGTGTTAGGTGCCTGCTCCTTTGCACAATAAACTTCTTTCCTTTACCATTTCCCTGCATCCATACAAATTCTAAGATAGTATGCATCCTGATCCTTGATTAGAATCTCAAAGTAGACTTACTTTATGATGTGCACTAACACCAACACCAACATGAGAGTATTCCTGTGCTGTTTGCAAGACACTGACACTGAGACTTTTGCTTAAATACTTGGCCATAAGCAATTCCTGGAAAACACCAAACAAGCAGTTTCAGAAAATAAAGTTCTCACTGGAAACTCATCTAAAAATGTGGTTGTAAAGTTGAAAAGATAATGAGTCAGATATTATCACCTTAAAAAGAATCAAATATGCAAGGAAAAAGCTTTTCCAAGAAGCTTGAACAAGTTTTAAGTATTCTGCTTCATATAAAACAACTAAAAAGCAGAGACTGAGAAGATTTGAGGAATGTTAAGGCTCAAACTCATAAAAACTGAGTTTTTCTCACCTTTTAGATCCATGTGACTGAAATGAGACCGAAGCTCAGCCTACTGAACTAGAGATGGGATTTCCAGGAAATACTTGATCCATGCAGGTAGCAAGGGGCTAGATGAATGGATCTTGTCTTACCAAAGCAGAAAGGAAAAAAAAACATGGTGAACCCCCCTGCAGGTCAACAGTGTCTTACAGCAGGTGAAATTGGACTTGAGAGCAAGTTGATTGATTAACAGATGTAACATTTCAAAGCAGAAGATGCACAAAGTGCATTTCAAAGACAAGAAACAACCAGTCAGAAGGACTCTGTTCACTAACAAGCCTGCTGGTAAAATGTCTCAACAGAAGTTCTCACCTGACATTCCTAACACAGGAATTGATACTCCTCAGATGAATGCAGCTAAACCAGACCCCCCAAAGCAGGGTTAAGTTATGAGGAAACAAAAGAATGAAGTCAGAGCCTGTCAGCTTCAGGTGAATAAATGCTGTAATTATGGTATACAGACCGTTAAAATGGAGACAAGACACGAGAAGAGCAGCAGAAATAACACCTTCAACTCTACACTACCCTGTAAGTACACAGGTCAAAACACCTGGAAGTGATTAACAGCTTAGGTTAGTTTTTCAATTTGGTTTTTTTGTTTTAGTTTGAGGGGGAAAAAATAAAGAGGATTCTCCCTTCGAGGAAGAAGCTGTTCAGTACTTATTAAAAATTGTGCCTCATAACAATTGAACTGTGAATGAGAGATGTTCACCATAGTCAAAAGTGAGTGAGGAGTGCACTTTTACAGTATGAAAATGAAACAAATTTTGGGCTGTATTAACAACAGTGTGACCAAAAACCTGATGCAAATGATGACACTGCAGTACTAGAAACTGGAAATGCTGCATGTGGAATACTGGGTTTAGTTTTAGAGAGCGAACCTTTGACAGCTTCAGACTGAAAGGTTTTATATTACATATTAGAAAAAGAAGTATTTTACTATTAGGGTAGTAATGCATTGGAACAGAGAAGTTGTGGATGCCCCATCCCTGGAAGTGTTTAAGGCCAGGTGGGATGGGGCTCTGAGCAAGCAAGTCTATGCTCCATGCACACAACAGGGAGGTTGTAACTAGATGTTCTTTAAGGCCCCTTCCAACCCAAACCATTCTATGACTCTATGATTTTTAAAAAGTGATAGTGGTAAACCTGAGGGAATCTAGAAGAGGATGAGCCACTAAGGTGATCCAGGACTGGAGAACCTGTTGTTAAGAGTATCTGAGGGGACTCTGCATGCATGCATGCCCGAAGAAGAGGGGACCTGATTGCAGATTCCCCTACTGGAAAGTGCATTCCAGCCTTCCTATCTCAGAGGTGCATAAGGGGAAAAGATAAGGGTCAGAAGGTGCAACAGAGGAAATTGTAATCAAATACTTTAAAAATTGTTCTCTGTGGTAGTGCTGAAGGACTGGAAGAGATTGCTTGTAGGGATTGGGAAACTCAGTTGGACATTGAATCATGCACTGAGATTTAATGTGAGTCGTGCACTAAGAGGCCGCAGTAGAAGACCCACAGAGGTCACTTTCACCTAAATTTTTCTACTACTTTTAAGAGCTGATGCACAGTTTGGTGAGAAATATTGAAAACAGAATATAGTTTAAGTTATATAAGGGAAATTTGGCTACAATATAAGTACATCATCCTCAAATATGATTTGCACAGCTGCCAGCCTGGTCTTGTCACACAGAAGATCAGCAGAAATAATATCAATTGTATCACAATCCAACAAGAAAACACTAGTCCAATGTGATAAATGTCAAAGATAAACAGCAGCTAATCATTTATTTGCTGACTACAGGTTAAGAATGAAACCTTAAATATTAAAGTGGTTTGTAGTAAACAGAGTCAGTGAAGCTTTTCTTCTGATGAATTTGTATTTATTTTTTCACTTGTATGATTCAACACACATCTTTCCTATCCTCACCAGGAAAAGAATCAGCCATCTGCTGCCAGATAAAATGTGTAGAATTTAAGTTCTGCTTACACTTTTTTCTAGGGACAAAACACTGGGGTTCCACTCCCTCACTCAACAGCTGTATGTGAAAAAGTCATAGAAACATTCTTCTCGTTAAGACTTACTTCAGATTCTAAATGTGGTTGAAACTGGGTAGTAATTTCAAATCCTAAGGTTTATGACCTGTAGAGTAAGAAGTCTGAAATGAATGCACCCTTTACAGCAAATTATAATTACAATCAAAACCCCTCCATGTGGAAAACTTCTGATCTAAATTGACTTTAGCTTATATCGATGAATAAAAGAAAAACAAAAACAACAACAACAAAAAAAAAGAAACAAAAAATATAATTTTCCAGACAGTCACAAAGATATTATAATAAATAAGCACAGTTTTTATGGCAGACTGCATGACTAATTAAAATAATGGGACATTAAAAAAATAGGTTTCAATTAGCCATGTAAAGATGATTCTATGTATGAAGATACAGCTGAATGCAATTGCTGTTCATCTGCCTAAAACATGATATATGGGAAAGTCTGGATGAGAGCATTCTCTAGTTCTTTCTTTCATGGTGGCAAAATTTTAATCTATGATTTGAGATATGCACCCAAAGAAAAGTCATTTGGTCTGCTCCTTCAGAATACATAACTTTAATATCTAACTCACACACTTAAGATTTATCATATTTTTATCCAATGCTATCCACACAAAAGTAATATTCTGTCTCCCTGCTGAGGAAGTCTTGCTCTAGAATAGACAAAGAAACATTAAAATGCTGTCAAAAATCAGTGAGATTCATAAATTTCTGTACTAACATATCGATCTGAATGGGATTAACATACATACTTAGCTCCACTGAATGCAAGCCACACAGTAGTCATGTTTTAAGAACAACATTTGTTTTAAAGGTTTGGAAAAAAACAGTTTGGGATTCATGGATTTGCTTTGTTATCATTCCAGGTTATTTCTGTTATCCTGCCAATATGGGTACAGTCAAACTAAATAATGTACATGTCTCTCATTTCTAAGATTTCTTTTCTACATTACAGAACTATCTTGCCACCAAAAGCAGTGAGATATATTGTGAATGAGATTCCACAGTAAGGTAAAATCTACACTGTGAGTTTCCTACACTAAGATGAAACAATAATTTGTATGCCAGCTGAATATCTCCTACATATAATGATATAAAATAATGTTTACAAATGTATATTCTTGTACAAATATGGTGCTCAGTGTCCTTACATACAAATCTACAATTATGTGCTTTACATTGTAGTGTCCTTCCATACCTAAATGCCTTATTTGTAGCATGCATGGAAGTTTCTTCCCTCTTCTATCAGAAGCTTCCACAGATGAAAATGCTCTCTGAAACAACTTCTGCTGCATAATGTTTCTTTAATTTCTCAGTGTATGACACTGATCTATACTTATATCTGTTAGATGTTCTTTTGCCAATAAAGAATGAGACTTTTCCCTTCAGTTTCAAAAGCAAATTTTTTTTAAATGTTCAAAGCACAAAATAAAGTTAGTATTTAGGGCTTCTAATGGAATTTTGAATCAATAACTCAAAAATTGAATCTTTTTTCTTCTCTTATGTTAAATAGTTCTGTCTCAAATGGACTCTGTCAAGCAGAACACTGGGTATCTCTAAATATAATTAAAAATTCTTGCAGGAGAAAAATGTTGAGAAGTTTTGTTAGTGAATTTCTACAAAAAATACAAGATGAAGACAGTTCATCTAGCAAATCTGATTCAATGCAATGTAATTTGAAGATTATGATGGAAGGACTGTTCTGCACATATGGAATATGAGCAACAATGTTTCATTTCAGTAATTTATTATTATCACCAGTATTACCACAAATAAATTATTGCTGTAGAATATGGCTTGAAATGTGATGTGATTGGGACACTATTTAGTCACTACTTTACACAATAATTTTACAAACTAATGAAGTTACTCAAACATCTCCTGCTATGAATAGCTACAAATACCAGGACAGATCTAAAGCTCTTTCCAATGAGAGAAGATGTTTGGAGGTCATCTGAAGAAAGAGTAACACATAGAGATGTATAAAGTATTTTTCAAAAAACTTACAGCAGAATGGGACTCTGGATGTTGGAATTATCTTACTGTTACTATTATGGTCATGAGGCTTGTCTCACTCTTTCTACACTATTTAAGTATTAGGTCAGCAGTGATTCAATGTTAGCAGAGCTACAGTCAGGCACAAAAACTGGAGCATTCTGAACACTTAGGAATTTAAATAAAATTTGCGTAATCTGTTCAGAATTAGGTAATTAGAAATGTCTTGAGATTCAAAATCTTGACATAGCAATTTTTATGATAAGCGATTTAAACAATTAAATCAGAATATGAATTTTTTTTGTTAAAATTATTTATACAGTCTCTATTTACTACCATAAAAATGTTTATCTGGGCATAGGATGGACATCACACTTGGGAAAGGGGAGAACAGACCAATGGACAAATTCAGTTTTCCAAAAATCACATTTTTCTCATGTCTAAAGTAGCATGTAAAAAACTTTCCAGAAGTGGCCTGAAGAGCCCTATGGATCAATTCTTCACGCAGACACTGGACAAACGTTTTAGACTGTGAACTGCCTTCTACTGATAAAGAAATATGACACACATGGTCACTGTAAGTGCCTTGTAGATGATTCTTCTGAAAAAAAATCCTTTTTCTTATTTCAAGAAGAGTAAAAAACATCCAAAAGGAGGATAGGTATGAAGAATTTAAAAAGAGTATCTAAAGTGGGATCTCTGCAACACTCAGGTACATATAGTTCTGATCCTGAAATAACAGAGTTCTTTCTTATTTAAATATTACAGCTGTCACAGATTAAAGTTCTCCAGGATTATGTATGACATTTTCCATTGACTTTGGACTGCTCTCATCAATTTTGAAGTATGTTCAGGCAAAAGAACTGCTGCAGTGCAAATTTCCCCTTCATGCTCTGTTTCTGTGTTATGTGAGATTGAAGAAGGGTAAGGAAAAAGAATTTACGATATCTGACTCTCCATCTTTAGCAAAAGAGGCTTATCTCCTCTTCTGGGGAGGGGCCTAAAATCAAGTACAGTATTCCAGATACAGTTTTACAAATGGTATAAGTATCATTATCATGAACAATTTTATAAATTAAACCACTGAACACATGATATTTCAAGCTACAACCACAAGGTAGCAGAATAACTTTAATTTGATCTACTTTTATGATGTAATGGATGTCCAAACAGATAAGAAAAGCATATATTTAAAAAAAACAAAACACCACACATAGTTCTGTCCTCCCACTCTTAAAAAACTGCCCCCAGACATTCCTTAATGACATGTATGGTAGCATTCAGCTGTGCCTTGAAGTTCAGTCAAAGGAAAATTGGGGTAATGTGTAACACAATCTCATTAAAGATAAAGACTTAAAATTTATTTCGCAACCCAGGAACTACAGTTCTTTTCTCCTTAAACTCTTATGAGAGCAACAAAGATTTTGGAACTGAATATCATTATCAAGCAATTTTGTTGCAGAATTCTGAGGGATGACAGCTACCTTACTCTCTTGTGCAATATATTGCAGAGTGAAAAACTACCTTCATTTAATTTTTTTTTTCATTTTAGCTTATGATTTACCTTATGTTGCCACTGCACTTCAAGAGTAGGTTTCCTTAAGGGTTTAATCTTTGAGGCATTTCAGATCTTAAGTATTTAGAGACAGATTTTAGTTCCCATAGAGAACATTTTAAAATCTTTCACTTTCTTGGACAAAAGACAGTTCTACAACATATTAAAATCAAAACATTTTATACAGGATTCAAAACTCTTTTAACTTGCAAACTTGTTAAACATTTTTTCCATATTTTACTAATTTCTTGGCATCTTCCCCAGTTCCCATGACCTGGAATGAACAGGCCATTAGTTTCATTGTGTTATCAATCTCCAAAGAGTCTCATGAACGTCTCACCTACAGGAAAGAAAAATTACTGAGATTTTTTTACTGATTATTTCTCGTGTGCAGTCTTTGGTCATAGTCAAGTGGGCCAATCCAACCTGATCCTTGTGGTGATAATATTTTATATGTATTACACATAGGATAAAAATCCTTCCGTATTATTTGGGCATGATGGTAAGCAGAGACATGGGGAGCAGAAGGGTAACTGGATATAATGAAAGAACTCACATGAAATTAGGTGCAAGGAAAGTAAAGGAATTAAATTTTAATTTATTAATTGTCAGATGTTAATTATTCTTGCCAGAGATAATTTAAATATATATATTGCTGTTTATTAGTGTGTTTTCCCATTGATATATGTATCAGTTTTGATCCACTGCTTACGTGGAGGATGAAATTAAGCACTTTTGTCCCAGGTAGGGAGGAGGACTCTCAGGGCTGTGAATCTCTTAAGACAAATTCATAAATCTTGAAACATGGTAATATCACTAATATGCCAAAAGCCATGAAAACACTACTCTTTTGCAACTATAATTAGAGTAAACTTAAAATTAATACCTGAACTTAAATTTAAGTAATTTTAAATGTTTTCAAACTACTCTATGTTGCTGAGTCACTGCTGTGCTGTGCTTCACAAAACCTCCTGAAAGAGCTGAAAAGCTTAGTCATTTACATATGTTATCACTTCTTTACAGAAAATCAGATATTTAAGTTTTATCAAACTTAAAAACTTGGCCACAAAAATAGAGGAGTAAGCTAGAAAAGCTCCTTTTATTGACTGGTTGGCAGAGAAGAGAGATAAAGTAGTGAAGGGTTATACTAACCAGTCTAGGAAATGGGGAAATAACTGCTGATTAAATACAGATGCTGAACAAAAAGTCACTGCTAATCACACCCACTGGATACTGCTTTACCAAAGGAAAGAGTAAAGACATGACCTCCACTCACTCATCATTTACTTTACTGCCGCATGATTCCTCATGCATAAATACTACAATGAACCGACTTCAGTATTCCACAAAGGTTTCTACACATAAACAGTGTATTACAAGGACAAAACAGAATTGCGTACTTATGAGAGAATAAACCACAAATAGAGCAATTAAGGTCATGAAACAGCAGAACTCTGATAGACATTAGACATTAATAATTGAAAAGAGAACAAAATAAATCAATTTAAACATGCAGAATGTAGAATAAGCATTACAGTCAAATTTATGTTAAAATAGATCAACCTAATACTAAAGCAGATAGTTAAATATAAAGTCTTGAGGTAATATGACCTAATTGTAATAGAGTCTAAGTATTTATGCTTACTAAAAGGCTGATACAAGACCAGTCAAGATCAAATCAAAGTTCTCATAGATTTCAAGACGTTTGGACCAGGTTTCAGAAAACAAACCAACATACATTTTCTTGTAAGTTTCAAATATTAAAACTCAATTTTTCAATGTTTCAGAAAAAAAGTGTGAAAGGCACATGGCATGAGCTTTTCTCAACAAATTCTTGCATTTCCAAATGAACAAAATGAATTAGTCTTTTGAAATGCTCATAAATCAATGCATTCTCACTCCATAATCACAGCACTGATTTTCACACCATGACAGAAAAGTAGCTGAAGAGTTTATGGGATGCTATGAGGAAGGCAACCAAAATGATATATCACTGACCACATGTGATTTTCTGTTTGAGAAACCTTCAGTGCATTGTTCATGGAGCTGGCAGGGAATATTTGGAATGTATTTGGAGATAGATAGAAGATGGATAGATAGATGGATAGATAGATAGATAGATAGATAGATAGATAGATAGATAGATAGATAGACAGACAGATAGACAAACAATAGATATTTTACTTCCAAATATATTTGGAACACAGTCCCACAATTTAATCTGTATGTGTGTATCCTTCTGTCTGCACTCATTTTCAGTGTAAAGGAACTTATGCATAATTATTTGTGTTTTGGCTGGAAAAAAAATTCTTCTTAAAAAAAAAATTCATAATGCCACCAAAATTCTCTAATGCTTCTATTTTAAATGCCCCAGTGAGGACATCTGGTACTCAGAGAAGTCTGATTGCTCACTCTGGACAAA
Source organism: Polioptila caerulea (assembly GCA_013397295.1). Classification (NCBI taxonomy): domain Eukaryota; kingdom Metazoa; phylum Chordata; class Aves; order Passeriformes; family Certhiidae; genus Polioptila; species Polioptila caerulea. Next base: position 290,825 of record VYXF01003852.1, on the reverse strand, counting down.
TGAAAGCACTACAAAGCATAGAGATTCCTATATGAAAATCTTCTAAGCACCTTCAACTTAAATATTCTTAGTATTCTGTATAACAGCAGAAGTGCACTGAGCCCCACAGTCTGGTCTCCAGTAGGGCTGACAGACACACACCTGAGTATATGTAAGAGCATGACAAGGATATACATTGTCCCTCTCCCTAGAACCTGAGAGTCTTTTCAGCTCTTCATGAGATGGAAATGGTTCCTACACATTTTGTAATCTTCAATTAATTTCCATTCCATTAAATTTTCCATTTTCCTCTTGAATATGTAGATTTTTTATTATTCACAATATCCTTTGGCAGGGAGTTGCTCTCATCAGCTATTGCAAGATGAATTCCCTCTAACTTGTTTGAAACTGAGTCAAATTACCTTCCATTTATTTTCTCTCTCTCTTTCCTCTGCCCACCCTATATCCTACAGTGTTATCTACATCATCATCTGGAGTCAACAACATTATCAAAACTGAATAAACGATACATAATGTCGCTGCATCACCATATTTTATTTTACATCAGCTCTTAAGGACTGATATTTTGGAGGTAGAAATCAAGATAGCTTAACACTATGCCAGTGTACACATCTGAACATTCTAATTACCCCTAAAACTGGCTGCTTCTTAATCTATTAATATATACCATTTTGTAATATCTATAACAAAGAAATGGCATACTCCCTTTTTCAGGAAGACTTCTGATTCTTTTTCAACTACTTCAACAGAAATATAAATGAAAATACTCTATGAGAATTAATTCTGCAAAAGCACAGCAATTCAGTGAATGATGACCTTACTCCTCCACCTTAATCATTTACAGGAACAGCACTGTATGAAACAGAAGCTTGAGAGAAATTAATTCATGTGACAACGTGGGGAAATCTCCAAACCCAAAATTACAGAGCCTGATAGAAACTGAAAAAGCTGGATCCTTCCAACAGTAGGACACTAAGCCAAAGGCCTTATTCTAAGCTGATACTTCAGCCAAAAATCTGTGATCATTTGGTCTGTTTCCCCAGAACTTAGTGTTTCTATTTGCATCGAGATTTTTACGTTATTGTTGCATAAGAAATAAATCTTCTGAGGACATTTCAGATCCAAAATATGCTTAGCATACATTTTCCTAATGTCTGAAAATATTCTCCATTGTTTTTCAGGCCAACAAAACTGGGAGACATTTTCTATTCCAGTAAATAGCATTAACAATATAAGTGGGGAAAGGATAGCATTTTACACAAGGAGTGAAGTGGAGGCAGGGGAAACACAGAAGGAATTAGTTTGCCACACTGCAAGAGTAAAATGCTCTTCCTTGTTTGACCATATTAAAATTATTTCCATTACCTACGGGAATAGAAATCTCCTCTGACTAGTACCTGGCTGAGTAATAACACCAAGACTGGATTTTGGCTAATTTTATTTTTGGTGTATATTACTTTGTATTGTTTTGTTTCCATTTTACAAAATCCACAGATTTTGCCTAGGCTATCTAAACAAAGTTGCCTTCTTCTAGTGCATTTAGCTTAGAAATCCCTTGGTCTGATAGCACGGTAAGCAACTGAAACTGCTTGATCTGGCAATGATGGAAAATTAATTTTAAAAGCAGCAAAGATGAATTAGTCTGCTGGAGAGATCAACAGCTACCTTCTCACACATAGCCTCTTCCAACTCCTGTTTGGAGCCAATGGGAAACTCAAATTGCGTCAGCTGCAGAAAGATAAATTTTTCTGTCAAGTAAATCATCGGCTTTTGAATTTGTGCCTAAATATGGACTTCATGATGAGAAGAATGTCTCTGATGCTGAAATCTGACCAAATTCTCCCCACAGATAAAAGCAGAAAATTCTCAACAGTCTTTAAAAGATCTAAATTCTAAGATAGGAAAACTGTAATTAAAAACCTTTTGTATTTCTGTTAATTGCCTTTGCTATTTTTTTTCATTAGCTCATAGTTGCCTTCACATGGAGATTTTTGTCTTGATCTATCCCAAACCTATTAAAGTAAATGAAACAAACAACTGAGTTATCTCTAAAATTTCCATTTCACTTTTTAACTTCTTTTGTATTACAAAACATTACTCTATTCTGAATTATTCAGATGTATAGATAATACTTCCTGATAATTTTGGTTTGTTTATTACATTATTGTACTGTTGTGGAATTTTTAAACCTTTTAATGTGAAGCCACTTAATCAGCAGTACATATTTTCACAATGCACCCATTTCTTTTATAAATAGAAGTAAACCCTCCATTTGTTAGCAGAAAGTTCTATCTAGAAACCCTGAATTCCAATATGAATTATAATTGTTCTCTGTGACACCACTGATCCTTAAATCCACCAAAGCAATTTTTGATAAACCATCTTACAATTTGTGTTCACCTTTGTATTTGTTTATAGCCAGCATGCTCTCTTTTATGTCATTATTTTTCTTTCTTATTGACTGTAGTAGTTCCAATTTGGTTTTCAGAAAACTAATCAGAAACTAGCCCGTCACCTCAGTAGTACTTACTAATTGTAGTATCTTTGTCTTTACTATCTGTCCTTAAATATTTCACCCAGGATTTTCTATTTTCTTCAATCATTCATCATACTCAGAGTCTCCAGATTTTTAACCTGTAATATAAAAACACAATTAGATTATTAACCTCTGGTTTAAGACAAGCTTACTGCTATTGCTCAAAATAGCAGGTTATTCCAAAAAAAAGGGGTCAACTCAGGCTAAGGCCTAGGGCAATATCATTTCAGAGAAGAATGTTCTGTCTCAGCTCCAAGAGCAGAACGTGTTCCTGTGTAGATGTACAAATTATTCTGAGATGTATATATATGTGAGGTTTACACATGCAAACCCCTGGAAGTTCAATGTAACAATGTAAAGTGAGAGATCCTGCACCTGGGTCAGGGCAATCCCAGGCTGGGTGGAGAATGGATTGGGAGGAGCTCTGAGGAGAAGAACTTGGGGTGTTGGTGGACAAGAATTTCAACAAGACCCAGCAATGTGTACTTGCAGCCCAGAAAGACAAACACACCCTGGGCTGCATCCAGAGCAGTACAGCCAGCAGGTGAGGGAGCCAGTTCTGCCCTTCTGCTCTGGTGAGACCCCACCTGCAGTGCTGCATCTAGCTTTGGGACACATGATGCAAGAAACAAGCAGATCTACTAGTACGAGTCCAGAGAAGACCATGAAAATGATCACAGGGCTGGAGCAAGTCTCCTGTGAAGGGAAGCTGAGAGAAGGGGGGCTGTTCAGCCTGCAGGGTGCTCTGGACAGACCTTATAGCACCTTCCAGTACCTAAAAGGGGCTTACAAGAAAGATGGAGAACGGCGTTTTACAAGGGCATGCAGTGACAGGGCAAGGAGGAATTATTTAGAACTGAAAGAAGGGAAGGTTTAGGTGATGTTTCAGTTGACTTTTATAGTTGCAAATTAAAGGTAAGGAAGAAAACTTTTTGAAATTTCATCCCTAAATTTCTTTTTCATCAAGAAAGCAAGGATAAGTACTAAATGGTAGATCACAGGGACAGTTCACAAACTATATATTTCTTGTCATACTCTCAGCATGGTGACTACGAAGATCTGGATTAGAGAGAGCTGTGTCTGCCTGAACTAAGGTGCAAAGGAGACCATATGCCAAATTCAATAAAACAGATTTTGTTTAACAATAAAATGAGAGGTAGAGAAATAGAGGGAGATAGAAAAGAGCCAGAGGGAGAGAGAATGAAAGAGACACAGATCAACATGATTGTGGATCCAGCAGAGTCCTTTTTGTCTTTCTTTACGCAAGGCTTGGGGAACCTGAGACCGTTCAAACTTTTCACAAAATGTTTTAGCAAACAAAGGAATTAATGATCATTCTCAACAGAGTTTTCTTATTCTACCAGTCAAATTATTTCCTCTCCCCTAATCCTAATTAGTCCACATGCTTAGTCTTTCACTTCTTTTCGGTCTGTAGGCTGTGAATGGTGGCCCATCAATTCTGTGTTCTTTGTGTCCATTATCAGTGACATATTCTTCTCCCCCATCTTTGCTAACCTCCACATAGGTCTGAGATAACACTCAGATGACAATAGCTCCTTTACCTTATCTCAAGTTCCTGCTGTGAGGTCTTATCATGCAGTCCATGTTCCAGGTGCACATGGAAGCTTCTTTGGGGGCACTTCAGAGGTCATTGGTGGTCACACAAAGCATCTGTCCTACCATGTGGGGTGATCGTCTTCTGACCAGTGAGATGCATATGAGCAGTTGGTTTTTTTGCACAATTTGGCAACTTTGAGTCAGCTCTTACTGATCAGAAAGAAAACAGGCTAGTTTAAATTGGGGAAAAGTCTATTCCACGGTTGGCTGACACACAAAGAACTATTAAAAAAAAAAATAAATGAAAAAGAGAAACAAAGAATGAGTCACAAAACAGACACACACAAATAAAAATAAAATTAGAAAATAAATGGATGTAAAGGTGTCTTAATGAATAAATTGATACTGTAATGATATACCAGAAGTATTACTCAGTGTTTTCTTTAGTTCTAATATTCTTGAAGTAAATGTCTTTGATGGACCATGGGCCTGATGCAGGTTATCTCTCTGTCATTACCCTCCTCTTACATACTAAGATCCCTCACAGAAATTCTGAAACACCTGTTGAAAAAATGTATCCAAAAAGTATGTTAGAATAAGTGTTCCTCCAAATCAAGCAAAAAACAGACAACTGTGTAACAAAATTAATACCTGCATAGTGGTCTTCAGCTCTCACCAATAGTTTACCATTTTTCCATCTTTTACATTTAGATGCAGATGGTTTTCCAGATTACAATGATGTAAAACATGATCCGTTTGTTTTCTTTATTTTTAATATCAAACTACACTAATATTGATCTAAATTTTTGATTCTTCCAATTTTTTTCTTTGTTGACTCCTTTGATTGTTTTGTTTATAGAAAAAAACAAACAACCCTCTATTAATTTGTTTATTCTGCATTTTAATTGCTGAATTAGTCCATACTCAATTTATTTAATTTCCCACATTTTCTTCAGATAGACAGGCATTTTAGATGTTTTCAAATACTTGCATTCTTAACTGCCCATACCCATTTCTACTTTGTGATTTTTCTTCCCTCAAAACTCCTCTGTTTTTATTTCTTTCCTAGATCTGTTTCACTACTTCATATGATTTTCTGACAACCATCTGCTTACTTTAGGCAATGCTTCCTTCCTGTGTTCTCTCACTGTATATATTACCCCCTTGTATCTTCACTTCCTTTCCCATTCATTAAAGACTACCTGCACAGATTCCAGCTACCATTTAATTCACGAATAACCCCATTATTTTAATCTAGCTATTTCTTTCAGAATAATTCAAGCAACTTCTAAACCACATGTTGGCCATAAATCCCTTCAGTGCAGCACTTTTAGCTTATTCATGCTGGTAATACCATTCACTTAATTACCAAAAAAAAAAAAAAATTAGGGAAAATATTTACTATCTTCTCCATTAAAGATAGAGTCATCAACAAAATTATTTCTACTGCATGCATTATTTTGTTGTTGCTTTGTGCTATTGTTGTTTACCAGCTCTTAAGAGCCCTGCTGGAATCCCAGCTCTATGTTGTTTACAAACACAGAAGAAAATTAAAATCCTGCCTGAAAATGTCTAGCAGTCTACAGGAGTCAACAGATGGAAAGAGACAGATGAAGCAGTACAGGCAACAAAGATACTGTCTTATCATCTTAGCTCTCTGCACATCAGTAACATAACTATTGCAGAAGATTTTGGAAGAACCATAGATGAAAAATATAAATGCATTTGGCTGGAGAGAGACATTGTAAACTTGGGAATCTCCTTCCAAATGCAGGAAGCAGAATGGAAAAAGACCTTACAGTGTTTGAAAAGCCAACAAAGGGATAATGGCAGCCAATGGAGCATGTAAATGTGGGGAGAAATATCTCAACTCTAAAACAGGTAAAATAACTGATAAACTGATGTATGGGGTTGCAGGTGTACCAGTCTGCATTCTAGCAACTGAAACTCAAATGCCTGATGAAAAACTTATGTAATTCTGCTTTTCTTTAGTTTTATAGGCTAGTTTTATAAACAAGGTAATAATTAGATTGACACTTCACATGTAGACATGGCTTATCAGTTCTTGAAGAATTCAGTTGTACATAAATTTAATATATATATCATAAAGGCAGAAACAACACTAACAATTAACACTGGGTTCATCACATCCCAGTGCTGCATGTTAGGAAATGACGAGTCTTCACACTGCATCCAGTGCTTACTTTCAGAATGGATTTGCTCTCATGTGTTTCACACAATGTTTACATGTTACTCTTGTCCACTCTTTCCCAGTAAATATTTTTATGTTTCCTCTGCTTCATTAATTTCTTGTCACACTGTAGCATTTTTATTATTTCAATTTAAATTAAGACGTACAATTTCACCCTGTTTAAAACACCCTGCAGTGGGTTGACCTTGCCTGGACACTCAGTACCTGGTACAACCACTATTATCCTTTCACTCCTCATCAAGACAGAGGACAGAAAATGCAACTAAAGTCCATGAGTCAAGATAAGGACAGGGAGACATCACTCAACAATTACCAAAAGAAGGAAAACAGATTCCACTTGGGGAAAATTAATTTAATTTACTATCAATTAACTCAGAGTGAGATAATGAGAAAATAAAAAACTAAATCTTAAAACACCTTCCCTTCCCTCTTCCAGTGTTCAGCTTTGTTCTGATTTTCTTAACTCCTCCCTCCACAGCAGTGCAGGGCTACCAGGGCCTGGGGGCTGCAGTGAGTTGCAGTCAGACATACTGTCTCTGCTGCTCTTTCCTGCTCAAATGGAGCACTCCTCACACTCTTACTCTGCTCCAGCTTGGAGTTCCTCCCACAGAAGTTCTCTATTAACTTCTCTAATGTGAATCTCTCCCACGGGCTTCAATGCTTCATGAACTACCCCAGTATGGGTCTCTTCAACAGACTGTAGTCCTTCAGAAACAGGAATGAGTCCCCTAAGGGGTAATAAGTAATGCTAAAAGACCTGCTTCACAAAATTACTCTCCACAAGGATCCCCAGGTTCTTCCAGGAGCCTGCCCCAGGGTCTTCATGGGCTGCAAGTGGATCTCTGCTCCATTATGAACCTCCTTGGGCAGCAAGATAACAGCTGCCCTTGGCCCTCACCACGGGTGGCAGGAGGATCTCTGCTCCCACACCTGGAGCATTTTCTCTCCCTCCCTCTGCACTGACTTTGTCTGCAGAGTTGTTTCACTTATTCATCACTTCTGACTGCTGCTAATGGTACTGGACTGAGGTCCTTCCTCCTTCTTAAATATCCCAGAGGAGCTACCACCATCACTGATGGCTGAGCCTTGACCCATGGCCTGGTTTTGGAGCCAACTACCATTGGCGTTATCAGACATAGGGGAAGCTGCTAGCAGCCTCTCATAGAAGCCAGACCTGTAGCCTTCCTGCTATCAAAACCTTGACACAACATGCACACCAAACCATGACTGGTTAGGATTACCATGATTACTCCTCATGATCAGTAAACTGTGAAGTATTCTCCACACAGAGACTTCCTATGTACCTGAAACTCTAAGAAGTTTTAGGAATACATACCTCTTTTAGTCTGTAATTCAGAAAATAAATTTTCTTTTTGTGAATCACATTTTCATGAGACTTAAGTTCATTTGCTGAACTTTCTGCTTGCAATGCTATGGTCATTCTATTTGTTGCAATTTTTTTTGTTTCCTTCCTCATGATCCCAGTATTAGCAACTAGACGGCAGCTTGCTCTGTGCACAGGTCATTGTCCAGTAAATTGTATCACATGGTTTCTCAAAAATCTCCTTTAGAGTGTTTGAACCAGCAATACTTTTCTGATATTCTAACATCAGAAACAATTTCCCTGACGATTTGTTTTTATTTTGGGAGAGCCTTGATGTTATTTAACCTTAAAAACCTATGAGGAACTTCTTTCATAAGAGGAATATGTGGGATTACCCCTGAGGCTTCTCCCCAGGGATAATATTTTGTGCAAGTTTGTTAGTTATCTCCAGGTCTGAATGGTTTGCTTTACAATTGATTGCTTGGGATCATTTTAACATCAGTCTGTAGCTGATAGCCACAGGAATTTGCTGTGTCCCTATACAGAAAAGCAAATATTGCCTCCTCCTCTCCCCATTTGGAATCACAGAGAAGAAACCTCTAATAGAGTTTGCAGAGATTTCCTTACTCCCTATGCTGCTCTGCAGGTTTTCCTGCAGGAGGGCTCCTCAGACTTGCTTTTTTTCTGGTTTTAGTCAAGCCATCTGTAACAATAGCAGAAAGCTGATGAAATAGCTGAGAGTGGGGAATGACTGCTGTTTGTTTACTTTTCTGGCCTGTTACAGTATTTCCTGCACAACATTAATCTTATGTTTCCAAGATACGTAACACAGAGCAGCATGTCATGTAAGCACAAAGATTTTTCCCACAAGATGTTCAGCTGGTATCGGTGTCTTCAAAAGGTCCAGTCTGCATGCTTTCAACTTCTGCTGTGTTTGGTTGGAGATGAAAGAATTCCGCACCCCTTAATTCTGCTCACTAAAATCAATACTGCAGCAGAAGAGGTCTTGAACAAAAATAATTTTGAATGTCACGCTGTCAGAACTTGGAAATGGATACAAGGTGGCCATATACCAGCTGCAAAATAGAACATATTCACCTGACCAGGAGCTGTAAAAGGAGGGTATTCCACACACCATCCTCAAGAGATTCCAGTCCGTTTAACTGCCAGCACTTTTATCTAAAGTCCACCCATACCATCCCGGGCAAATGTAAATGGATCTCTTAACTTCTTGTGGACTGTGATCTAAAATATAGCCTACCACTATGCCAATACTGGAAATGGGTTTTCAACCACTTTCCACATTTTGCAATCCATCTACTAATTTCAGTGCTTTATATGGCCACAGAACATTGTTTTCTTGTTGCTACTTAAATAGTAAGTCTTCAATATCATTCAAAGAGGAATTATAAATAATATTTTTTTCCTCAATATTTGCCCTCATTTTTCCTTGATGTATTAATATGGCCCAAAAAGTAGAACATTTTAGAGTATGAAGTAATTTTATTTTGAAACTGATTTAATTTTTATCACGCTTTTTCCCTTTTTCTTTCTATGATACGGCCTTATTTAACTTGATCCCAGCTCTTGATATAGTGGCTGATGCACTGTTATGGAGAAAAATATTTGTAGGCAGACATACTATCATGAAAAAACAATCAGTTTTTAAGCCACATTCATTATCATATTTCCAAAGTTGAAAGAAAATGGCTAGAGCAGATGCTGTTAAACTCTTGGTCATAAAGTCTATAGCATAGGTGATGAGGAACAGTCTTTCTTGTGCTTTCATATTTTGAAGTAATCATTTTACAGTGTTTACAGTTACCTGAAGAATTGTTTCAAGTGCATCTCTTGATGCACTACAGCAATAAAGCATATGTTTTGTTTATGAAGTAATACTATTTGTTAGATTTAGCAGTGTCACACAATTTAACCACAGTGGACTCACCAGGTGCAGTTTGGAGGGAATCTTCTCATGAAAATAGAAGCTGCTTCCTGATTACTTAGCTGATTACTAAGTGCCTAAATCTTCCTTCAGTAACGTGGAGTATGTGAAGCACACTGACATCTCCACTGAGAAAATATCTGAGCCAGTTGGAGGCATGTCTCACTTGCAAAGGTCAGCCAATGTGAAGTGTAACAGCTATTATTTTGGGCTTTCAAAGACTGGGAAGCCTGTGCTCTGTTTTTTCCCTTCTCTCCCTAGAGAAAGGATAAATACCAAATGGGCCCAGCTGAGATCTGTAAACTTAACAGCTAGAGATGGGGAATAAACCATCTCAGATCAGTAGTCACCACAGATTTTTGCTTTAAGATTAATATAGGGGCACCTCTTCATGTCAGCCTGTTTTTCTTTCTCTTTTTTCCCTCAGGAATATTCAGTTATGGGATTGTATGTGACCTCTTGCCCTGCATTTAATATCATCTTTCTGTCCTAATTTTTTTTTTTTTTTTTTTAATCAGAAAAGCAACTTTAAATTCCTTTAATATCTCCATTTCAGCCCTGTTTGTAGAAGCTTTGTGGCCACGACACAGAATGAACACATCTTATATCACAGTCAAGCCCAGAGTCTGCCCTCAGTCTGGGTCTGTGGAAGCTGCATTTGCTCTCAAGATTCTGTTCAGTCAGAACACAAGATATATCTTCTTACATTCATGCTGTGCTTAATTCTATAATTTCTTGAGCCTTCGAGTTCTCCTGGCATTAGGCAAATCTTGAAGGGTGGGTGAGTTTCATTACCCTCTTACTATTCAAGAAAAATGCTGCAGTAGGTGGTCCTGAGTCATCATTTTGGCATGCCTCGGGGCTGATATTCTCATAAATCTTGCAGTAGTGATTTGCTATGGGGACATTATTTTAGCAGTAAACTAGACACTATTTCCATGTAAGCTCAGGTATGTGCATCTAATACAAAACCAGGTTTGCCAGCAAGATAGAGAATTTGTGTGCTTTTCCAAATGGATACGCAAGTCACACACAGAACTTTCATTTCTGTGTCATTATTTAGACATAAATTCCAACAAAATTTATCAGAAATTAAGATTAGCTGCATAAATTACACTTCCAAGACCCAATAAAGTGCCCTAAAGCAAAAATCAAGGTATTATAAGCAATGCATATTCAGTCAGAAATAATAAATACATCCATCATTTTAGGCTGCAATTAATAATCCCATTTCGCTGTGTCCACAACACTCCAAATTTGAGACTGACTTGCAGCACAGCTTTGTGTTATGCTATATCTTTGCAAGTATTGAAATAAAGTTCAAACTCATCCCTTTGCCATTGGTGAGATGAAGCTGAAGGAAATGAGCATCAAGGAAGGTATTTACTGAGGGGAAAAAAAATTTATTATTCAGACTATGATGGAAATGTTGTTCCTGATTTAGTGGCTTAAGAATATGTTTTTCAGTCAATTTACCAACATTCTGCCTGTATAGCACCGTCTACTTGAGACTTTTAAATGTAAAATTCTTGTTTGATGTGAAGACTATTGTTGTCATAGTAAAATTATGACTATATTTCATATTGTACCTATGTATCAATGTTGTTTTGGGCAGGGACCTAGGTACCCTAGCACTTGAAGAAGATAAACTTTCAAACAGAATTCCACAAGGTTAGAGGTAAGCAACTGCTATTCGCCTGTGTCATGGGATTCTACAGTACAGCACCAAGCTGGAATTTTATTCTATTTCTTTAGCCTTTGCCACAAAGATCACTCAGTGACTTTGATCTGGAAGCCATTGCATAAAATACATCACTTCTGGGACTGTTATGTAAAGAAGCAGAGGTTATTGCTGTTAGCAGAGATAGCTTCCAATGGAGTAGGAAAGAAAGACAGCTATGGATTTCCAAATCTCTCACAACCATCCCTGAAACTGTGTGACATGTTGAGGGAAAAAGGCATGTGCTTTTCAAAGGCACAAAGACTCTCATCCTGCGACAGAGAAAAAATTTCTGTCTACTTAGTGCACAGGTAGTCATTATGAAGCTAAATACTCATAGTAGCTTTATAAAACAATTACACTGTGTTATTGCTACCAGGTGACTTCAAGGATTTCAAAGAAGAATGAAAAAAAACCTAACTCAAATGCAAGCTCAATCACTTTTTATAACAAAAAGCACCATGCAATTTATATTCATATGTATTTTTTTACCTGTCATTCCTTCAGCTTGATGGCTGTCAGAATACTACATTTTTAGCAGACTTAAAATTGCTGGAGAACTTAAATACACCCTATGATTATATGCTGCAGGGCCGACAGCTGAAATGTCAAATGGTCAGTACAATGCTCCTGGCAACACTCTTCTCCCTTTGTGGCAGGAATTCAGGTGCTTTTCTTTAGCTGCAATTAGCATTTGATGTTTGGAATAGGCTTTGGATTCTTTTTCCCTCCCTCTCCTCTTTTTTTCTCTCTTTTCAGGCCTACTGAGACAGTCAGAAGACTGCATAAATTAGCTTTTCAGCCAGGTCAGAAAGCAGGTTTCCTACCACATTGTGTAATGTTAGGAAATTATTGATCCTTTTTCTATTGAGAGAGAGTATGGAAAACTTTTCAAACTCACAATCTTATAAAGATATCTAGGAAGTACAGGCAGTGTATAAAATATGAAAGACTGAAATTAATGTTTGATCAATTATCAGAACACCGTTATAATTACCAATAATGGAATGACTAGAAATAAAATGTTTCAGAATCTTATTACCCCAGATTAAACATATTTTTTAGCTATAGATTGGAGATATAATGAAAATTATAATTGTTTTCTACCTACAATTTCTACAAGTTTCTACACAGAATATCTGCAGAGAAAAAAAATTCTTTATAAGTAAAAGGAGGACCAGTAAATGGCAAAATCAGCATCTGTGGTATCTGTATCTTTGTATGTAAAGATACTACATAGACCCTTGTATCTGAAGAAATAAACAATCCTCATTTGATTTTCAACTTAATTCCTTGGAGATACATGAATTGCCCTCTGGTGTAGCAGGAGCTGGCATGGCACTTCAGGGTGGTCAGAAATGTCATTTGCAGTTCTCCTGGACAAGATATTTTGTACTGCAGAGGTGTATAGCACCAGGCACATCATGCACAGAGATGTTAGAGCTGTTCCATTGCCATTTGGATAGACGCTAATGAGTTCTAGAAGTCCTATTCACAATCTTGTGCACATTCTTGGAATTTCTATGTGCCATATCAACTGGCTAAAACCTGAATTATATCAATTACAAATCTAATTCTGTAAGAGTCACCTAATCAAACATTAGACAAACATGTCTAATCAGAAACTCAGCAGTGTTTTACTGTTTGCTGGTCTGACAGCAGGTCTAGAATATTTTATTGCTCTGAGAGAACCTGCATGTGGTAACTAATCATTTCCCAAGTCTTGGAAAGACATAATAAGCTTAATACCATTTTGATTTCTTTGCCACATCCATTCTCATGTTATTTTTAACAGAAAAGCTAAAATAAGAAAACAATGCTGCATAGAGAGTGAGTGTTTAAAATACAGCTGTCAGCTGTAAAGCAGAAACTATCATTAACTATTAGTTTTAAGATGTGATCAGACACAAGTAGTCAAGAAGATGTGGACATTAAACACAATCTTCCAGAGTTTTATGTGTCCCAGTTTCAACCAGTTGGTTTTAATTAGAGATTGGACAGTGACATGGATTCAGTGGAGCACTGGTCTGATTTAGCATGATGGTTCCCACATTCATTTTTCTGGCTTACTGAAAGGCTGAGAATAAAAATTGTAATACTTCCTGGAGATCTATATAAAAACAAACAAAATTATGCATGGCATGAAAAATCAAGGCCCTTTCTAACATTTCAAATATAATTGCTTTAGAGTAATTTTTCCCTTACAAAATAGGGTTCCTGTGCAGAATAAAAGAGAGAAGCTTATTTTTAAAAAGAAAGAAAAAAACCCCAAAAAACCAAACCAAACAAACAAACAAAAAAAAGAAATACAAAAATCTATAGCAATGGTCTAGCATGAGCACTGGATTGGCAACAGCTGTGTTTTGCTAAAAATCCCTGCTGAAATTGATCTCAGTTTGAATAAGGAGTACTGCAGAGTCAGTAATAATACTTCCACTATATTAAGTCTTTTAGATACACTGTGTACATTGGTATGAAGCCTAGATGTACCACATAGCTGCTCCAAGCATTCCTATTCCAGGTGTTCTTCATTCTAGTCCATATTCAGAGCTGCAAGTAACTAGTCAATCAAGCAAGACCGAAAGACCAATAGGTATTTGTGTCTTGTCATCTCCTGTGTTGACATTTTCATGGAATGATTAACACAATTCCCGAATATATTTTTCTGTGAACGAAGCACAAATTAAGATAAAATAAAATCTTAAAATAAAAATAAAATCTTAAAACTTAAAATCAAATAAAATCTCACCAATGGTTAAAAACAGTACCTGAAAATCCTACAATAATTTGACTCCTGTATTTTTCCACAGAAACATCTGCTGCTGCCCATGGTTTGCATCAGCAGTTCAGTGCATAACAACAGGTTTAGGAAGGAGATATCTAAGTCATATATCCCACAAAAGCCAAGACTGTCCCCTTGCAGCCACTGAGGAAATCCTTATCAATATAAAGATATTTAAAGGCAAAAGAGGAATCCATTATATTATTCCTTTGAGTAGTTTCATACCTGTATTTTCTTTGCATTCCCCAGAAATTAAATTCATATCCAAGTACTTTCCTGGATCAAGTTACATGATATGGCTGCACTTGGTGCACTGCAGGCCTTTAAAAATAAGGGCAGAATGTTGAGTAAAAGACTGACATACTTTCTGAAACACACTCAAGTGCAGTTTTATATAGACACATCAGTGTCTTCACTGTCATTCCACAGTAATACAATGCTATTGAAGTGCCATTCCTCTTCTTGGTTTGGTTTGGGTTTTAAGCCTACAACTCAGAAATTTTCTTGCAAGAGGTAAAGAGGAAGGACAACATATTGTAACTGCAGCTTCTCTGATGTAAAGCGTGGAAGAAAGCCAGTAAAAAAAAAAAAGCATACTTCTGAATTCTTTTTTCTGATATAATTTGCAGAGGAATTCAAATTAAAATACTGGGCTTATTCAAATGAAAAACTGGTCTTTGCTGTTTGGAATATAGGTCTCTATCTTTATGTTACACTTTAACTCATTAAATTAGACAAAGTGGCTGGACTTAGAAAAAGTCTAAAAATCCCACGAATTTCCATTTATTTGAATATAGGTTTAAAACAGGTACCAAGGGCATGAAAGTGTGGACAGACAATTGCGTAAAACAAATTCACTATATACTAGACAAATACTTTGTATGTTTCGCTTGCTTAGTATTGTGGTGCCTCATCACAGTGCAAATAATTGGCCTTATCACATAGCATGACCATTTGAAAATTAGCTGAGTACTGACTTCTGTTCCTCAAAGTGATTCTGGCTACAAGCCTTTAAGTAAGGAGTGTCTTCTGATGCAGATATATACAAATATACATATATATGTTCCATTGAACAGTAAAACAAATTCCATTTTCTATTTTTTTTTTTTTCTTGTATGGCAATAGTTACTGTAACTCCTAGGAGAATTCCCTGGTCTTCTGTTTTCCAATTAATAAAAGCCAGGAAGAATTTGTAAAAAATTTAGTATTTCCTTCAATCTTCAAACTGTTATTCAAGCCAAGTTTACAGATTCCACAATATTGCTCTTTAAACTTTGATCCCTGAACAGATCTACTCTCCTGCTCAGCAGCACGGTGTTTTTGTGCAGGTATCTGGGAGGTGCCCAGGATGTTCTGGAGGTGGGCAGGAGTCTGGGAAACGTTGGTGAGCATTTTAGCAGTTGGAATAGCTCAGTGGAAGTCAGGGTAAACAAAAGATCTTGGAAAGCTTGAGGGAGCCTCTGGGTACTCAAGATGGGGATAAGAGACAGCACAATATCAGAATGCCTCCCTAGGAGAATGGGGAAGAGCAGAAATGATTGCACTGGAATTTCAGAAAGAAGTGAGTTTTGTTAGGGCTGTCAGGGACTACTATGCACATCACTCAGTGCTCAGCATCACTCACCTCTGCCTAAGCCTGTCCCTGGATAATACATGATTTAAGAGTAGTTAGGAAATACGTAAGTATGAGCAAGAATCAAGAAAAATAATGTTGGTGTTTAAGTCATATCCAAATTTGTTTTCCTAACATGTTTGTTGTTCATAATGGAAGTGAGCATCATCTGGCAAGCCAGCATAGAAACTCCTAGATTTTTTAACTGAGGCTAAAGTAAAATGAAACCCTATGCAAAAATGAAGACAATGAAGTAATGAAAAATATCTTTGTTTATAAAGGACAACTCTCCCACTAGCAATCAAAACAAGAGTTAGTACAACTCAGCAGGCATTCACAGTTACATTATATTCCTCTCTTAAGTTACAAGCTTGATCCAATAGACAGGTTTTGCTAGTGGGAAAGGAATGGAACAGATTCCCTAGACGTAAACAATTTTGGTTTCAGGCCTACTATATTGTGTTATTTTTCTGGGAATTCACTGTCTGCAGAGGGTGAAGAAAAAATAATGAAAAAAAAAGGTTTGTTACTTTGTTAATTTAACTGGAGTTGTATTCATATTTTCATAGCAGAACTGGAAAGAAACAAATCTATTAAATTCGTCAATCAATACAGACCCCACTATTGTCACTGATTGTTAAAGTTGTCTAAGAAACTGGCCTGAGACCACCTAGAAGTGACAAAAAATTTTGACTTGCTAAAGACACTGCTTACATTCTAATACTAATGATCATTTTTCTCAATTTAATTAGTGGATTGCTCTTCCCTAATTCTCAGCTTCATTGGCATCTATATTTTAAATCCCATTATGTGTTATATCTCAAGTAGTATACTTAAGTTCTGAAACAGCTAAAAATAAATTATACTTCCATTTATAAAAGTAAACCCAAAAAACAGCTGACCAGCATTCACTACTACCTCTTGCAATCCAGCCCACATGACCTGTCCCTACTTTTCTTAGCAAAAATGTTCCTTCTCAGGTTAAAAGATGTTGTTCTACTGACAGATTAAAGCACTCCTGATGCATAGCCCCCATCCTGGGCTATTTTTTGATTGGTTGATCTCTTTAGTCAGTGTTTTTCTGGTTTACAGGGTATCTGGGCTCTGAAGCTTCCCTGGGCCCAGGCAGAAAGTATTATTGTTTCTCTCAGCAGACTTGCACATGTGTCTTCACAGAATGGGGACTCCACTGTCCTCAGAGACTGCCCCCTTGCTGGAACATGTGTTTTTCCATACAGTCCACAATGCCAGCAGTTTGCACAGAATTTAATAAACAGGACCATAAGGTAGCTAGCTCTATAGCACACTTCATTGAGGTTTCTAAAACAAAATTGATTTCCCATTAATTTACATTTTTAAAAACCCTTATGATAATACATTTCTTTGCTTTCTTTCCTTACCACACTAAAAAGAAATACTGGGGAGGAGAGAAGCATAAAAAACCCCAGAGGAATGATTTGTGGTGGGCAGGATAGCACCATGGCCATGACATCTCCCCAAAATTCTGTGTCCCTCCTCTCTCTCCCCATCTTTCTCTCTGCCTCCCTCCTGACTCCTCACACACCCCACACATCCCTCCAATCTGTTATTCCTTCAGTCTCCATCTGTCAGTGGAGGAACTTCTGCACAGTTACATCATATAACATTCCCATCTTTTTCTGATTATATGGCTTTAGGTTGGTATTTGTAGGCACAAATAACAGTCCTGTCAGTTCAGAGCAGATTTGGATATTGAAGCACTTTGTAATATTTCTGTCATTATAACAGTTAGAAACTCCTGACAGAGTTCTTGAACCATGACAGGTTACTTTAAGTTAAAGGAAAAGAATGGAACAACTATTCATCTCTGAGCTGAGGGAGAGACAAAGAGAGGGCACAGCCTTTCTAACACCATACGCAGAAATACAGCAAAAAAATTTGCAACAGACTCAATCTAAAGGAATGGAACTCAGCACAATCACTATTGAAACAATGTCTGTCCTAAGGGTTGGTACATGCACAATTTCTCATGGGAGTCAAAACACTCTCCCCTTTATTCAAAACACTCTCCTTTATTCAGAATGGTATTTTCACGAGAAAGATATCTGGCAAAGGACAAAGTGTTTTTTGGTTTTATTTTCTGTTAAATCTAGCTAAACTAGACACAACCTGTCTGTCCTTTAGCTTCTGATCAATTTTCTTGGTAGCTAAATCCCAGATTTATGATTCATTCTCATTAAATTGCCCTCTGGTTTTTATCAGCAATCTCTAGAGCAATGTATCAAGAACTGGAAAGTTTTACAATCTTATGAGACGTGGGTTGCGAAAACAGGGATTGCTTCCTTGTTTCAAGTTACTCCACAAACTCTAGAGGCAAATATAAATAGTACATTGCATATTTCTTCATTTAATACTTGTAACCCTCACTAAGCCAGCCCTTTCAGTTAATTTCAAACACATTTAATTACACCTTCCATCACTCCAAATGATGCTTCGTTACTTCAGTCAGTGTCCTGCCAGAAACATAATTGAGTGTTAAAAAAGCAAAACAAAAAAACTTAGCAAGACTATTACTCCCAGAAAAAACAAAGAGGAATCAGAATCCTGCATTACAAGGTTATTGCATACAGAGAACTCCAGCAAGCTTACTTTCTCTGTTCTTCTTCCAGCAAGAAATTTTTAAATGCAAATGAAAGACTTGTGGCACATTTCTCTCAGCTAGCTCATCGTGAATATTGGTTGAGGAAACACTTAGGGAATTGTTTTATCAGTTCTGTCCCTTACTAGATCACATATCAATAGCAATTTGGTCAGAATTGAACACATAGCAAAACAAATAATTTCTGTCCCTGGGAGGAGCTGCCATCTCTCCTGGTACTCAGATTGCTTCTTTTTGGTAGTGCCTACAACAAGAAGTGAAGATGGAGGTTCAAGACTGAAGACATTCCAAATGAATATTCCACTTCCATTATCCTTTTTCCTCACTCTCTGCCTTCTCAGTGTGTTGCATTGTACTGATGTGTTATNGGGTATCCAGCCTCTTTGCTCTCCTTGCCCTCTCTCTTTTCTCTGCTGTCCTGCTTTCTCCTTTCTTCTTCCCCCTCTGAACCTCGTGGCTTTCTTTCCCCCCCACTCGCCCTGCTCCCTTAGGACTTAATTGCTATTAAACTCTTACGACTTTTACTGCCATTGAGCTGTCTCTCATTCTAGCCACCTTAGTGTCCTTGATGAATTTGCCTTAGAGTTCGAGCTTGCCAGGCTCAAATTCCGTTTTAAGGACATTTTCATCATCATTGCATCTGCATCGGTAGGAGTATAGCCCTGCTTAAGTATTGTACTTGGCAGGGTCTTAGTGGATTTGGAGCAGTCTGTTGCAGTGGAAGGCCCAGTCCTCTTCTATGTCCTCCTCCTCCTCTCTTTGTGTCTGACAAAGAGCTCTCCACATGACAGGCTGTGGTACTTCTTGATTCTATCAGGTTCTAGGCTGATGGGATGAAAAATCACATTTTGGGAGCATCTGTACGTAAAGTCTCTGGAAAGGAAGTGATTAGTTTTGATAGCTCTCAAGATCCTGTATAGGTTAATATGCTTTATTTCTGCCCATACCTACCAACTCTAATCTTAAGACCAAAGCTGAGTGAAGCAATCAGAAGAGCAAAGGCTACAAAACTGCTGAGACCACCAGAGTGGGAAAAACAGTGAGAGAGGAGATGTGTCATCTGAAGATCGTCCCTAAGCACTCTCTGCTTGGAGGGACATGAAACCAACTGGTCAATGGGCATTGAAAAGGTGACTTATCACTCAGGATCTGGCAACCCATATTCATCCCACTTCATTACAAGCTCATTTGGTGTCAAACCATTGACAGTGAACACCACAATTCAAAAATATGCTATATGGATAGTTCTTAATTCAAGACAACTGTGGATGATGGCACTTCCCTGACAGACATTCTGCTTTTCGTCATGCAAAACCATTTCTGGTTCCACTTGCTCCTTTCAGCTTGCTATTCTGTGACCTTGACATTATAGCAGATGTGGCTAGGGTGCTCCAGGAAGCATAATGCAAACAATGACAAAGTTAAGCTTCCAAGATTTTCCAAGGCTAAAAGCATGTGCCCAATTAAAAAATAAACAAACAAACAAACAACAACAAAAAGCCAAACCTACCATGAAGATGGAAAAAAAACCCCGATAAAACACAAAATGGAGAGAGAGGAGAATATGTTCTAGACATCTGATATCTCTTTAAAGAGTCCTGACTCCCAGAAGTTCACTTCATGCCTCTTCTTTGGATTTCACTCCTTCTGACTCTTGTACAAGAGATACTTCTTATTCTAGTTTTCCTCAGTACTTCCAGCAGAGGAATACTGGTCTCAGAGGTCATCCAACAATCTGCCTCACACAAGCACCGGTGTACTCCACTCTCACAGATGTAGCTGCCTGTTATGGCAGATGGGCTCTCTTTTGACTTGTGAATGTTTACTGTTGTCCTCAATTTTCCTCTCAACTTAAGGCCTGAAATTAATCAGATAACTAATAACTCCAAAATACACTATTTTACTTGGACCACAAAATGTCACATGTTCCTAAAAATAAATTTCTATTCAGATATTTCTGCTCACATTGAAATACATCTATGGTCCCCAACTGGGATGAGCAAAACCCTTGGGAAATGCAGCTTATGATTTTGCAGTGTCAGACTTCAGCTCCAAATAAGCAGCAGCCACTTTTGCCAGCACCATTGAATTCAATTGTTCCAGTGTGAGACTGGAATGATTGCTGGCTTGAAATATTTCAGGTGTGAAGGCAGGGGCAGGTCAGGCCTTGCTCTGCTGAGGCAGGGAACTGCTCCATACATGCCATCCCTGATGCCTTAAGTTTTAGCTTTCATATTTTCAGATTCTATACAACATTAATATATAAATCTGAACTTCATATAAAGTGTTAGCAAGTTTTCTTCATAGTTTAGTCAGACAAAACAATCCTCTTCCAGCCTGAGAACCAAGGACACCATTGCAGCTTCAGGCCCAAAAGTGTAAACAGCGAATTCAGGAGAGCAAACTGGGAGAATGAGACTTCATACCTGGAGCTGTAATTGGACAATTAACCCCAACATGTAAATGGACCAAAACATATAAAAGTGTGGAAATTTGTGATTTGGAGTCCATCTTGGGTCCATCTTGGGTGTAGCCACAGCCAGGTTCTTGAACTGCCCAAGGTGTATCCTTTTAAAGCCTTTTAATAAATATCTACTTTATTCCCTTAACACTTTCTAGCCTCTGTTCTAGGCAGGCTGTCAAGGAATCACCCCAACCCAGGAGCATATCCCAGCCCTGCCAGGCACTGGCACACTAAGACAATGCTCCATATCCCACCTCTGAAGCCTCTCATCCAGCTCCTAAGTGGCCACCAGACCAGAAACCCCACCTCGGGAAAAGACTCAGGAAAGCCAAAGGGTATTTAACCTGAAACACAAGGTGAGCATGTGTCTTGACCCTACTATCTCTTGGAATTTCTGTCAGCTGAACATTACTGCAACCAGGAGTGATAGCTATGTTTTTTCTTTACTATATCTCTTCTGTCTTTTTTTTTCTTCTAATTCCTTCTTATCAGGATTTTGCATAATTTAAAATCAGTTTTAGAGTTTGCTAAGCTGTGTAAGTTACTGTCCTGAGAAGGGTCTTATGCTGATTGAACATGGCTCTAAACCTCTTACCAAAGTTCTTTGATTTTCTGGAGTTGCCAATATTTTTGTTGTTGCTGCTGTTTTTTTGACCTCTTTAGGATATCTTGCTGGTATTTCTCCTGTGTGTCTTAACTCAGAGTATGTGAAAAACCATGAGCCCCTTTAAGCAAGGTTTTTGGGGCCTTACATCCAGCTGTTAGTTAACTGGACTAAGAACAGCCAGAATCAAATTAACAGAAGGCTATTCCACTTGGAACCTTGTGGTAACAGATCACAGAAATTGTCATGGAGCAAGGAAAAGTCATATATACTCAAACATGAAACAGGAAATTAATCTAATCTATAAAAGTGTGACACCCTAAAAAGAGATTTATTAGAATACTTGGCTACAGCTTTGCTCTGTCATCCTTCATAAGCTCCAAGACAGATTTTATAGACAACAAAATTAATTTTGTGCTAGTGCCTAACTACCACATAAATTTAATTTTCACTGATCACAAGAGAATTTCATAATCTTTAAAGCCACCTAAAGAAAATATTTAATATGTATTCCATCACCTAGAGTTTTGCACTCTAACTTAAGTGGGATATAACCTTGGGTTGAATTTAGGAACCAAGTCACATTGCAAATTGTTTTGTTTCTTTTGAATGAAAATGACAATATATAAAATTCTTTATAACAAACACAAAAGTCAGTGTGGAAATTGAGAAAATCTGGTTTAAAATCTTGAAATTTTAAAATGTTAGGTTGCTTCAATAATCATAAAATAATCATTTATTTGTATCATATATAGATCCAAACTATGACAATTATTTGATATTTGGAGTTCAGTCCTGCAGTATTTGATCACTAAAATAATATTTATTTAAGTGAATAATTTAAACTAGTCTGAAAAGACTACTTGCATAAGCAAGAAGTAATTCTTCCAAATATAAATGCTGTGAAAACAAATATTCATTAATTACACAACAGAAAAGACAAGGAAGTATGTTGTTGCAAGCTTGGGGGTCAAATGGTCTTTTCCACAGTAAAATTGCAAAATTAGGTTGATCTCTAATGAACCTTCTTGTAAAAGAAAACTACAGGTCATTACTTGACTCAGCAATGAGGATTCCCATGCTGCAGTCAGCAGTCAGCTAAAATGGTCCTTTTGCTTTTAAAGTTCATAAGCTATTCCAAATTCTTTTGGCTTTTTAAGAATGTCAGTATTTTCAACTATGTGAAAGGATAATATTGAATTATTATTACAATTCTCTAGAATAAAAGTCCATTTAGAGCTGAAACAAAATCTCTTCTTATTAGCATACCCATGTTTCCAAGGATGTGACTTAAGAGTAAGAGTGAAGGCTGGTAATCCATTGTTTAATGTTTGAAGTTGTAGCAATTCATAAAAATAACAGGACTAATTCTTAATGGTTTTTTGGAGTTGTATGGATTTAGGGTTTTTTTCATCCAAAAATTTAAAAATGCACACCAAAAAGGGAATCAAAACAATAGGAAAATCCTTATAATTTGCACTGCAGATAGAAAACCACTAGAATTTCCTATCAAGCACCAGAAGAAATTGTTAGGTAATCATCAGCCAAGCTGTAACAAATCCAGTTGATTTTTTAAGAAGTCTACCTGAAACTGCAGCAGCCAATGCAAGCTGTGACAATAAAACCTAAAGCACAAATTTGCAGCAGTATTACAACAGAAATTGACACAGCTTCTGAAAACACGGTACAGACATCACCTGGTTTTCAGAGTGGAAGCAAATAATGATTTCCTGTGATGCCAGTTGTGAATTCCTACTCATATTAAGATGAAGACAGAGGTTTCTTTGAAACTGGTCTTCACTGACAATAGCTTTCTGCCCAATTGGGTAAGAACCCTAATATATGGCTATTTCGTCCCTGAAATGTGCATTTTTTTCTGAATATTCACAAAAATTACTGGGATTTTTCAGAGATTCTAAAGGAAAATGAGCTGGCAATGATCACTGCACTCCAGCAAGGGTGATGTAACACACACATCAACAGGTGTGTTATACTAAGTTCTGCTGTTTCATACTGTTATTCTAAGTTCTCTATGAAACTATTGATAGAGTGAATACGAAAGGATCTATCAATCTAAAAATAATATTATACCAAAGTAACTGACAGTTTTCAAGGAAGAGAAAGGACATGGTTGTCTCCAATAAGAGTCCAGCAGCTCTGAGTAAAATTCCTCTAAAGGGACTAGATTAGTCTAGGGACAATATTTACGTGTGAAACAGACTTGTTTCTGAAGGCAAGAGGAAGATTCTCTCTGTGAAGTTATTAGCACCTAGAACTTTGGGGTACAAGTAATCTCACCATGTGCAGCAATCTATACGTCAGAGGACTTCTAAAATTCACTATTTTAGCTCCTTCTGCATTCACTTCCAAGAGAGAACTACTTGACAAGGTTGTCAACCACGACTGTAAGGTGGGAAGAATCAGTTCCTAAAGAAACCCTCTCCCTTTTTTAACAATAAAGGAAGCCTTAAAAATAGCTTTCACTACATTTTCAGATATCAAAAATTGGATACAGCCAAGCCCACTTTTGGCAAATGTACACAGAATCATTTCAGTTGAAAAACACTTCTAAGGTCATTGAGTGTAACCATTAACCTAGCACTGTCAAGTGCACCACTTAAACCGTGTCCCTAATACAACACAGAACATTGACCCAGTTTCAGGACAAACAAACTTGAAGATTAAAGAATGTAGTGTTTTATCATATCAATGTCAGAAAATATTCTTCAGATATATGCAAGCATTGAAACAGAAAAGCCAATATTGCAAATTCTTCATCAATTTCAAATGAAGAAATTCCTGTAATTTCAGTTTAGATTTCCTGCTTAGCTGCTTGAAAACAAGCAAGCTCTCCTACAGCACACCATTCTAGGGCAGTCCAGATTCTAACCACTCACAGTTTAAATTAGGCAAAACCTCAGTAGGTACACTTTTTATCTCATTATATCTTCCATATATTTGCCCAGCTAGAAACATAGCATCAGGTAAGACTTCTGTTTTTATTTAATAAATCTTTGCATTTAATAAATCCTGCTGGAGGACAAGCAATGAAATGTCTTCTTCTATCCCTGACTGATAAAGCACTTTAAACAGTTTTATCCTGAATGTTCAAATATGGGGTTATTCATACAGAGCTTTCTTAATGGTTAACAGAATATGTTGTACCATGTCAAGAACTTACCACATTGTTTATTTTGGATTGGAATTTCACTCACATTGTGTTAAAATCATGTTGGTTTATTCAAGGTCTGGTATTGTTTAGCTACTTTCACTTCAAGTTAATTAACTTGTACAAAAAGAAACACACCCAAACCATTGAAAAATTTCCAATAAAACATTGGTAAATTTTGATACTAAAAGAGGATTTGATGAGAAAAAAAAGTTGCTCAAAATCTATGGAATTAGAGATGGGGGAAATAAGCAATAAAGAAAAATGCCCATCCATATCATATTATGATCTAGCTGCTACTAAATGATATCTTCTTAATAATAGAAATGGTAACACTTCCACATAATTCATAAACATAGAAAGATAACAGAAGATAAGCTTCACTGCCCCTACTTTAAACCATCTAAATGTACTCTAAGCTTAAGTTGACAGCTAAGCTTCCTCTAGAGCTGGTGGGAAAAAAGAAGGTACAAGAGAGGTATTGTAGGTGATTTAAGAAAAGTAGATTGGATATGGCTATGGGGGAACTTCATTTCACTGACTGTTCAATGAGCCTTGTCAAATGGCTTAGATTACACAGAAACATTTAAATGCAGAGGATGTATCTTAGCAAAAAATTCCATTGAATGACTTGTTAAGGAATCTTCTCCACTACTGAATTTGAGGGTTGGGATTGTTTAGAAATGAAGATTAAAAATTCTGTATCTAATATGCAATGTATAGGTACTAGATTTCATCCAAGGATTAATCAAATTTATTTGTGTCTGCCTTTCATATTTTATGCTCCTTTACAGCCTTCAAAAGAATATATTTTTACTTCACTTGATTGCATATGAGAAACCTCTTGTCAGATAATTTTGTGATGCCAGATAAAAATTAACCTCAATCAAATTTTATAAGAATCAAATAATGCACAATTTATACATATTGTTTCTTAAAAGGTAAAGAACTACCTAAACTGTTTAACAGAACAAGGGCTTTTAAAAGCTAAACATATTTTTTCATATTGGAGTAATTAGAAAAAAAAATTATCTGTCTCAATAAAAAAACAAAGCCAAGGAAATTTCAATGTACTGATTTTATCTCTTATGGGAGATATTGTATGAACTATTCAGGAAAACCATTTTTACATTCCAAGAAGTTTAAAAAACTTGAACAGTCCAGTATATAAGGAGCATGAGATGCAGATACAAGTGTGCAGTGGTCTGTTTGAGAAAGCAAATTCCACCACACTTCACGGTGCACTCTGAGCCAACTTCTACACTTTGAGCTGACTTCTACACATTGTTTTAAATCCAACCATCTTTTATGTAATACTCCTCGATGACTTTTATTTAAACAAAAGAGACTAAACCTTGACCCTCCATTTGTCTAAGATAACTATAATCCTTGTAAGTGTTAGAGCTGGGAAAAAGAACTGTGGTTTCAGAGATATCATACAATGCATTGTCAGGAAAAGGCGTGGATAGCTTGCATACGAAATTTCCTGAAAACTATGTTTACAAGGAATTGGCTTTGTTACAAAGCGTTTAAAGCCTTTCCACCTCTTCTAAACACTATTGTCTTGAGAATATACATCTCCCAATATTTTTAATTCCTACCGCAAAATATAGTATATGGTTTCTCCTCAAATATTTCTGTTCTCGATGTAAGTTAAGCTGGTATGAAAATTTCCATGGCCTTTCATAGGTGGGAAAATACAAGCTGTTAATTATTATAGCATCTGCTTTTATGCTGACCTCTGTAACAGGAAATAGAGCACAAATGAACCAATAAAGCTGGTGATAAAAAAATATAAATAACATCTTGCCTTCTAGCTATTGTGTTGGCTTTTCTGCATTTCTGGATGTCCTGTATAACAATATAACTCACAACATTGTGCTACAGAAAGAAATGGGAGGAAAACTGTGTGGTTTTAAGCAAATTGCTGGAAAAAGAATATTTAGCTTATTCTTATAAGCAAATAGTATATAATACTAAATATTCTTTAGAAATATAATGCGACTCCTCTCAGTGTATGTAATTATGTATTTGAGACATTAAAAATACATATTTGGCTTATAACCCTAATTATAAATGTTATATTTCAATATTAAAAGTACTTTGAATTCAAATTGTTCATCTACTTTAAAAAAATCATACCATGTTCATACCGCTAAAGGTATCATAGATACTCTCTTGTGATACACTCTTGAGTCACAGCATTTCACCCCCTATCTCAAGGTAAAAAATAAAAATCAACAGAGACCAAATCATGTATTATTCATCAATTAATTACTGCAATTTTAAAATGGTATCTTAAAAATCTTTTTTTATGTAATCAAGTATTCAAAGTATCTGATTTTTTTCAATATAGTATGTCTAAATGTCTATGGAGGTTTATATCTTAAAAATGGTAGAATTTACCCTTGTTTCCCACAACATTGGCTAGAAAGTTCAATACCTTTTTTTCATTAGTCTACCAAATTATTCAGTAACCTTGAACTGATGTGTTCATCCAGTTGGCAAAGAATTCCATTACATTTACCACAAGTTTCTGTCTTTTAACTCCATTTCTTATAAACACAATGGTTTTTTCCCTTTCAATGTCTAACTGAAAGTGAACTTTAGGAAAAAAAAATTATTACATTTTAAATTATAAATGAGGTGAATGATTT
>VYXF01003852.1:249335-263565 GCA_013397295.1 Polioptila caerulea | reverse complement strand
GAAAAGAAAAGAAAAGAAAAGAAAAGAAAAGAAAAGAAAAGAAAAGAAAAGAAAAGAAAAGAAAAGAAAAGAAAAGAAAAGAAAAGAAAAGATCAATTTTTCTGTGAGTTTGCCTTCAAAGAAAGCTCTTCACCTACTATGACTTCTTTCTTCCCTTCACCCACATCTCTTATCAAGAAGCTTCCCCTGTGCCATGACAACAATATAGTTGCTATGCTGAACTTCTAAGTATAATAATTATCTGTCTGGCATTATGTATGCTGCTTGATTGAGACTCTAACATCATCTCACATGGGAACTGGGGGAAAAGATGAGTCTCTAATTTAACATGATTTGACCACACTTTGCCAGACTTATGAGACCATACTCAGTCCTCTGTTTCTCCCTCAAATGGAATCATCTGAAACTGACTGCTAGGTTAAAAGATTGCTTGGGAAAATGGCACATATGTGATAAAACTGATAAGATGACAGCATAATTGCATAATCTTCAACTCCAGAAGGGTGATTAAAATCAGTAAATTAGAAGATGAATAGGGAATACGTTTGTTATCTTTTGAAAACACAATTTCCTTGACCAAACGAGGTCACCACAGTTACTCAAAATTATTCTCTTTCATTTTTGCTGGGTCCTTACAAGGACAAAAGAAGAAAATTGAAAAATATTTCCTTTAAGGAAGATAACAAAAGACTAAGCACTCTGACTGTGAATTCTCCATGTGTCATGTATTCCAGTCTATCAATACACACAAATAAACATGTAAGAGAAGTTGAAAGGAAAATCTATTTAGTGCATTTCCAGTGTCTTTTCCATACCATGACACCCTTTATTCCTCTTTGTTATTCATTCTTTTTCTTCTTCTCTTTCTGTGACAGGAGATCTAACTTAAAAATAATGTTTGACCAACACCCGTGTATCCAAACAATGAACTCTGATATTATCAGTCATCACAAAGATATGTGAAAACAGTGGGTTTTGTAGTCTGCCTTAGAGAAAGTGGAGGTTTTTCTCCCTTCCTAATTGTGCTGACAAATCTTCCTTTGTCAACAGATGCAGAAGAGATTGGTGACTACTATAGAAACACATTGAGCATATTTATGTCTCTGAAAATGCCTACTGATATTTTTTGAATAAATAAGATGTGGCTTTCTCTCTTTTCATGATTCTTTGAACAAGGGAACCTCCACTGTTTTGTTTTTCTATGGGCCTCGATGAAATATAAAGAGTCCTTCCTACCAATGGATCCATAATTAGCAGTTGCAGCAATCATATGGGTGGGAAATTGGAAAAACAGTCTTTGCATTCCTAGCTACCTTCTACTTAATGTGTACATTCCCTTCAGAGCATGTATTGACATTCTGTCCCTAACAAAGCTACCAAGAGATAAGTCATGGATTTTTTCAATTAAGGATTCCATTTCCAGTATAGATTTTACTCTTACATTTATACATCTGCAGTGTAGACATCTATCCACCAGAATGCCTTATAGACAACAGAGCAGAAAAGACTATTTAAGGTCATGAGTTATCTAAACTTTTTCAGATCTCTTACGATATCTTTAAGACACAGGAAAAGCCTGATTCTCTTTACTGGTTATTATAAAATCCTAAACTAACTTGCTCAGGTAAAGATATCACCAGTTATTTTAATAAATTTTACTACCAGAACTTAGTACAGCTGGAGATAAAGACAGCCAGTATTGAGATCCCTGTGAATTACAAGTAGCATCTTTCAATGTAAAGAGTATACCTTGGAGGTGGCTTTCCCTTCTTCAGGAAAAATTTCAGAGTTTTCTGCTTGAAATTTTAACTGTCATTCCCAAGAAAAACTTGTCATTCAAACAAACCAATAAAAGAAAAACAAATAGAATTCTAGTTCAGAGACACTGAGAAGAATCCTCTCTGTTGGTTGCTATGACTACGTAAAGGCTCAGATTCCAATTTTTAGGAACTCATTTTGTGAGGTCATGACAGGAAAAAAGTCAAAATTATACACTGTCCTACATATGTCTGTTACCCTTTCACCTCAGCTGCTTTAATCGGACTCATTTACATGTGGAATTCTGACAAACATTAACAGAGCTTAAGTTAATGTTTACAGATACAGTAGGTGTTTTTTGGTTTCTTTTGTTTTTTTTAATATGCTGGAGAGTGGATAGAAAACAGTCTGTTAACAGGAAACTAGCTTGAGTTCATAATAGACAGACTCATGTTATTACTATTTATAGCTTAACCCTTCACCTCCTGCTATGCAAGGTTACACTCCTTTCTCCTTTTCTTCACCATATTCCTTAACTTTGGAAGATATTGCCAAACTTATCCTCCAAGCCCCTCTCACGTTCCCCCTTGAAATTTCCAAGACCTACTCAAATCCAACCAATTTTCACTTGTAAACCAAAATATAGTGTCTGCATTACATCTGTAAATATATATATAGAGAGAGATAGTTAGATAGATAGGTAGATAAAGATATATAAATACATAGATACATAGATATAGATAGATGGATATAGATAGATGATATAGATGATATAGATATAGATAGATATAGATATATATAGATATAGATAGATAGATATAGATATAGATATAGATATAGATATAGATATAGATATAGATATAGATATAGATAGATATAGATATAGATATAGATATAGATATAGATATAGATATAGATATAGATATAGATATAGATGATATAGATATAGATATAGATATAGATATAGATATAGATGATATAGATATAGATATAGAATCTAGTTTTGCATCACATCTCCTAAATTTAGTCAAAATACATCCATGGCTGAACTCAGTTTTTAATAGCATGAAACATGCTGAGCTAGTTAAGGTGCTGATTGCAATATTTTCATGTAAGAAGCTGTATTTCATTAATGACATGCTATGCTTTGTTGTACTTTTAAGCACATTCTCTCTTATAAAATGGTTGATACTTGTCAAATAAAATCCATTAAAAAGTTGAAAAAGAGACCTAAGTTAAGCTTAACTATTGCCTGCTTACACAAAGGTTATTGGCAATGTTCAAAGAAAGTAAGACCTTTGATTTACCATAAAAGGGTATCACTTCTAATGCAATTCCTTTTCTTTGTTTTTCTAACGTCTCCCTCAATCTTACGGACTTGAAGGCCCATCTGAAGATTCTAAACTCTGTTTAAAAAAAGCAATAATTAATAGCTTAGACAGATCTAAGATAACAAAATTAAAATTTGTTTCTTAAACTGGTGGTATTTTTTTATTATTATTATGTAAATATATACTTTCACCTGACCTAAAAAAAAATACTTAAATGAGAACTTTGCATACTACAATTTAGTAGGTCAGACTAAACAACCATAACAACCATTATAATTCCCTTGACCTTAATGTCTGTTCATTCTAAAACAAATTTACGGCCATAGCACTGGGAATTCCTTTATTGTAACAGTTCATCTTATATATTTTACAGGCCAAAAGATTTCGAGAAAGTCAGTAAAATATGTCTTGAAATACATGCAGTGACTTACCTTTCTTTAATGTAAAATCTCAGAATCAAGGACAACATGATATGCAAGGTATTAAATCAAACTGATTGATTTAATAGCTTGGGTTATTTTATTTTTCTTTTAATTCCTTAAAGAAAGTACAAAACTGAGCAATTATCTGAATTTACAAGTTCCTTTTCCCCTCCAAAATAGTCCAAACAATGTTAAAATAAAGTAAAACAATTATTCTAATATAATTTATGAAGAAGAGTTAAATAAAATTATAAGAAGATAGTTTTATAAGATTTTCATCACAATGCTTGTATCATTATATGTCTCAACATCTGTATACTAATTACTCTAATTCTATTTCTACAAAATATATGAATTTACCAGCATTTTGATTCACAAAACTCCTTGCAAATTTGTCAATCAAGCTCTCTATTCAGACAAATTTCAGAAAAGACAATGACTAAAAAAGATCGAGTTCAGAGAATTCTTGACATACATTCATAGATTTTTATTTTTTTTTACAAAATATCATATACTGATACTACATGCAAAATTTCACATAGTAAATTAGGTTTCACTACCTTGAATGCTCACATTTTGTAGAAAATCTTACTATGTACCTACACTGCTACATGATTTCCTGCATAAATTCCTTTTGCATAGTACACATGACAAAAAAAAGTAAAAAAATTGGATCTCACAGTCTCTTCCTTTTTTAGCCTGAGTGACTGTTTTGAAAAGCAGAAATCCTGTGACTTTTCAAAGCTCAATTCTCCCCAGCCTTGCTATTTTCCATGCAAAATACTCAATTCTGATTCAGCATTATAATCACTATTGGAAATCTTGTTGCCATAGCTGCAGCCAAGATGGCTGTCATATCTTAAATTAGATCCGATGACTATAAGACACTTATGAGTGTGGTCTAAACTTCCCTATTTCTGTACCCCTTCCTTTATCTTGCTAGTTAGGAAGGTCTTCATGCTGCTCTGTATACCAGCTGGCTGGCTACATGACTCAAACAGACAAATAGAAGTAGTATAAATATAAGTATAAAACTAGCTATAAAATAATTCCAAATGTTTGAACATGAGTTATTGGAATGGCTATTAATCAAACACATATGATTTACACATGTTCTTTTTCCGAGTTGAGTACAGATGGCCCATTCACCCTGGTTAGAATCAGTAGAATTTTGTCCCAGGTTGATGGTATGTGACACGTCATGGTATGAGTCCATTGGTGTCCCCACGCACTACCCAGGCCCGGTGTTAGCTGGATTGTGGCCTGGAGCTCACAGCATTCACTGAAAATTTATTTTTAATTAAGGTGATACAACAGTATATACTTTACTTGCAAACACATATACAACATCTACAGAGGCAAGGAGTTTTCTGGAGGCCCAGACTGTCCTCTCTTGCCTCAATCTGGAGAGACTCAGGGCCCTCAAAAGTCCCTGATATCTATGGTACCTCTTTCCCCATGTTCCAAGAGGAAAGCCCATAAGTACAATGCCTACCACATTTGTTAGTTCCTGAATATGTTTGTGAAGATGTTGGTATTTCTTTGCTTTTTCCATCACAGCTTCTTCTAAAGATGTGTCAGGATACTCGGTGTTGCACAGTCACAGCCACCACAAATGCTTGGTTCTCCTTCACAGAAATTATGTCCAGTTCCTATAACTCATTGTTGTCATCTCTTATATGTGGTTCCTGAAACATTGTCCAGTCTTTTTTTTTAGCTTTCCTTGATAACATTTCACAGATGTAATAGTTCCTTTTAATTCCTGCATCCTGTATGATTTGGCAGTTCCCAATGATATGGAACTCTGTTTCATTCTCAGCCTGGCAGTGCCTGAAGGATTTGATGTACCTTTCTTGTCTATGCATTGCCAGGAAGTCTCTTGTAAGGGTAAGTGTCGACAGTGGAATCTTCTCAGATGGATGTGAAGTATAATTTCTTCCTGTTACAGTTCACCACCTAGTTCTTATTCTCTCCAAAGCAAGAGGAATACTTCAGGGAGACCAGTGTATCTAGCAACCTGCATGCATCCACATACACCAGCATTCATGACATCCAAGTAATTATAAACCTGGAAACTGGGATGGAAACCTTTAACTCCTTGTCAGACCATTAATGCAGGGGCCTAGGAAACACATCCGATAAGGTGCCCTTAATCTACAAAATACCATTCCTGGAGGTCTGTGATTACTGTTCCCAAACCAGCTCATAGCTACAAATGTCAGATGGACCAGATAGTGAAATACCAACTTCAGACCATTCCTGAAAAAAGTCTTCTGAAGAATACTTCAAAATCTCAAGAAAGACCTTCCAAAATTTTTTTTGGGGGGGGAAAATATTCTTTTTTTTTCATGCAAAAAAATCACTGTTATTATCACTGTTTTAAAGCAGTGATAATTACTTAGCTGAGTACTGAGAAAAGAGATTACTAGAAGAAATACATTTTTCATATCTGAAATATGTATTCCTCCTTGGCTGAGTAAAATACTCTCAGAAAAGGCCATAAGAAAAGATTGTAGAAAAGACTCTAAAATCAGATGAAATAGGTCTGAGAACAGACATGGTCAGTGATATGACCATTCATTTTATTTTAATAAGAGCACTCAAAGAGCACTCTTGAAAGCAAACAAATAGTTTCTTTAAACAGTCAAAACTCAGTTCTGTTCTGCTGACACAAGATCATCCATTAGAGGCTGGAAAACTTCTAAAGAGGTTCAAGATGTCAGGCAGCTAAATGTATGTTAGCTGCACAGGTATTTGATAATGGTGCCAGACTGAGTTAATCAAGAAGCTGCAACCTATGAGTTCTGGACAAGGTCAAAAAGGCTAGTTTGGCTGCAGAGTTTGGGGAAAATATTGTCCTGAATTGCTCCGCAGGGATTTATTTGGATTGCTCAGCTAACTTTAAAGCCTCTGTAAAACGTGCTGACCTGAAGCAAGGTCTTGGCTCTGAGCCCAGCTCTATTGTAGAAATAAGATTTCCATAGACAGTAGACACAAATTAATCCAGGCTCACATCCACTGCTTCATCAATAAGAAGACTATTAATATAATTAATATAGAATTAATATATTAATATGGAAGACTAAAATATTGAAATTAACTCTGCCTCTGGATTATATGTTGGTCATTTTAACAACCCCAGTGTGGTCACTGGATACTTGGACACCGAGACACTATAATAAAACAACCCTGATGAAGGTAACATCAGAGAAAACAGAGAAAACAGAAAAGTTACATAGACTGCAGAAACACATTAAATTGTTCGTGCTTCTTACACTGACATATATCTTGAAGATTAAAAAAAATTGTTACTTTAGATGCTATAAAATAAGACACTTGTATTTTGGAGGTTTTTTACTTCTATTTTTTTTTACTTTTTTACTTCTATCTGTGTACAAATCCATCCCCAGGTCACTCTGAATCTGACACTATCAATATTGTATCATCTGAATAAATGCTGCTCCATGTTAGAACCCACAGTAAAACACAGCACATCCATCTTTGGGATTCCTGGTTTATACATCATTAACCATGAATTCTGAAAATTTCTCTATAACAAACAACGTGCCTCTTGAATTTTTAGTTCATTCGTGTCTCTAAAACCAGAATGTCCTATGAGCTGGAGGAAACAAGTGCATCTTTATTTTTTCAGATTATACTTACACAACATACAGAAAATCTGGTATGCAAATATTTAGGCATATTTTGACATGCCAAATTGCATAGCAATGACAAATCTATAATATCACTTCTATTGATTCCTAACTCAGTAGCCAAGCAGCTGAAAAGGAGAATAATACAGCAGGAGCAACTGTTTTGTTTTACACAGAAAATGAATTTTCAAATTAACAAAAAGCTACTAGTCATAAATTCCTTATATCACAGCAAAACTTCCTCTTTCATTATGAATATACAATTCAAACAACTTCTACAAACTGCTGAAATTATATTTGTAACACTCAAGAAATTTATTTTGCAGAAATGGAATACAGCTTCTTGGGGTTTTGAATCAGCAAATATTGCCACCATTTGATCAAAATACTCTGAGAAATCTCTCTTTTTAAATTAAAAAATAAACCCAAAGCTTTGATTGCCCCCTGATCTAGACCCACTGATAATGTAAGGCAATTCCTAACTTAAACTGCATATTTAAATTCAGAATTTTGATCTAAAAATCCTGCTCTCACCATTCCTCCAAACTTAGAGTTAATTATTCTGTTTGGATGATGGTCTATCCATGAGGCTCTCTGGACATTTAGTATTCTGCTTTTAGCATGGCTAGAACTTTTTTTCCGAAGCAGTTTGGTGTCTGGATCAAACCTCCAGATCAGAGGCTCTTCTTTTCAGTTTCACTAAAGAGC
This sequence comes from Polioptila caerulea, assembly GCA_013397295.1. NCBI lineage: Eukaryota > Metazoa > Chordata > Aves > Passeriformes > Certhiidae > Polioptila > Polioptila caerulea. The sequence continues at coordinate 255,693 of VYXF01003852.1, read as the reverse complement.
CTGATCCAGTAGATGCATTCAGAGTATGCTCAGCACAAATTGATTCACAGTGATTTACACTGCAAGGGAAACGGTCTTTTAAATCCTTTAACAAGAAGACTAAGTTGTCATTCTGGTGATGATTCCTGGTCTCTGGTTCCTTCTTCTAGGACAACATGCATTCCAAATGCTGCCCAGGGCATTCACATGTAAGTGAATTAACCTAAAATGACTGGATGTATTCAGTGACAATTCAGTCACTTTAAAGACTCTCCTGTCTGTCTGAAGGCTTATGGTGATGTTGTAGGCAGAGTGGTCCTGGCATGGACTGTCTTGGGAGCATTGCTTTTGCTTTTCATGAGTTCCTGGCAGCACCTCTTTCACACACAATCATAGTCATGCCTATCATATCTAAAAGGGTTGATATGCAAAAGCACAATGTCTTTATATATCTGCATAGTACTCATCTGACAGGGCTTATATATGCATATTCAGCCATATGATAGATGTGTTAATATATTGGTCACTTGAGGAGAGCATATCTCATGACATCAAGAGCTACACAACTCAGCCTGCATGGGGAAAAAGGGTTCACTGCAGCAGTTTCCAGAGTTACGGTTCAGCAGATTGCTTCTGGCATGAAGAAACCTTAGTTCTCCAGTACACAATATTAGCTTCAACAGAACACTACAGCTAGTTGTGCAAAAGTCTGGCTGGGTTTTGACATGACTCTAGGTAACTGGAGATGCTTTTTTAAAAGGCTTTCAATGTAAAAAAGAACAGCAATTTATAATTCTGACTTTGAAGCTGAGTGCTTTTATTAATCTTCTAACAAAATTACACATATTACTTTCTCCGTCAGCTGTCCACTATTTCAATATGATCCACATTCAGACAGATCCAGACTTCCAGATCACAAAACAAATTACCTATGCAGACAGGTAGATGGAGCAGTGGGATGTGAATTACGGGTCCCTGCGGGTAAAAATTATTGTAGCACCCCTGAAACAAAGTTACTGCAATCTACAGGAGTTCAAATCCCAGCAGGAGCCTGGTTTGCAGCTTCACTAAAAAAGTAGCAATGTGCTCCTCATTGTAGAAAGATTGTTGCAAGCTTCTGATTGGTTTAAAATCACATAGGTAAAAAATAAATAGGTAATCCTTGCAAAAATCTGAAGTTTCTGCGCTACCTAGATCTTTTTCTTTCTTGTGTGTGTGCTGTTTTGCTGGGGTGAATTGTTTGTTTGGTTTTAGTAGGGGTCTTGTGTTTGCAGTTAGTATGTTTGTTTGTGCTGGGTTTTCTTGAGTTTTTTGTGTGTTTGTTTGTTGGGTTTGGGGGCATTTCAGTTGGTTCGTTGATTTTTGTTGTTTTGTTTTGCTTTTTTAATGTAGGCCATAAAACATATGCTGTCATCATGACCATGTTTGTGCTTCTTTAAAAAAAGCAAGATTTTTTTCTTCCTGATTAAGGAGATTAAAGGAAAGCTTGGGCAGTGATCTATATTCAAATATTGCTTTTGCATTAACAGTAATACAATACACATGGAAGAAGAATGTGTACATCAAGGAAAAAGGAGACAGACAATGTTTCTATCTCTTAGGAAAGAAAAAAAATTAATATCATTAGTTTTCACAGAATTATTACAATCAAAGATACCTTTTTTCTGTAACCAAACAGTAATAAGTAATTATATTATGCAGACCAGCTGTGAAGGTAATGAATATACTGCAATTCAATATAATGTAAGATTCTGCAGACTATGTAATTATTTTGAGAAATTAGTGTCATCAAATAGCCTTCCTTCATAGCAAGCCCTCAGTAAGTTATTCTTTTATACAGCATCATAAATTGAAATCTATCTGAACAATAAATAATATTGGTTATACAACATATCACAAGCAGCATGTTAAAAAAAAAAAAAATAAAAACCAACAAACCAAACCAAACCAAAACACCTAATTGTTAAGAAGCAGTAATAAAAAGAAAAACAATTGCGTGTGCTCTGCAGAAAACCCAAGGTATTAATGAGAATAATTAACCCTCTGCACCTAAATCCTGGCCTCATTGCAAATCTTCTTTGTATACTGCAGCAGAGTTAATGCACTGATGGATCAACACTGTCTGAGTTATTATACATACCTTTAGTCAAAAATCCTATAAACACATTGCAATTTCTAGGTCGTTGATTTTGTATAATACAATATATTCTGGTTTTCATCCCCCCCACACTTCAAGTTATCTGTTCCATTCCCCTCAGATGCAATGCCATAGCTACAGTGATTTCAGTGCTGCAGAAACAGTGCTCCAACACAAAAAGATGTTGATAGGCCAGAGAAATCAATAGACTCTGTTCTGTAGTGCATAGTTTGAAGAACTATGTATTAATGTTAAAGTTTGGTAATGTACTACAGAGCTCAAAGATAATTTACAAACATGTACACAGGTAAGTAAATAAACATGCAGAAAATCTCCCTCTTGCAGGAAAAACTGTTAGTCAGGACTAAATTTGTAAGACACTGACCAAAGAAAATTGAAATAGCATCAGGAATTATGAAAAGCATAGGTATATAATCTGCAATGATCTTAAAATCTGTTTTAATATCAAAATCCCTCAGCATGATTATAAAGCAACAAACAAAAATTAAAGATATTTGTGGAAGATTTATAGCTGTAAATGATGCTGTACAAACTCAACTCTTTCTGGTCTTCCTGTATTTTTTGTGGTATGCCTGATTTTGATCTCTACAAGTTTAGAATGAATATTAAAAAATTTGTACCTAGAGAAAATGCATAAAGAAAAGCAGCATGGTTGAGGATGTGAGACACTTGAAATCTGTTAACTAGGAAAATCAGAAATTTCAGTAAGAACACTGGCTGTATATTAATTTGTTTCACAATAACACTATGATATTTGATACATAATCCAAAAAAGAACAAGATGAAATAAAAGATATTGCAGGGAATATAAAGGAACGTCCCAGAACACAAAGGGCGTTTCCCATAACATCTCCTACCAACATTAATTAAATTAACACAATCTGCAAAACAAAAATTTTATAAAGATCCTATTGTATAGCAAAAAGGATTTTTGGCACATTAGTACCACTGGTTAACACAGATGGAGCAGAAACATGGGCATTCTCCAAGAATATCAAATATCAGCTTTAAAAGCTGAGCTGTAAAACATGAAAAGATTTATGCATAGAGTACTTCTGGAACCATACCAAATCCTGCAAGGTCTTAGTTTTGATACTTGAAGAAGAAGCTCTTGAGTATTTCAGACATAACGAAAATCAGACTATAGATCCACAAGTTACGCCAAGTGAATTCTAGTATGGTCCTAGAATCAGATAGGAAAAAATGAAAATGAATGTGAAAGACAAGTTGGAGACTGCAAATAAGCAAGTGTAAGAAAAAGCATAAACATAAATTACTACTGATGTACAGTGCAATGTAAACTATCCAAGATTATAGTAAGTGCAGTCAATGACAAATATTCACTAGAAGCTATATGAACACATTCTGTAGTATTTTCTGTGCAGTGCGTAATGCAGTGTAATAACAATGATGAACACCACAGAAACATGTAACATCTCTCTTTCAATATTGATGTTGTCCATTCCTTTAATGGAAGAAAGTTAGACATGCTTCTGGCTATTTGAAGTCAGTTTTGAATTATGCGTTCTTCTCTTGTGTTACAGGTTAGAGATCTGAGAATAAAATTGCTCATTTAAGAGAGGAATAAAAAATTCCATGAAAAAGGACCTCTGTTTAAATTATAGTCACACTGTATAGAAGACTGCTTGCCTCTGAAATTATTTGAAAAACTTTGGTTCCTCTTTCTTCAGCCCCAACCTTTGGGACAAAATGCGTTTCCACTAACTGGGGGTTTTTTGCAGGAAAAACACCCCCTAGAAGGGACAAGAATTGTGTCTTTCTGATATTTTTAATTTTCATTGCCCTTTCGAAGTCTAGTTTTTCAAAGTCTTTAAACTAATCTTTAATCACAAATATTTCCATCAGATTTCATGGAACTATGGGTGTACTTATTCTAGATCACACGTTCTGAAACAAAGCGCTGAAACTGAGTTAGGAGACACAGTTCAAAATTGCAAATTATGTTTAATTTATAGCACTAGGAAAAACTCCTTCCTCAGCATTCTGTGACACCTTAGAAAGACATAAATTATGTCCAACTATATTCTTTAAACTAATTTAACCTTTTTCTTTTATCCATAACCATGGGTAAAGATTTTGCATCCTATTACAATCCACTGAAATTAGTAACACTTGTTTTTCTCACATTAAAATAACCTAGTATCTTAACTATTTTGGGGCCTAAATGAAATTAATCTAGTGATTCCTGCTTAAAATAGATTTGCTCCTTACTACTAATGTATGAAACCTTAAACTCTGAGAATTTAGCAAAGTTATTAACATTGCTTGTATTACTGCACATAAAGCAACATGAACTGTGAAAAGGAGGGTTTGCAGTTTTTTCTAGTTTGACATTCCAAAATAGATAGCTGTGGGTAAGTCTGTAGTGTATTTTACTTTCTTGAATGTGTTCAAATAAGTAAGAAATGCTAGCTCAGTCCAGCAATTCATCTTTTTTAATGTTTTCCTTTTGACATCGTGTGATGCAAGACAAATAGGATGCCACAACAAAAATGAACTAATGAATCATAATATTAAGAGTAATTTGGTAAAAATTAGGAATAACATGATGTACAGTCCCCACATATATACCAAATGCTACATAAATTTCATATAGGCTTGAATACATTTTAGTCCAAGAGAAAATCCTTAGTTCCCCTGCTTCTTCCTCTGATGTAACACATTTAATCACCAAAAAAAAAAAATCCTTCATGATCCTATCCTTCAAATCCTATGATTTGAAAGCAAGCTCAACTCCTTCATGTGTCTTTAGCTGAAGTATAGTGAGACAGGGGATACAAAGATTTGGTTGTCTGGACTAGTTGTTTGGTTTTGATTTTATTTTTTTTTTTAAGAAAGCAGTTCATCTGCATTAGGAAGGTGGAATATATTACCAAAAGAGTATAGAAAAACCCCAGCTTTATAACCCAGAGGGTGCTGAGTTTAGTGGATTACCACCCAGTACCCAGACTTGCAACTCTGTAATAAACTACAACATCAACTCTGCGTGCTGTTGGCTGTAGCACACTGGGTTACGAACCCTGTTTTGGAAGAACAGTAGTAGTAACACAACTGACTGGCAAAAATGAAACCACAGTTTTTCCATAAACTCAGTCTTCTTTTAGTTTGGATGCCATTTCCATTTCCTTTAATTTTAGCCATAAAACCTTTGACTGGAAAAAATGTGTCTTGTCTTTTAAACTGGCACCAACCAAGCTAAAATTCTCATTCAGCAGAAGTTACACATGTGCTTAATTTCATCAGCTTTGAGTAGTCCTACCGAGGATCTTTGCTCTTAAAACCAGCTTTAAAATTGTGCAGTTTTCTAAAATTTCCACAGATCTACGAGGTGCACCCTAAGTGTTCTCATGAAATTAAGACAGAAGTTGGAAGATGCAATAAGCTATTACAGTGATTATTAAAAGCTGTAGTTTATCAGTCTCAAAGGAACTTGCCAAAATTCCACTAACTTCCACTTACCAAATCCTTTGCTCCAAGTCAATGATATGATAGAGGATTTTTCTAGAAGCACCAGAATTTCCAAATCCTTATTTTGTTTTTCCCTTTTCTTGATGAGGGACTATGCTTTATAAACAATAACATTATTTTTCACCAAGTCCATTGTGGGAGCTGAAGGGTGTGCCACTCTGCTTGAGCATCAGTCTGGTAAACTCAAAAAGTCCTGCAAGACTGCTCTTTCCTGAGTGTGCAACAAACCCTGAAAATCCCCACTCACAGGCCTGAATCTGGCTGATTATTACCTTTGCTATTTATTCAGTTATTTACTAGTGAAGTCGTTTTGGGGGCAGGGAGAGTGGGAAGGCATGCCATGCAAACGTTCGATAGATGAGGGGGCAAAGGCAGCTGTCTGGTATTTCCTCTACGCAGCGAAGCACAGGAGGACGCAAAGACTCGAGAAAATCGCCCACTGTCTGAAGAGTTACTGCGTCTCCAGAGCCGCCGAGAATGGGGAGGGGGTGGCTGGCTTCCTCTTGCGGGCAAATGACCGGCCGTAAGAGTGCGTTTTTAAGGGGTGATGTCAGAGAAATTAAACTTGAGCAGTCAAACACACACCCCTACCTCAACGACGTGTTTCTCCTGTTGATAAGGCGAGAGAGGTGGCTGTGTAGCACACCCAGCTCACTCCTGCCCTACTGGGACAGGGGCTGGACGGCGGGAGACACTTATTAATTATGAACGAGGAGATGTCCCTTTAAGGTC
>VYXF01003852.1:173704-238613 GCA_013397295.1 Polioptila caerulea | reverse complement strand
TATGTATACAAATGCATCCTGTTTCAGGAAACATCTCAAGGGCTTGGTATTGAAAGTGGGCTGTGTTCAGTAGTTGCAGATGCTTGACCTGGCCAAGTTCCAGAGTTGCTGGTATCTTCCACACTTCAAGGAATTTTGATTAGTTAAAAAGTCCATATTGACAAAGTTGCTTGCTCAATGCAGATCTTATTTTGTGTGTATAAATAACATTTGCACAGAAGAGGCATGCTGTAAGCAGATCAAGGGAGTGCTAGAGCCATGGGAAAATATTTTTTGTGTCTATTGTTTGGAACTAAACATTCATGAACTAAAAATGAATTTTGAAGTGTCTCCGTTTAGTTTAGGATTATATTCTGACATAATTCTGTTAATAGTGTGGTTTAGCTTCCAGTTTTTCAGTGTTCAAAATGAATGAAGACACATTGTAGGACTTAGTAAACTTAGGACTTGTTACATTTGGTAGGTAGAAAGCTTTAAAAAGTATGACATTAGGTTGATATGAACCCTGCCTTGCTATACAGTGATTCAAATAAATTTATTCATTTATTCATTTGCCTCTCGCAAATTTGTATTTTGGAACAGGCCCCAATTTGTTTGTTTTGTCACCTTTGGCACTTAAATCCACTTATCATATACATTTTTTGTCGTCGTTAATCAGCTGAAGCTTGGTGCAAAATGCAAGGTGACCACCAGCTAGAGACCAAAGTAATCCTACTAATTACAAGGCAAAATAAAAGATAAATAATTCAGTAAAATTGTAAAGCATTTAACAGTTTCTGACCCAGGAATTCCTCATCTTCCTCCTCCAGTCCTTACCCTTGTATAATGCCAGAAATAGCGTTAATAAAATGCTAGTAATAAATGATCTTTGGACCCCCAGTGTTACAAGAGCCCATAGCTCTTCAGTTTAATATGTGGTGGGACTAGACATTCTGTTTTTAAAGCTGTGTAAATGTCAAAATTTTCATTTGATACTGTTCTCTCACAGAGCTCTTTATGTAGCCCTAAATTAAAAAACTAAATTACCCTTTGAAAATTTCTTACAAGTTGTGAGCTGCTGACCTTGGTTTGCCTTGTTCAGTGAAGGTATATTATAGCTCACTTCTCGTTGGACTGATATACTTGAGCATCTCAAATGTCTTTCTGCGGGAAGCGGGATTATGCGTTTAGAAAATACATCTTTTAGATCACCCAGTCCATTCACTTTTCTCTGAGATTTTCTTTTTAAAGAAAAGAAGCCTGATTGACAAGGAATAGACACTTAAGTTTTGCAGGAAAAACCCCCTATATTGTCAGAACGTGTTACTTGAAGCCATATTTCTACAATGTGTAGTCTATTGATTCTACAAAAGACCTAAGCAAGCAATTTTTTAAATGTAAAGCAGCAGTTAGAAGGTCTGCAATTGGGAATCCTTGTTTGTAACCTAAAATCAGAATCTCTGCAGGAGACATAACAACAAAAAACCCCCAAAGGAATGACTTCAGAAAAGTATTTATTTATATACTTTTTAGATAGACAGAACTTCAGATATTTTTTTCCTTGCACTGGTTGCTTTAATCTGAAGATTTCTCAGTTCTAATTTGTTTTAGCAGATAGTGGGGAGAGAGTGGTGACAGGGCATTGCAGTAGATAATTTTACAGTATCTATTTTTCTCCTGGAATGGCCACGGCATGCTTTTAGTGACTGTTTCATTCAGACTTTGTGTGGGAAAGAAGTATTTTGACGTTTCCTAATTCTGCAAATTCAGGGTTAAGGAAATGCCTAACCATTTGGGTCTTGTGATAATTACAATTCTTAATTCAGGCTCCAACAGGGGTTGAGCCTGGGCTTTTTCAGCACTGGAAAAAGTAAACACAGTCTGTGAAGCTTCTTGTGTGACAGTTGCCCAAAGACTTTCTGGATAAGTGTAATGTTTAGTCCTGCCACATATTTTATGCTTGACTCAAATAGGGCATTGACTTGGATTTGAGGGTAACTGCTTGCATGATACAGAATCTAAAGAAAAGGCGTGTCTTCTGACTGTGAACTTTACTGTTTTAGAGATGCTCTATATCTTTTTTTTTTTTTTTTTAATTGGCTCCTGAGGTGTCTTAGCCTAAAATAAAGTGTGAAGAAAAGGTTTCTGAAATCACAGTTGTTTTTTCTGTTGTCTGAAAATAATTCTTCCTTTTGTCCCACTTGAGGGCTGTATAAGAAACACGGAGAGGAGTGGTGTCAGAGCAGCCCTTCCTTCCAAGTCAGTTCTTCTGGGAAATGCAACGTGAAGCAGCAAATTTCAAGCCCTGCCAGGTCTTGTCAGTTTTTTGCTATATCAGTCTTTAATTTATTACCCTCTTTTTGGGAAATGCTACATTCACAGCTAATGTAATTGCTGTCATGCAGCTCTAATAATTACTTAAAAGTCAAATTAGAGCTGATCATGAATCCTCTGGCAAAGTAGCTGTTCCATTAGAGAATGTTAATTAGCTGAAACCAGTCCTCCTTTTTAGGAATGTACATACCAGACATGATGGGAAGTGTTTTCTCTGGTCCAAAATGGAATTTCTAGTCAAAGCCAAGCCTGGAATAGCAAAGAAAGAGTGTAGAGGCTTAAGAAGTCAAATGGAACTGAAGATACAAAGCTTAGAGACATTTTCTCTTTCATAGTAAACGCTAGGCTAAAGGTGCTTCCTTTTCTATCAGTGTCATTGGTAAGTACAACTTCCACATTGAGCAAATAAATATTTTCATATCTCCTCTGAGATATCTAAATCACAACTGGCTCAGGCAGGATATCTCATGGGGTGAGGGTGGCAATTTTCAGATTTCTAGTCTGAATGTGAAAAGAAAATAATTGAAAGCTAGGACTGTTCCTACCAAACACATTTCATCTGTAGTCTTTTCAGAAAAAAGCCCTGAAGGGTGTTCCATGTTTCAAAAAGATTTTTGACCTGATGACTACCAGCAAATCTGCTTTTGAAGACAGGCAGATTCTTTCCCATGCAGTACTTTTTGTTTGATTAGAACAAATAATTTCAGCACAGTTTTTACTGAGAGGGTTTGTGTGTTTGTGTGTGTGTGTGTTTAGTAAGAGAAAAAGCTAACTTGACTCTTGGCTTGTGGTTGCTTTGGTAGCTGCAGGATTGGCTCAGGATGCAGGGTTGATAGTTATCTTCAAGACTCAAAGCTTTGTTTACTGTAGGAGGAATTTGGTAGCAAGTGATAAATTCAGGAAGTCTGACAGTTGTTAAATGCTCATGGACATTTCCTTTAATGGTTTCTGAAGCTCTGAAAGCTATAGCAGGTTTTGCTGAAGAAAATTGCCTTTTCTTTGACCCGCAGTGTTCAAGTGTTTTAGATAAATAGTTTCGTTTGGGTGTGAGAGAAGTTAATTAACTGCATTTATTTATCTTGCCCAAACAGGTACCGTAAGACCTCTTCCATTTGGTAAAGAGAATTTGTGTGTTCCATATAATTTATTCTTCTCCTTAGTGGAAATTGCTGTTCTGAGATAGGTCGTCTAAGAGAAGCTGAAATGGATTTTGCAGAAGCAGTGCTGGGTGAACATTAGCAGCCTGCCAGGACAGTCATGTCTCCTGGGGCACTGGCTGCCCTTGCTGCAAGGCTCTGTGTGGGAGCTACTGGGACAGCAGTGGTAAGAGGCAGAAAAAGAGCAGCTGTCTCCTGAGGGAGCTTTTCCAAGTTCCAGAGCTGTGAGGAAAGATGAAAAGCTATGGTTTAATGGAAAACATGAGATGCTGTTTTGGATATGTGACTTCTTCCCCAAAGGGAGATGCAGTGAATGTTTGAAATATCTGTGCTCAGTTCTAACGACTCCTGCTCGGTTGAGGGTGAGATGCCAGCTGATGTGATTAAGCTCTGTGTGTGTGTCTGTGGGGAGCAGAGCTTTGAGCCTGAGTCTGAGTCTAGAGATACTGAGACCTTGCTAATCCTCTCACTCAGAGTCATTTCCGGCCACCCTGCTATTGCTGTAGCTGAGGCTTGTGAAAGGCTGTCTTTGTTTTCCTTTCATACCTGTCTGAAAGCCACCTTCTTTTTCTAAAATACTCCTTTGTGAAACAAACACCTCACTGTGTTGTGTTGGCAATGTGTGTGATGAGCAAAAGAAAAATTCTAGTCAGACATTACAAATTACTCAAACCAACAGAAGCTGATTGAAATAAACCTTAAACGTTTTTTGAGAGTACCTGGTGAGAAGAAAAGGAGAAAGACAAATGAATCCATATGTAATGAGGTTTGTTTGGTGGTTCTTAACAGTTTTTCAGGTAATTTCAACTGAGATAAACAGACTAGTAAGTCAAATCAGTCAAATAACAGGTTTTTAGGCTTTTTCTCTAGAAAGCCCTAGAAATCAGTTGTTAAAATTCTATTAGTTGTTAAAAACTCTGTTAGTGGTCTTGGTAATTATGACTGCCTAAACTGTTTCAAGGTGTCTGCATTTGTCTTATCCAAGGTCCTGTGTATTGTTCTTACGAGACAAAATGTTTTGTTATGAACAAAGATAAGTGTTCAGAAAAAACAAAATGTATGTTGACAATTCATTTTGACAACTGTGAGTCCAACCTTTCTTATTTTGAAGACTTGTATTGCTTGTCAAAATAGATAATACAAATTTATAACTGTTGTGGGTTTTTTTGGAAAGAGTGTGGAAATCATCACTGAAAAAATAGTTTGGGCTTTAGGCAGTAGTAATTTGAAATTTTTTGCTTATTTCTAGAACATTTTTAAAACTACTTTGTTCCCTACTTTAAGCACTTTTGTTTTGACATAAGGACTGGCAAGAAATAAATCTATGTTAGAGAGCAGAAAGTTCCTACGACTGAAAAAATGATAAATTGGAACAGCCTTCCAGTCAGAAAAAATCAGAGCAAAAGGTCACTTTTATATGGAATTTGTTTACCCTGAGAAATGTGGGGTAGTTGCCAGCAACAGATAGGAATCAGTTCAGCAGTCCTGTACCCATGCTTGGAACAGAAGCAGAGCTCCATGTGTTTGAAATAAAAATAAAAACTTGCTGGTTTTATTTCATCAGAGCATTGTGTTGCCCTGTTTATATCTGTTCAATTCTTGGTGCATATGTTCACACTACATCTCGACAATCACACCAGATTTCACCACAACACTGACTTCCTGTCAGACAGGGGTTAGCTGTCTGAGCTAATGATGCAAAAATGCTTAGATTAGGTACCTGATAAGGGTTTGATGAGTATTTTCCTTTCCATCTCTGCCAGCTAGATGTCCTTCAGGGGCTGTAAAGGTTATTAAAAAATAATTTTTGAGTGTTTTGTTTGTAAACAGGCGTTAGACTGAAGTCATTGATCGTTAAACGTGTTTCCTTTAGAAAGCACGTTTTCCCAGTAATTCTGAAGTGAGTGGCTCTGAGTTGGTCCTCTGTATCCATCAGCACAGCTTGGAAAAGTCTGTTTGTTACAAAGGCAGCTGTGGTATCCCTGAAAAAGCAACTGTGGTATCCAAAGAGCTGTAGACCAAATAAAAAGAGCTCCAGCATCATCACTGCTGTGCTGCCTTATAGCTGGGCAGGAAGGAAAAGCTGAAGTGATCTGCCAGTCTCTGCTGCTGAAACTATAGTTGAGGTGCTGCTTGCATAAGACTGGTGTTAAATCTGTGGTGAGGTAGCACAGTATGCAACGGGAGTGTTGTGGGATATAAGTTGGTGGCACAAAGGTTCATTTGTACCTTTTTAGGAAGTCCTTTTTTTAAGACTTGCAGATCCTGTTCATTTATAAGACTGAGTCACTCTTGAATGACCTCAAAACTGACCTTAGTTTTGCAAACTTTATTTCAGCTTGGACAATTTCTTCGCTATTAAACTTCCATGGTGGTTCTGTGAAGGTGATGTAGATATTTGAAAGAAAGAGTAATAGGTTCTTTATGGAATTCCTGGTATCACGAGTATACTTTCAGAATAGGCCTGGTCCAGATAGGTATCTTTAAAATCATGGGTGTACTTCAGTGCTGTGGGTGGGAAATGAAGTTATTAGTGCCAGTAATTCATGTAGAAAACTCTATCTTGAACTGCATCTAAGAAACAGGATGTTTTTCTACCTCTAGAATCCAGCTCTAATTTTTTGGGGGGGAAACAAACCTTCCTTTTATAATCTCTTCATGGCTGGTTCCAAATTTCCCTGAATTGTTTATTGACCAATAAAAATGAACATTTGCAGTAAAAAGACCTAAGATTAATTTTGCAGTGCTTTCAATTGATTTCCCAGAAAACTCCCTGCAGCAATGATACAACAAAAGAGACATTCATGCTCTTACTGATACTTGAGTGACAGAGTCTTTAAAAATTAGTAGATATTGTTGGTGATGCATATTTTACTAAAGTTTTCAGTACTTTGACAATCAATATTGATAATTTATGATGAAGTGGCATTTGGAGAATTTATTACCTTTTCACTTTAAAAAAAAGTATCTTGACCATGAAAATATACCACATAAAAGAAAAGTAGTAAAAGCCCATAAAATTTGACTGCAATTTTTTAAATTGCTTTTTTTTCCAACTGCACTGTGAAATGACAATGAAATAGTCACCAATCTTGACCATATTCTATTCCAAACATGTCCCTCATAATTATTTCAGGGAATAGTTCTTGCTAGAGGTGCATTACCTGCTCTTATTTTGTGAGTGATACAATAGAAATCTGGCATTTTATCTTTTTTTCTCATGGTCACAAATGAACACTATGCCAGTTCCTGGCTTATTGGTTTAGGAATCGATTTACAGAAAGTTCAGTTTTATATGTTGCCTGTAAATTATGCTCACCTCACAGGTAGACTGGAGATGAGATACTACCATATGACACATCAAGCTTGTGAAAGTCCTTGTGATTATCTTAGACCATAAAATGAGCTAAGATGCAAAATACCTTTTGCAGAAGTCGTATAAATTGACTAGTGCAATACCAGGTATTCTTTTGATCTTCTTTGACCAAATCAGTAAACTATTTTTTTCTTAGGGTGCAGTGTTTTTCATGGTGTGTGTGTGTCTTTTGTAGCCTTTACTAGTTAAGGCAGCTATTTTTATTGTTAAGTCCTTCGAAAACTAGATTTAATGATCGCTGTGGTAATTTGCAGTTCCGCATTCTTATCTGCTTGGATTTCTCAGTTATAAGTGTTAACTTTATGTTATCACAGAGCCATGTTCTTTGAAATGTCCAGTACAATAAAAAATTTCTAATCACAGTTAATTCATAGGTAGAGATGACTAAGGAAACAAACTGGCTGAGGATTATCTTCTTTGTCAACAGTGAAAAGTCGTAGATTTCAAACGAGGAGAGCCCTGTATGTCTTAGTAGAAAGTCGCTACTGTGATCACCTGTGCTGGCACACGCTTGAAACAGGCTCAGGATTTTGCTAGGAGCAGGTCAGACCTGATTTGTGCAAACAGGCAGTGCCTGCTCCCTCGTGCTCTTGCAGGACAAGCTGGCTTTCCTTGCGGGCATTTCAGTTCTGTGCAGCTGGGGATGAAGAGGCATTTCCATCTGACCTCGTGTGAGAGTGCTAGCATCTGGGGACCATTCATGGAGAAATTCCAGCATTTCAACAAATATGTGACTTATTTTCCATTATTGCCTGTAGCAATCTCTTATCGACTGTGTTCTCACTGTACTAATTTTTTCGTTACCAATGGGAGAAAAAGTTTAAAAAAAAAAAAAACTTGAACAATATTATTGACAGTACANAGAATTAACATAGGCAGTAGGAAAAAGGAATTATTTGGTTGATGCTTCGTATTTTCAGTCCAAGCTCTGTGTCAAGCATTTTTAGACTTCAGAATTTGCCGTCAGCAGGAGTAGGTTTTATCCTTTACTCTCCAGTTCTTCTCTCAGAAAGCTGCACATACAATTATTTAATTTTTCTTTTAAAAGTTGTTTCAACTTTACTAGGGTACTTAACATTAGTAAAGTTACTAATCTTCTGTGTTAGACTATTGTAATATTTCCCTGTGTTTTTTAAATGAAGTTCAGTTCAGTGAATATTATTTTAATTTCTTTTCCATTCTTTCTGGAACCTGTTAGCTTTATATAACAAGTTTGTCTGAAGAATAAACTAAGTCCTAATGCTAAGAAGCACTTTAAAGTTTAAGAGTTTACAGGTCTCTGCTGTGTTATGGGAATACATACAAACAGGGAAACAGAACTCTATGATATAAGAAGCTGCAGAAACATAGTGGTTCCCTCTTACTGTACTAGAACATGGTTCAACTAAAAATGAATTTTCTGTTGTGTTACAATGAAAATTATGATAGCTGCTTTATTATGGAAAATAATAGGTAAGTTGTCTCTATATATCTTGACTATACTTTGCAAGTTGATTTTTTCTTTTAATATATGTGTCTGAGATTTAATTCTGAAGTGTGTTTCTGCCCCACTTGTCTCTGTCATTTTTGTTTGGTCCAGCTTTCTTCTTGCTTTTGGGTTTTCCCCACCTCAAATCATAGCATGTCAAAATTGTTTCAGACCAAAGGAAAAACTAGATATTTATAAGCTTTCATCTTTTCCCTTCTCTTGCACTCCAAAAGAAATTGGATCACAGCTAAATTGATACTGATGCATTTATAGAGGCAATCTGTGTTTTTGTTGTACTATGTAAAAGCTGGCTTAGATTTGATGCTCCAGATAGCTGGATGTGACTGGGTCATATCAGGATATTTGCACTTCCTTTTGGAGGATTTCTTCTGTTCCTGAAGCCTTGAGTTACTTGGTTGAGAGCAGGCTGATGATTATGCTCAGTGCAATGATGAAAGACAGGAGTTAGTAGCCATTGTTAAGTAAAGGAAAAAGTTGTACTAGCTTAAGACTTTGAGAAAAATTACCCAACAATCTCTGAAAACAACAGGGGGAGGAAAGGAAGGAGTAAAGGAACCAAATCAGATAGGCAAAATAGTAGTTTTTCTTCATGCATGTCACAAATTGAGTGATGTACTTCACTCATATGAGTGAAACACCAATATGTATTATTGACATAAAACAGTGAGTTGACAAAATTCAGTGGTAAATGTGGTGGTAGTTTAAAAAGATTTGATGGCAAAGTGCACTTGACTATAACAGCGTGGAGGGCAGAGACAGGTAAAGCTGTCAGGGAGACCCTTAAGTTATGTCATCAGGTTCAGGAAGGACTCTCTTGTTTTCTAAACCACAATCAGAAAGGAATCAATCTAGGTGCAGCTAGATCCTCTCCTGGATCTAGAGTTTGTCAGTGCTTATGTCCAAGGGATTGTGTGTGCAGAATCAATTGTCTGTATCACTTAGCTGTCAGGTTTTATCACGCTATCAGTCACTTACTGAGAATGTGCTGCAGCAAGGAGTCTTTCAATTCCTCAAGAAGTAATCTTGAGAGGTCCCTTCTCAGGAAGAGAAAGGAGCACACTTGCAGTCCTGGCAGGGAGACATTAGCATGAGTTTTCAGTTAGGCATTATTTTTTGCATCAGTTCTCAGATTATCACATTTCCCACAAAGTTTGAAAGGAATTTCTGTCCTGGAGCATTTTATAGATAGTTGGTTTTATATTTGATGGAGTAGAGTGGTGAAGCGTAGGCTTATCAGATAGAGTGACTTGTTTGGGTGCCTTTTCTGGTGCAATGGTTCACATTCTCTTAAATTCTATTTCGATTACATAAATAACAGCGCAGTGGCAATATATCTGCCTTCAAAAGTGCAATAATTTGCAGTGTTTAGCATTTTTGTTCTTGGTTCTGACAGGTTTTTTTTCAAAGATAGCATGCAAGTTGCTAAGGGAAAAGACAAGTACAAAGCGTGGATTCAAAAGAAACATAAAAATATGTAGACAATGTCATTTGCAATTTACATTTGAACACTGACATGTAGTGATTATCATACTAAAGTTGTGAAAGATGTAGGCCATGTTGCATAATGACAAATGTCACCAGTCTCCATCTTCTCAAAATAAACCTTTGTTGAATCACAAACGATTCTAACTGTTGAATACCTATTACACTTCACATCTCTGCCCTGAAATTTCTGACATAATTCTACAGCCTTGCATGTATTTTTTTCTATGATCTTCAACTCTGAAGTAAACTCTGCATTGCAAATTCTGTATTGTAAAATGCATCCCTGATTCAAAGATACATTTACAATAACCAATTGCTAACCATAATAAAGTGGAACTATGTAAGGGTAGTCGTACCATTTTTTTAACCAGACAGTGATGGGTTGACCTTCTCAATTGTTTGTGCTACTTATTGCACAAGCCAGCTATATCTTTGGATTGAATTATAGAGAAACTATGGTTCGAAGTTACATGTGTGATTTAATAAGATAGAAAAGGTATGGCAGCTATTTGCTTAAGAATGAAAAAAAAATTAGGTTTACTTCCTCCCATTAAGCAAGCGTCACAGAATTTAATTTTGTAGGAAACATGAAATGAATATTTTGAAATATTAATTATTTCACATGATAATAAAAATAATGCTATTGATGCTCCATTACCATCATACTTGTTTAAAGAAAACAGTAAGGTTCATATTTGATCTATTTGGGTGGGGTTTCTTTAGGCTAAGAGCAACAAAATGACCTGTAATACATAAACTATGCTTGCGTGGAAAATCATCCCAACTAACAGTGTGAAGTCAAATGAAGAATCACTATGGAAGAAGTGGCTTTGGGGCTTGGTATCTTGTGTTTCCTGCAGCACAAGGTGTACTTGACCTACTATGCTAGTTTCAATAAGATCTACGCAATGGAAAGCTTACAGAACATCAGCCAGCAAAACTGGGATTCATCATAACTGAACAAGTGGTTGTGGAAAACCAAAATAAATGTCCCATTTGACTCTTACTATTGGGTTTTATTTCAGAAAAAAACATACCTGTTCCTTTTAGCTGTGGTTTCTGCCTGAAAGACGGGGCTTACACATAAAGCTATTTGGTAGGAAATGAAAGTTCCAGTGGGGTGTTCATGAGAGGTGTCTTTGATAGCAAAGGAGGATGGACACTGAGGGAATACAAAGATTGTAGGGACTTTTGTGGAGCTAAGTATTGATGGGAGAACTATGTCCAAAAGATAGACTGGAAATTGTTGGAGAAAAAACATTTTGTAGTTGTTTCACTTTGATCAAGCTGCTAAATTTGCTAAGACTTTGTACATCTGCACAAGTCGAGAAGCAGACCTCGCCTAATGTTCTTTGTATATGACTGCATATTTCTAAGGCTTTTTTCTTTCTTTTGAGACAAACTGCAAAGTGCTAAGGATTGTAATGATCAGAGGACCACTTTCCAAATTTTGAATAAAATTGTTTTATTCTGATTACTGCTAATTGAGTGGGGGACATATTCTTGGTCTCTGCTATTATATTTCCAAAAGTTTTGCCTGTTGCATCTGTTGCATCATGTTATTCATTTGGTACCACATTACAAAGCATTGATTCAGTATATTTTCAGACTTGATAATGCGTTATAGAGCTATTTTACAGCACAAAATACTTAGTACAAAACCAGCAAAGAGAGCTTTTTTTAATGGGCTGTACAAAGCATTTAATTGGTTTTGAAAAGCATTTGGCTACTGCATCTGGAATTACTTTCAAATATATATTTCTTGGTCTTCTGGGGTATTTATCTACTTTTCATAAGAAGTGGTTTATTAATTATTCGGTCTCTTTCCAGAAAGTCAGTCTTTTGCTTTTCAAAGGTTAAAGATTAAAGAAAAAATGCTGGAGGCAAAAGCATACAAGAGTTCTTTTGTAGCCCAGAAAAATAAAAGGCTTGATTTAAGCACTACTGAAAAAGTTTCTGAACTGATTTTTTTTTCTTAGTATATATGCAGCTTTATTTGAAATATGTTGATATTTAGCCAGGCAGAACTGAATGCAACAAGAACTCCTGCCTCAGCCTCCTTGGCCTTCTACAGTAAGACCAGAGCACTTGTGGCCCCTGAACTCACAGACAGCAATTGTACAGTGCTGTCGTATTTTCTTCCACTTGGCATGTCAATGGCTAAATCTCTTTTTCATAGGAAGAGGCTGTGTAATTCTGTCTCAGTGACATTATCACAAGTGAAGCAAAAAATACAGTGTGTAGATATGCTGGTCCAGCAAATAATCCACTTCCACATGTTTGAGGCATTATTTTAAAAGAGTGTCTCTATAGGTATGACTTCGCAAGTAGACACATGTAATCTTCCTTGCTACCAGCCAGATGCAGCCCAGCCCTGACCCAAGGGGTGTTGTGTTGGTGCAGCTAAGGGATCCAGCTTTGAGGAGGTTTCATTTCCTGGTGCCCCGTGCTACGTGTACCGAAGGACACAGTTTGTTCTCTGCAGCTGGCTGAGAGCTGCAGCTCAGGCTGGCAGGTTCCAGCACACAGTGCTATCAACTCCCTCAAGCAAAGGTTTTCAAATTGCAGAGCATGATGCTCTTTGCCACCATTTTGAAAATAAGCTTTTGTGGGAGGCCACAGCAATGCTCCCCTCACTGAGTCACATTTACCAGCCCCCCACTGCCATCCTTTTATGCTGATCAGTTTCACAGGTTTTCTAAGATCACAAGACAGGTAGTCTTTGCAACATCAGTGTAAAACACTTTTAAACGCAGTCAGTTACTGTCTTACAATTAGGGCATCTTTTCTGATATTACCTAGCTTACAATACATTTTGATCACATGCCCAGTTCCCTTTTGCTATATTACACACCTGTTCTGTTTGCAGGTTTTTAAAGTACTTTTAAAACACCATTGATTGTAATGCACGCTGTACAAATATTTAGGCAATTTTTCTTTTAATTTATTTTCCAAGATGTCTAAATATATGAGAACTCCATAAAACATTTTCATCTTATTTCAGTCTTCAGCTTAAATTTCTGCATTCTGTCTCATATTTCAGGATGGAGCCAGTGTTTTATTTTAACTTTTTTTAATTTCCCAGTGTTTTCCAATTGTGCCTACTTATGAAAAACATTCTACTTGTTTTTTGCTCCTCGGTGCATCTAGAGCTGCTTTGTTTCAATCTCCTGCAAAATGCAGATGAATTGATAAAAACATCTGAAGTGCTATAGCAGTAAGTGTGAAATGAAACAAAAATAACTTTTTTACCACATGCTGGCAGGGAGAAATAGTGCACAGCCAATGTGTTGACCTTGTCCAATGCTAAGTGTAAATTTGTCCTTTCCTGTTTTTGAAAGAAAACATTTGTATTTCTCAGGGTAATCTCTATTTATAGAGGATGCAACTGTTATTTGTCACAGATCGTACATAGTTAAAATACCCTAACTCAATTTATTCTGTTCTCTTGTCTAAGTTGGTCTTCATGATGTCATTTATTGTGGGTGATTTGTGGTGATCTATTTTTCATGGTAAAGAATCAGGTTTTAGGCTTTGTTCTGCTGTTTGGGTTATGTTTATGTCCAACTTTTAGGAAAAGAAGGGTGCTAATTCTGTGTTTGTAAGGTTAGAGTGGCCAGCCAGGAAATATGCTTGTGAATAAGTCCCAGAAAATTCTGGGTTTGCATGGTATGGAGGCAGAATAACTATCAAGACAGCACAAACATTTAGTTAAAAGAACTCATTAAATAAAATGGAAAAGAATTTATTAGTGGCTACTGGACAAGTATGAGCTACTACTCCAGGTTTGTAATAGAAATAATATTTGTGTTGTCGTCTTGGTGACTGAGTGTTAACCTTTCACGTATAGGTACAAGCTGTGCTAAGCAAAGAAATGGCACATGCATCAGCTCATGTTCTGCTCAGTCTAAATCAGTAGTGAGAGGGACATTGTCCCAGGTTTTCTGCAGCGCCTTGTTTCTTGTAGAACATGAAGATAAAACTGGAACTTCAGTTTTAACCTCTGAGAAACTTTTATACTCTGCATTTCTGAACTGTGTCATTCGATTTTGGTCTGTTCACAGTCATTCTGTTAACACAACATGAAATAGTTCAAAATCTTAATTTACCAACAATATTTGTGTTTAAGTCGAATACCATGTACCTTATGAAATTTTTTTTTTTTCCTTAATTACATAATTCTGAAAAGAATCCTCTCCAACTTCCCTGTAGTTCTTTTTCCACTGCTTCTGCCAATATTCTTCTTAATTCATACACAAGTTAGGTAGAAACAGTAGAGAATGCATGCCATCTTAGACAGAAACTGGAAGTTTGAAAGAGTTCAAGCTAGATATTATTAATAATATAATATTCAGTCACAATCAATAATATTTTAAAATGTTCTCAATCATTAGCTCCTGTGTACTGAATACTCTCTACAAAAAAATGAAATAAAGCATGAAAGCCAAGTTGCCATAAATCAGTAGATTATTGTTAGCTAGATGTGTAACGTAGGTCGCTGTAAACAACACTCTTCCATTTACCATCTGCAGGTTCAAACATCTCTGTGGCTTGTAAGATTTCTTTTTACAGGATCTATGGAAAATGCGGCAAGCTACCTTTAAATGCATTAATTATTTGTAAGTTAATTTTACCCTGCTTATCATGACCCTTACTTTAATGCAAAAACATTATGCTTATGATATTTCAAAACACATAAAAGACAGAGAGGACTGTGCAGTATATTTGCATATTAAAATATGCCAAACCGTTTGTGTATGAAGTCAAATGTCAAAGCATCTGACTTCTGGCTAGGATAGAAGGGGAAGATGAGAGAGCAAAAGCACAGCTATACTGGATCAAATCAAGGTCATATTTTGTCCAGTATCGTGTCTGCAGGAGTACATGTAAGCTGATAGCTACAGACAAAAAACAACCACACAGTCATATGTAATGTTTCTCTTCCAGTTTCCAAGTCTCTCCAACTAAAGGGATTTCCTGAACCAGATGTGCATTCTGTGTGGGTTGTAAAGTGTGGTGGGTTTGCCTTCCGTTGAGTTATTCAGATCCTGATTGAGCTCATTACATTCATCCTCCAAAACATTCTTTGCAACAAGGTCTACAGGTTTGTTCTGCTGCATGGAGTCACCACCTCAGTTTTATTTCTGACCAGTCTGGCTCATCTAGCTTCTTTTGGATCCTCTAGCTTTATTTTTTTAGAAGAAAGCATTATTAGTCTTGATTCTAGTTTGACCCCACTCAGAAACATGAGGATTTTGGTGGTTGGTAGTAAATAGCTAGCATTTTTTATTCATCTTCTAGTTTGCATTTTGTATTTTCTGCTGTTATAACTGTGAGGATTAGAAATACATGCATTAAAATTATGAGATTTGTGGATGTTACATAACCAGTTCAGGAAACTTCAAGACCATTTCCTGTAATGACTACAGAGTAAAAATCCATAGTTGTCAATACTGCATCATTGTGATGAAACTCCTTTTCTATCAGCAGATGGTAAACTGATGGTACAGGATATCATGCTGAAGTGAACAGAGTACAGGGTGCACATGTAACCTTTGGCTGCTTTAGGAGAACGCAAATGGGCTGGAATTTGAGGCCTTTAGTATTTCATATCACGATATGTGTTGAACATCATCGTAAGGTGAGAAAGGGGAAGATCATGCCTCTAAAGACCTCTAGAAGGATGTTCTGTCCTTGTTCAGAGGCTAAAGTGAACGGACTTCTGGAGATTGCTAGTAGAAAAGTTGACACAGGTATATTTTGCTTCTGTATTTCTTGGACTAGATAATGAACTTGGTTACTTTAGCAGGTTACTCATTAGTACTGTTTTATTGTCTAGGAGGTAGATTATGAGTGTAAATGACACAATTACAATCCCTTATATGATTTGAAAAGTAAAAATAGTGATTGTTTTTACTCTTGTAGTGTATTTCAGTTTTTACTGAAAGTTAACAAAAGAAGACTTGAACTACTGATAACTTGACTGAATTCCTAAAAATTTGGTTTGTTCATTTCAATTATACTTGAATGACTGAGAATAGGAGAGGAAAATGCCTATTGTACTTGAACAGGCACAGCAGAATTTCTTTAAGCATGAATGCTTAAGGGAGACAAAATTATTTTCCAACAAATTATTTTCCATCAGGCTGTCAATGATTAATTTTTTCTTATCACTTGCAATTAATATTTTCAGAAGAACTAATCTCTGTTTTAGTTTGTTTCACGTCTTTATATTTTCTGACTTGGACTGAAGCAAGAAAAACTAAAATAACACAAATTAAACTTTTCCTTTCTTTACTGTCCAGTGAAACTGGAAATGCCTATTGGATGACAAATGGTCTTCTGTGATAATTTTACTGCATTAAGCAGGAAATAAGATGCTGAGAGAGACAGATTAGCATTGACCACTTGGGAGCTTAATTATAGTAACAAGCTTTCCATGAGAATTTTGTCAACTCAATGGTGAATAGCACAGATGTGTTTTAGTAACTGGACATTATTTAGATGCTTTGACAGGCAGCAACTATTGGGTATTTGGGTATTTTTATGTAGCTGTTAAGTGTCAGCAAATGATCATGAAATGCTTCTTTAAAATTAAATGAAGTCTGTGTATATTTGTGTTTTTAAGCAGTCTTAAGGTTCTACAAATTCACCTAATTTTTGACCCTTCTGAATTAAATATATAACTCTGAAGCAGAAGTTACATTTGAAACTGATTTACAGGACAAAGATAGAAGAGATCACTATAAGAAATAGTAAATAAAGAAAAGATAAATAGCCTTATTTTTATATATAAATAGTATTTTTTGCTTCTTAATGAGCCTTGCAGTTGGTTAAAGTATCACTTCAAGCTGGATTTTTACCCTATATCTCAAATTTTTCCTCAACTTGCTATACAGTCAAACTTCTGCAGGTTTTTCCTTGGTGATGATCACTGAACTTTAGGGTATGGGAAATCCATAGAAGAAGCATTTTCTCTCTCGATTGATCTCTTTGTAGTCCAAGATCACCATTGTATAGCAACTTCTCCTAAATGCACAAGTGTTGGAGTTCTGCAAATAATCATGTATAAATACTCTGGAGATCAGCATATGGTTGCATAGAAAATGTATTTTGTTATTTTCCAAGTATAAATGGTTTACAGGAATTAAGAGAAAACTATATACTTTTTTTTCTCTTACATAAATTAAAATTAAAAAAGCTTTTCCTCATTGTTTTCCTATGTGGTTTTTCTTCAAAAATTTTCTGTTAAAAATCAGTTATTTCTCTATTTAAGTAACCTTTAGAACTACTTACTTGAATGAGGGAAGAAAAATTTTGTGTTGAATTCTTGCTTTAGAAATGAATGGAGCTAAAAGAATAACTAAATAAACAACTAAAAAGTTATTTATTCTTAAAAGTGATAAATTTTTACTTACTGTCATTGGAATTGATTTTAAAATGAGAGATGGGAGTTCGATTAATATGTTTTGGATACAGAAGTCCAGTTTCTAACAACTCTGAATTTAGTTGTGTATCTATGTATGAGGAAGTATGTTTTAAATCTCTTACAAGCTGTGATATGCGTACCCCAAATGCCACTTTCAACATGTCTTGTACCTTTCATCAAGTCATAATTGAATGTTGATTTCTTAGAAGTATTTGGGTTTATTTGTACTGCTACATACTAATTTTTTTTTAAATACTAATTTTTTTTAAAGCTCTCTTTCACCTTGTTTGCACTTCCAATGTTGATGTGAAAAATGCACTGACCTTCAGTGGGCCTCTGGAAGACATGTTCGGGTACACAGTCCAACAGTATGAAAATGAGGAAGGGAAATGGTAAGCTCTAATTCCTTTTTTAACTGAACACTCCAAAATATAAGGTATTTAGTGACTCAGGTGCTGTACTTTTATTTTCAAGTTAGGATCAGATTCTGTCAGGCATATTTCTTAAACTTATGCACAGTCCTTAGGAATACTGGAAAGGTTGGGAGAGAGAAAGATCCACATGTATACTTCCAGTTACCTCCTCAAAGGCATAAATGGGTAATTTCTCCCATTGATGGTGCAGAGAAAACTCCATAATTTTCATTTACCAAATGAAATCATTACCTTTTCCTTCTGTTAAAGTATTTACAGTGAAATTACTCCTGTTTCACCTAAATAATCTGCATTAAGTGGTTTTTTTCTAAAGTTTTCTGTCAACAGTTGTCTAAACTGAGCTTTTTACCTCAGTTGGTTGGAATATTTACTTGTCAAAATATTAATTAATACAGTACTCCCTCTGCCTTCCCTTTGGACGACTAAATATGTCTCTCAACTGGTAATATATTTGCATTTGGGACCTGGAGTCTTTGTCTTAATCTCTCTTTTCCTTCCTGTTGTTCTAAGTAGAGGCTGTATTTTGGCATGCTCACTCATATCATTACTTCTTGGTCATTTGATAAACACCTGCCTTTGCTTTTCCCTTGTTAAACCCCAGAGGCTAATGACTGGGCTGGAGGACTGAAATAACAATTGTATGGTAAAAGGTTTGAGAAAGAGATCTTTATCATTCTTTGCAGCTGGCTCTGGTTTTCCCAGAGCTTTTTTGATAATTCTTGTTAAATCCAGGGTCTCCTGCAGGCATGCCGGAATGACAGGCAGCAGGAGGCTGTGTGACAGACAGGCCAGACTGGTCTATGGTGAGCAATCACCACTGCAAGTGCTGGGTCTGCCAGACTCTGAGAGTCTGACCACCACTGCAACGCAGTGCCCAGAGGAACAAAACCACAGAGCCTGCTTTTGAATGTGCTAGTTCTTGACTGCTGCAACTGTAGGATGTTTAAATACACGTTTGTGTGAGGGTCATGAGAGAATAAGAATAATGACCTCCTTTGAGCTAATTTAGACTGTCAGGAAATGGAATCCATTCTAGGAGCTGGGATTTTGCAAAGTAAGCTGTGTTGTTGTAAACAGTCCTGAAACCTTTCAAAAGCAAACAATACTATGAGCTGGAAATATTGGCTCTACCAGTAGCCAACAGCGATATAAACTAGCGTGCTATATCTGGACATCTCTGAAATTGAACTTCAGAGCTCCTGTAAGTTGTCAAGTTTTCAGTATGTCAGTATTTAAAGCAGAAAATGTGTAAGCTAATAGTTAAAAATATACAACATCGTCTTGAGGGGATTTTTCTACAGCCATGATGTTACCTGTAGGGCACCAATAGAGCTTTCCAGTAACTAGTGGTCTCTGAACCTCACTGCAGCTGTTTCTCAATAACTCAGGGATTCCCTCATGCAAGAAGACAAAATAAAATTGTCTTTCAGACCATCTAACACTCTTCATGGGACTCTTTCTGAGAAAGGAACAGTACAGGTGCATGAACCTGATGACAATTGATCACCTCCCAGGGGATGTCAGGCACACTCAGCTTCTCTGCATTTAACAAGTTTGAAAATTCTTTTAAAAACATTTTTTTTTAATTAATGAGAGGGAAGAACATGTCTTTTACAGAGCTGCTTCACATTATTTAAGACTAAATTCTTCCTCTGAGTGCTTTGGCATTTGGTCTCTGAGCATCAAAAATAGGTTTTTATCTAAGGTCTTGTAAAGATCAAGGACATATTAAATAAAGCATATCTTTCCATCTGTATTCCTTCTAAGACTGTTGTCTACCCACCTATATTGCTTTTATTTTCCCCTTGCATTTTTTAAAATGATATTCTATTCTGTAACTGGGTATATAGGCACATTTCCTTTTCATGTCATAATTTCTCTTGCATCTGAGCTGGTATAATGGATACTTTTCCTTTTCTCCATCCTATACTGCTGGTGTGGAGCTAGCTCTGCAGCTGTGCTCTCTCAGTAAGTTTTATTTGCTGACTTTTGTGCCTTGTTAGAAAGACATTTCAGGTAACTTATTTAATTTGCAGGGTACTTATTGGCTCACCACTAGTTGGCCAACCTGAGAAAAGGACAGGCGATGTCTACAAATGCCCTGTAGGAAGGGCCAGCCCATCACCCTGCATAAAACTGAACCTACCAGGTAACTTACCAGGTCACATGGAGGAGTGAGTAATAGAGGTCAGATCTTAGGAGATTTTTAGCTAGTAAGTATGCATTAGAAATGTTTTTATAGGGAAAATTTGCTTGGGGCTCCAGAGCTAAATGTCAAGGAAGCTGTGTTTGTAACATGAAAAATAATTTTGTTTTAAGGCTTCTCACTATCCTGTGGAAAACATATTCATAATATTATAATGGGTATTTGGTTGTGTTATCAAAATTTTATTATGACTGACATTAATTGACTGTGGTTGGCAGTCCTGGCCATTGAGCCAGGAAGGTCTTGGATCTTAATTTCATGGATTACCATTTCCAAAGCTGTCTGAAGCCAAGAACCTTCATAATGCCATCAGTAAGCTTTTGGTGAAAATGTAACTAGCCTGATGCATCTTAATATGCCAAAGGTAAGTATTAATAATTGTCT
This sequence comes from Polioptila caerulea, assembly GCA_013397295.1. Classification (NCBI taxonomy): domain Eukaryota; kingdom Metazoa; phylum Chordata; class Aves; order Passeriformes; family Certhiidae; genus Polioptila; species Polioptila caerulea. Next base: position 218,340 of record VYXF01003852.1, on the reverse strand, counting down.
TGGTCAAATCAAGAGATACCTGATGTAGACTGGAAGGAAATTCCTGTTTAATATAAACTTCACTAAATATACCTTTTGTGATATTTTTTATCTCCTTGTATTCCTTGAAAACCTAAATTTCAGTAATGTAACATAATAGTAGCAAATAGAGAAGCTATTAAGTCGGTCATAGCAAGACAAGGTAAAAAATGAATGTTGTTTTTTTCTAATTAACAAAACTCTGTGCGTAGTAGTATCTTGTTTTCATTGTGCTGTTATTTTTACTTTTTTTTCTTTTCTTGCGGTTCAAGAAAACTATTTGAGACAGCAAACCAGCAACCCAGACAAATTTTCTGGGATAAAAGCCAGTCTCAGAAATTTTTTCTTGATTGTTGCAATTGAAGAAGGAGGGGGAAGGGTGCTAAAATATTTGATGAAACCAGTGTCAGTCTGGGTTTTATTTTAGAAGCTGGAAGCTCCATACTAGGGGATATATAATTTAACATTTTGTTTTCATGTTCCCAAATACTTAACATTTTAATCTATTTATAGCTTCTACTTCAGTTCCTAATGTCGTGGAAGTAAAAGAAAACATGACTCTTGGAACAACCTTAGTGACTAACCCAAAAGGAGGGTTTCTGGTAAGAAAGGACGTTTTGCTAATTTTAAAAGTCTGTTCTTTTCTTGGGTATCATAACAAAAACATTTCACCCTTTTTCATTTTTTAAAGGCATGTGGACCACTTTATGCTTATAAATGTGGACGTTTGCATTACACAACTGGAGTTTGTTCTAATGTCAGCTCCACTTTTGAAACTGTTGAGGCCATTGCTCCGTCTGTGCAAGGTATGCATGCTGCAGGAATTTTCCTGTGTGTCCAAAATAAAGAGTGCCAAACAAGACAAATGTATACACATAGGCATACTGAAAAAAATGAACTGCTTAACTTAGCTACCAGCATTACCAAGTTAAGTAAATGTTTTCATTGTCCGTATATAACCTAAATTCTTCCTACTTTTGGAATTTATCTCAGTATAAACAATTATTACAGTGCTATGTAACATCCAAACACAATTGCTAAAAATAGTTGCTTATGTTTTTAACTTATGGCCAAAAGACTCTTTTTAAATAATGACGGCATATTGGGATCTAATACAAACCCAGTTTAGTAATATACATGCAAATCTTAAAGACCTGGTCCTTTGAAAAGATTGTAGAAGAGTAGATTGGCATTGAAGAAGGTAGGGAGTCACTGGTAAGTACTCCAGTTATGTGATCCTCTTCCATTCTTAAATTTCTGCTCACAAGAAACCCCCCCCTCCTGATAAAGGGAACACAAGCCATGTGAAATACAATGCAAAAGTCGAAGAATGATAGTTGGCATCAAACATATCAGTTCAGCCCCACTACAGACGGATATACATTTGTTACTAATGACAAAAGTAGCTGGAACTGTGAGATAAGTCTGATCCTTGTTACTGTTAATTCTCATGTGGCAATTTGTGTTGCAGAGTGTAAAACCCAGTTGGACATCGTCATAGTCCTTGATGGGTCCAACAGCATTTATCCATGGGAGAGTGTCACAGACTTCCTGAACAGCCTCCTGAGAAACATGGATATAGGTCCTCAGCAAACACAGGTAACATGGTACATATTTTATGTCTTTACAATTTGAGAGGAAAAAGCAATTTACAGGAAATGGTATACTAGTGTCATCTATGGACTTCTTCAATTCTAAGAACTTAGAGCAGTGGGATACTAAAGCAAAATAGCTGACAACTAAGTCAGTACTCAGTCATCAAGCAGCAATGTCAGGAAGACTATCCCTCCCCCCACTGCTCAGGCAGTCTGTAGAAACCAGCTTTCTAACCTAGAGACAAAAGTTGAGTGCATTAAGTGAGGCTGCTTGAACACTGTCCTTTCCCACTTCCTTCCTCTCCAGAGCCCCTTCTTTTCTTCCTTTGTACTTCATTGCACAAAGGTCATTTCTGCTGTTCTGAAGCGCATATGCGTGGTTTGGACAGCCTTTGATTGTAAGCCTTTTGGAGCAGTATTCCTAGTACTGTGGAAGATTGGGCATGCAGCTTTTAAACCTTGAGATCCTAATTAACGAGTGGCTGTTTAGCTGCATGTTATTAATGGCAGAAGCTGCATTTATATAATAAGTGGAGACGGCCAAATTCCCAGCTGCTATAAATCAGTGCAGTTCCATCAGAATTAATGGAGCTACGACCAATTACCCCCCTGAGGATCTGGCATACATCCCACAGGCTGCTGAACAGATTATGTAAATACCAGTTCTAAAAGAACTCTGGGAAGGGGGAAACATTGACTCTGGGATACATATTAACACAAAAAGCTTTATTAAAATCAAGAGAAGAAACTGTTTCTTCCTTTCCTTTCTCTATTTTCTGCCTCCCAAAATCGAGGATTTTCCAAGAACTCCTGTAATAAACTATATACTAGAAGCAGTTTTGCAGCTTTAGGTTAGCTCCTTACATTCAGCTCCTGCCTTCCCAAAGAAGACTGAGAAGATGTAAAGGATGCCTCTGTCTGCAGATACTATTACCCCTATAATTTTCCATGTTAATTTTTTATGTTTTCAAGTTACCACCCAGTTTTTGTGTTTTAAAATTACCACCCAGGTCCTCTGTTGTCTACACTGAACAGTGGCTGATAAAATAACGTATAAACTGTCAACTTTGCAATCATATCCTGTTATTTTAAACACACTTTTCTTCAGATATTGTGAGGAAGAAGGAAAAACACTTTGTCATTTCAGCAGAAAGGAAAAAATTCTTTCTGTTCCCTTAAACAGATGATTACTCAAATCTGAACTTCCCAATATGGGGCATTTGGCTGCATGGAAATTATCACTCTCTTCTGCCCAAAGGTCTTCATGGGAGTGGTATGCAGGGGAATTAACTCTGCTGCACTCTCACTCCTCTTCCTCACCCAGCAACTCCTAAATTTTTACAATGCCACACCTCTGGAATGTTCAGTTTTGGAATACTGCCTCATCTGTGTGGCTCAGCTTGTGCACAAAAGGTCCCCCTCTGGCCTGCACTCCAGCAGCCTCCCACCTCCACCTACAAAATCCCTTGTGCCCACAGTTTGGCACAGCTACCCGTCTTCTCACACGTACACATATTCACTTGAGGACGTCAGCTTTGGCATCTGGTTGCTACAGAGCAGAAATGTTTGAGAGGGAGATAAGAATGGGATAAGGAGGAGAGAGGCTGAAAAACTGGAAATGGATGACCAAAGCTTGGTGGAATTTTCTCAGTCCTTCTTACCTTTCCGCTTCCCAAGAACACATTTCATCTTTCTCCTCTCCTCTGAGCCCCCTGCTTGGGAACCCTGGTGCATCTGAAGTTAATAATGAGTTTATACTCTGTCCCCCACCCACACTGTCTCCTTTCTCAGAAAAAATGTTTAAATGACTATACAATAGGGAAGAGAATAAAAAGCATTGCAGGCTTATTTATCCCCTCTCTCTGGGAGCTCAGAAGAGAAGCATGGAAACAATAATTTACATTTTGTTTATTTAAATTGATTTTTCCAATTTAATTTTTTTTACTGAGAATGTAGAACTCAGTGGACTTTCACTGACTTAAGATTGTTTTGCACAGGAAAGGAATGAGGTGATTACAGAATAACTCCTTAGCAGATTGGGTGTGACTTGTTCAAAACTGTGTTTTGATTAGAGGCTTTTGAGATTTTTTTTTTCCCACTTACCTCCTCCATGAACAATGGTCATTAGACTTGTAGCAAGTGGAGAGAAATTGTTCCGTGTCCCATGTTTGGCAGATTTGAAATTGAAAGCCTGAAGTTTCAGATACTGAAATATATGGTATTCTTTTCCTCCCCTTCTTCTTTCTCTTCTCTACAACTGATAATCTACAACAGCATACTGATGATTAAACTGCATATCTTGAGTTCTGGGATAAAAGAAGTGAATGGAAAGTGATGATAGAAAAGTGGAAAAAGAAGGAGAAATTGTGTAGAAACAGTAAATAGTAGGAAGAAAATAAAAATATTTCTCTTGATCCTTTTTTGCCTTATTTTTAACTGTTGTGGAGATAATTGTCTTTTTAATATGGAGGGGTAGGTTTTTTAATCATTTACATACAAGTAACTTTCTGTGGATTTCTCTCAAAAGAGAAAGCAGAATACTTGATGAAGTTCAATTCTAGCTTTAAAGCTACACTGGAAGGGCCTTCAGAAATCTTTAGACAGTTTCTGTCTTTACATTATTATATGACATAGGCAGTTTCAGATGTTTGGTCTGTACTTTACTGTGTCTCCAAAGGGACTGTATCAGTACACTAATAAGCATACCATGTCATATCTTATGATTAGCTTTGTCTTCACAAGAGCAGAAGTGTATTTAAGAGGTATTACAAAGATTAAGGATAAAGAAAGGTTTTTGCAAGAGTTTACAAGTAACTTGTGTCTTGAAGTAAGCAAAAAGTGGGAGAATTAATTTCTTTTTTGTTCAGAGGTCTTTAAAAAGATCTCCTTATGAATAAATATATTATCCATTAATACTTTTCAAGGCATCTCTGCTTTTCTTTTACATTCAGTATCAGTACATCCAAAAATATTTCTGATTTCTCTCCACATCCTGATGCTGAAAACCCTAACATATGAATTCATGTACCAAATGGTTTTCCTTTCATTTTGTTATTTTAGCTGTTATTTTTTGACAAATTGATGAGCTTAATAATTTATTGGGAAAGCCAGAATGTACTTTCCAAATAAAGGTCTGTAGTCATTTATAGGACAACAATAAATCTTAGCTCTGAGAACTCCTTTGTTCCAAAGTAGAGCAGTCCATCACTTGCCTCTTCTCTTGTACAACACTTTTCACAGGAACTGGGGACAATTAAAGAATTATTCCCTTGTGTAATGTAAAAGCCATGGAATGCTAGGGAAGGGAACATAAACTTAAGAATTACAAGAATGTTCAATAGATTATGGTCAGAAATGCTGGGAAAAATAATAGGTTCTCTGGAGTAAAGCAGAATTATGTCCCTCTGTGTAGTACTACTGCGTTTTCCAGATATAAATTAAACAAGCAAATCAAAACATAGGATACTTGTAAGCATCATTCTTAGGGGCTTGCTGAAGTCCCATAAAGGCACATTTGCATCACGTAGATGTGCCACTTTTAGTTTTTCGTAAGATGAAAAGGCTGCAAAAGTTCAAACCTTCATTGCTGTGTAATAGAATATAACCCTAATTTTGCAAGGCGATCGTTCTGTGATCCTATAGGAGACTGGAACATGAAGCCTAGTAATATTTTCTCAGAGACTTTTTGTTACCTTTTATTGATGAATGGTTCATCTTTGATGCCATGGAATATGTAGAACATGATGATCAGTGTTTTCAAAGCTAGTGCTTAGGAAGGGTCGCACATGGCAATTGTATCCCATAAGATAACCACATGCCCCCCTTCCTTCCTGACTTAGAAGCTATGCTGCACAGTGCAGTTTTCAGACTCAGATGTACTTACCATTCACTTCCTGAGAAGGAAATGCTCAAAATGTGTACTTGCTGTGATCACGGACGTTTCCTTTCAAACAGGAAATGATACAACTCTATGTCAGCCTGTAATCTTTTTTTAGGAAAATGACAACACCAACATGGGTCTCTAGAATCATAAAAGACTGGCAGATGCTTTTCACACTGGCAGCAATCAATAGATTATTTCATTATTGATACCTCAAAAGCTGCAGAGAAGGAGCCATGAGTCCACAACAAACAGCTTCCCAGCATACTATAGTCTCTGGCTACAATTGGTGCATGGCACTGGAATTCTTAAGCCATTACTCCTCCTCCAAAAAATCAAGCCTGACATAAATCTCTTGTTCATCACCAGTTCACAGCAGACTTTTTAAGAGACCAACAGCATCCTATGCAGATAATGTGGTGTGTCACTTTAGATGCATGCCACAAAATCGTTGCCTTGGAGTGAACAGGTTAAAAAATTCATCTTCAGCTTGCAGTTTATTCAGTGCCACATGAGTGCTCTGAGTGATGATACAGGGTGTGCCCTGGTTGGTTCTGTAAACACTGCACAGGGTTAATAGTCCACTGCTCACAGGAACATTGCAGCCTCTGCATTCTCTCTGCTGCAGATGGAAGAGGGCATACCTCCAAGAGACAAATATCTGAAAGGCAGCAACTTGTCATAACTTTGAGCCTACATCAGTTCTTCCAGATGTGACTTTTTTCAAAAAGACACAGAAATTCAGTAGGTAGATTTTGCTATCACATGCCATTATAATTATAGTTGCATAATCATATATAACTAGCATTTCATAATGGTCATGTTATTGATTTTTACTGTGAAATATTTGTTAAATTCTAATTCTTCTGCTACAAGCAAACAAGTACTGTGCAGAATCTGAGAGGCTATGAAAATACCAAAAAAAAAAACAAAACCCTGTAAAGTAATTGTAAAGTACATACTAAGCCACTTCTAAAGTAACATGATGGCAAAAACATCCCAGAGGTCTTATTGATCTTCAATATCTTAATGCTAGAGTGCTTTTAATAATAGATGAGTGAGACATAAATGCCACGTAATACTGCATTATCCTAAATAACACCTATAAATTGCCATGTGTAACGTAAAATTGAAATATGCTAATGGAACATTGTGTGGCTTCTCCGCCGTAAAAGCTGTCAGGAACCTGCCAAAATATTAAAACTGACAGAGATGAATGGAAGAAACCAATTGATATTTAAGAATATTGCTCGTCTTTTTATTTCACTCTTGCTTTTGCAGCAGGTTTCCTCAAGCATTTTGTGGTTATTGCACAATCCCATGTGTTGATCTTCTGCACAAAGACTTGTCCTTCTAAGGTCATCCATAGACTTAACATTACCCTCCCCCATCCCAAAGTCACCATTTCCCTCATGTTTTACCCTCTGGTACTTGTCAGGTGATACTTGGACTTATCTCCTGCTGGGAGAACGTGCATGTCACGGATGTCCCTGCTGTCTTCATCAAGATAAAAGTAATTGTGTCTTCCTGTTTCTAGGCTCAAATTAGAGTAAATAAACTATTTGATGTAGAAATATTATATTTGAGTGGAATGAAGAGAGTTATGAGTGAGCCATGACTTTGTATGCTGTAAGGAAAACAGTTTTGAGGAGTTGTCACTGATGGTTGGGGCATTTGTCTGCCTTGGCCTAGAGGAAAGCAGAGCTTCCATCCAGATCACCTCAAGCCAGGAAGACCAAGGACTTGAGACAGCTTTTGGCTTTATTCTTGTTTTGAATAGAAGCAATTTAAAAACTTCAAAATATTTCATGAGACTGTCATCTAGCTAGTCTTGCTCAAACTCATATAGGTGTTTCATACTGAGGGAAACACAAAGAGTCAAATTCTTCTCCTGGCTGTAAATACAAACAGACAGTTACTCTGCTGCAAGAGGCAGGGATATTTTCTTGAGGGCAGTTGATTAAAAACATGAACTATGTGTTTCAGGTTGGAATTGTTCAGTATGGACAGACTGTAGTCCATGAATTTTTCCTGAATACATACTCAACAACAGAAGATGTGATGGCTGCAGCCTCGAGAATACGCCAGCGGGGTGGCACGCAAACCATGACAGCCTTGGGAATAGACACAGCCAGGTATGTGCACGAGAGGCTGCCCTGCACGTGGGAGAAACAAGCACAGGCAGGGGGTCGGTTCTGACTTTATGTGGCATGTCTAACACCTGAATTCATTTTAGCTAAGCAAGCATCATTTATAGGGAAGGTGGATAAGCAGACTCTATCCAGCACCTAGAGCAATTGCGTGTGAAAGGCAGCTGTCTCCTGAATGGAGGAATTAGGAAAATATAATAGATATGGAGCAAGATTGTAGGCCTAAGCAAAGGGCTGAAAATATCTGGTGTCCACACAGGGCAGGTAGGACCTGGGTATGTAGAGGCATGAAGAAAATCAAGTTTTTCAGAGGAAAACCAAAAACATTAGAATTTTTAATGTTAATTTGTTTTCATTCTGAAGTTGAACATTACAATGTTTGAGCCCACAGTTGTCAGAAAGCCTAAAAATTTTATATCCTAAGACTTGGAGGTCTCTCAATCATTGGGAGATTAAAGACCTGTTGTAGCAATAGCAATATTTAGCAATGCTTCTTTTATGAGAAAAATTAAATCTGACTTTCACAGAACAGACAGTAAAGGTAACATCTCTCAGAAAATTTCAAACCGTACAACGTTGTCCTGGTATCTTTTTTCTTTTCTGGATATGTTTTCTCCATCACAAAAGTATGCTTTTATTCCACAAAAGATTGCATTCACTCTTTACAAGCAACCATTTAGTGAAATATGCAGCATCCTTATGATGAACAATTTGATTATCTGACCAAAGATTTGTTGATGTGGTGTAAAATTGAATTCTTATATATTAAGGTTTTCCTGAGATACAAGTAGAAGCGTGAGGAGTCTGAACAAGTTCATAAAAGCAGAGCCAGTTGAGAATTGCCAAGTATGCAGAAACCACATCTAGTTCAGAAAGCCTCTGTGTACCACAAAGTACTGTAGGCTTATATATGCAGAAACTGTCAGCAAAAGCTTCCTCTGTTCTCACAGTCATCCCCCTTTGGCCATTTTCGGTGGTAAATTTCAGCTTTCACTCATGTAGCCAGTCCTAGAATTCTGTGGTATTTTTCTGAAAAGAGGAAGCCCTGCTTCCTCCTTCTCCTCCAGAGCTCTAGTCCAGTCTTGCCTTGTCAGGTCCAGAGCCTGGGTGAACAGCTGCCCAAAACCTCAGAGCCTGTTTGCCCATCTGCAGCTGTAGAATTCAAGTAGGTGCCCCAACCTACCCTCACTTCCCTGCAACCTATTTCTGCCACGTCCCCAACACCCAGTGTTAATTAACATAGGTGTGCAGAGGTGCGATGGTAGCTGAGTAAATAGTTTGACCACTTGAAATGCTGCTGTAGGGTGGAAGTAGGTGAGGGTTTTCTGCATGGGTTTTTGGAAAGGAAGGGTGTTGGCTGTGTGTTTTTTAAAGACGCCAAAAGCTGTTTTAAAGTGCCAGAAGTTTATTTGTAGGGAGGAAGAATATTTCACTATCCAGATTTGTATTTTCTGCTATTGCTCTGAAGTGAGCGAATGATGAATGAATGCTTGTGAAACTTTGGCTGTGAACTGTCTTTTAAGTTCCAATTGCAGTTGTTTGTATTTGTTCATGGTTAACATTAATCTCCGTTCCCTGCTTCCTAGTTAATATAAAATCTTTTCGTTTGTGGCTAGCTATGCAAATATGATGCATGTGCTAAATGCTGACATTGCTGTTCTCCAAAACACTTTATGGTCCCTTTAGGGAAGAAGCTTTTACTGAGGCTCATGGTGCACGAAGAGGAGTACAAAAAGTAATGGTTATTGTGACTGATGGGGAATCACATGACAACTACAGATTACAAGACGTGATTGATGATTGTGAAGATGAAAACATTCAGAGATTTGCTATTGCTGTAAGTGAAATTTAATGGGAAAATTCAGAATCTTAAAAGCATGTTTCATCTTCTAAATGTAATTTCAGTTTTAGAAGTTCATTTCACAGAATCTTTATGGAAATATAATTATTCCAGAGAGGAAAAAGCTGAAAAAAACATTTAAAAATTGCTTTCTAATGTTGTAGAAGATAAGAAAAGCAATTTATCTGTCTTCTGGGTGATGACAGGTGTGTGTCTGTGTGAGGAAAAAGGAGGAAGAGTTTGAGGGACAGTTTTAAATCAAATCCTTTTTGTTAAAACACTGAGCAAAGTGGACTAATATAATTCTAAGCAACTTCTATAGAAACATTACCTATTAAAAAAAAAAAAAAGCAAAAGCAAACCATCAAAAAAATACATGTTCATTATGTCTGTGTTGTATGCTTGCATTCTAAAGCTGTCATTTTCATGTTAAGCTAGCAGTTGCTGAATGAGAATAGAGGTTGACCCATATCAAGAAATGTGAAAGCATTAGTTATGGATTTGGTGTTAATACTTTGCTATATTTGTGTATTTTACACACAAATCTTCTATTTTCTGCTGTTAATTTTAAAGGATCGTTGGTTTGTTGCCTCTCCATAGCTATCTTTCTTTGTTTTACTATCTTATTTATGGTGAAATAAGATGGTATGAAACCATAAAACTTAAAGAAAGATGTTATATTTTATTTAAAGAAAGATATAAAACAAAAGTTGAGTCCAGCAGCAAACAAATTTTCAGTGGTTTTCTTCATAAAATTAGAAATAACTAAAGGAAAGTTATCCTTGACACTGCAACAATTTTTAGCAATAAAATCCTTGTTTAGAACCAAATTTTAATTGCTCCAGGGGACTGAGATGCTAGAGCATAGGGAATTTGTTTTCTGTCTCCCTCTCAAATCAAGTTTAGCCTATAGAGCTCTTTTTCATATGAAAAATATATGTTTGTCTGGGAATTAGAAAAGTGAGGTGTTTTTTTCTGAGGTATGCTAAATTGTTACAAAAGTGTTGTTTAAACTGCAAACCGAATCAAAAGTCCTCTATTGTTAACACTGTTGTTGAAGTTGTTAACACTGAATGCAAGTGTTGTTCTTATATATATTTATAAAGCAAATCTTCACAGAATATGGAACTATTCTATCAACTTGTCATTAATTGCATGTATAGCATGTTACGATAAGAACTGTTGGTTATGCAGAAGCCAGTAATTGTACTCTGGGTTGCAAAGTGCTTTTTCGGTCTTTTCCTAAATTACGGCCTACTTCAACAAATCAGAGAATAAATTATTAGAATTTTGTGAAAAAGGTCTGAAAAGTCCACTTGAGGATAGCAGACATCACACCCTACAGTTGCTTTGTTTTCTGTCAAATGATATTTTCAAAAAAAACAACTGAGCTATCATACAGTTCTGTTCTCCTTGAGAAAGAAGTGTTCCAAATCAATTTGAGTGAGGTTTTAAGAGAACAAATTAAGGTTAGCTCTGATGTTCTACCATTCTCAATGATATCTTTTTAAGAAAGTTATGAAATGTATACTTGACTTTTGTTTTGGTTTTTTGGGGTTTTTTTTATTCTCTTTAGATTCTTGGCAGCTACAGCAGAGGAAATTTAAGTACTGAGAAATTTGTAGAGGAAATCAGATCAATTGCCAGTAAGCCTACTGAAAAGCATTTTTTCAATGTCTCAGATGAATTAGCTCTTTTAACCATTGTTGAAGCACTTGGAGAGAGAATATTTGCCCTGGAAGGTATGACATTATTTATTTTTTTTTTCCTGCATTACAACTGAAACAAATAGAAGAACACCTGTTTTTACCTTCGTTTGAAAGGCATTGTGCTGTGTAAAATCTATTATGCAATTATTTCTTCCATGCTGGTTATAAAAATATTTCATAATAGACATCAAAATAATAGATACAGATGTGACTATATTCATAGGATTTAGAGCCTGTGGAGAAAATAGCCTAAAAGGGTAAGTAACCAGAACAGTTTCAATGCAGTAAATGAGAAGTTACCCTCTTTTAGGTAAAAAACATTGCCAGATCATACCCCAGTTTCCCCATGATCATCTGTTTTTCTGCCTAAATGGCTTAAGAGTCTCTTTTTGGTTAGTTATTAATTACAGCATATTATTTTGCTATGCAAGTTAGCATGGACTTTCTGTATAAAGTTAAAAAGATATAACTTTCCTTTGGGAAGGTTCATGGTATTCAGATTGTAGCACAGAAATTCATTCTCTCATAATGTCTGCTTACATTCTCCATCCAACACTCTCCAAACTACTGTTTGTTTCAAGTACACTGCTGGTAACAGGAGACAGTTTATTTGTTATAAATTATACTCTGGCCAACACTGAAGGGATTCATGTAATACAAAGAAAACATCCATCTATTTGGACTATTTTTTTCAACACTTCAAACTTCCCAGTAGCTAGAATAGTGTAGTTTATAGCTGGAACAAAAGAAAATATTGACTTGAAAGTACAAAATTGAGAGAGTATTTTCAATTTTTTTATATTGGAGTTGTATTTCTCAGACATATTTAGATTGGGAATTTTTTTACTGTATTATTTAGTTTGATCAAATATTAATGTTTGCAGCTATTACTAAATCTTTTCAGTGATAAACAGTTCATTAAAATAAAATTTGTATGTTCTTTTTTTTTTTTTTGGACAATTTGGTTTCCTCAGCTTTGCAACAAATTAATTTGAGGAGAATCTAATCTCTCTAAAGCTCAAAGTTTAGCCTACTTAGGATCTTTGTGTACTTCAAAGTTCATTGGATAGGATGCTCTTTTCTTAAGTCACTGAGTACTAGGAAGAATACACTTTCAGTAGGAATATATTTGTTCAAACAGAAATTGAAAACTTGGTCTTCAATTTGTCCTTTATACTTTTTTTAAAAGTAAGAAAAATATTTGCATTTCATTGTCAGAATAAAGTGTTAGTTATATCTGTTAGCTGTGATTAATACAAAATAAGAAGTTAATTAACATGACAACAGGTGAAGGGTATAAAACCTAACATGACTGAGTTTCTGGAAACATAATTAATTTCATCACTGCCAAAAGACTTCTTGGTTTGCAGATTTTCTGTAGGAACTCAGAGATGAGCTAAGATTTCTATATAAGACCTGCAATATGAGTCATAAAATGTCTCCTCCTCCACCTAAGTCCCAGAAATCATGTAATCTGTCTGCAAGAGAATCAGAATAGAAATGAAAATAGGATTTTAGCTTTTTTTCAAAACATAGCAAGGTCAAGCTGTTCAGTGCATTAGAGCTAGATAATGCTGACTAAATCAATTTATGCTGATTCTTCAGGCATAGTTTCCTGTCCTATCCCAAAACCTTTCACTTGTATTCTGGATTTACAACTGTGTTCATGCATGCATTTTTCTGGTGGTGGGAGCAAGCAGATTAATTGTGTACCATGCAGCTTTTAAGCCAGTTGACAAGCCACTTTATTGGATGCTTTCAATTGGAGAGTAATCAGCTCTACATGTAGTAGCTTCTGTGCATCACAAGAATCTTGGTTGTTAAAATTTGATATCCGAATCTGTTCAAATTCTCAATCTAAATTGCTTCTTGCTAGTGCAGTAGTATATTTGATTTTTTGTCTTGGATTTCTTAATTCCATTTTGGTTCTTTTAAAAAATTCAAAGAAAAATTGAGAGAGATTTGAAAAATCGAATCCAACAAAAACTCCTGCTTGACAGCCAGTGGATTTTTACACATAATCTTTTTCATATGCCTCTGTGTCTCATGGCATGGACATTGCCTTTAACAGCAATTTTATGTTTTATCCAACCCATAGGCAGGCACAAATGTTTTTTCACAAAATATCCCTTGTAAGATGCTTGGCAGTTTAAAACTGAATGGAAAGTTAGGCTGAGGGCCATTATCTAAGTAGTATTTTGAGCTGCACACACCAACAGTACCAGCTTTGTCCTGTGCCTTAGGCTATGAGAATCCTGTCTTTCTCAGCTCATTAAGGACCATCCTTTACTGCATGAAAATACTGTTTATCAACCGATGTGCAGCTTAAGAGTTTTATGCCTAAAAATTACTTTTTCAGACTTAGCAAAGCAGCTTCTTCTTGTGAAACATGATAGTCTTTGTTTGTATGTCAAACACTTTTTCTTTGAGATCATGTCTCCTTCCTACAACTGGCTGTAAATTGCAACAATTAGAAAAGCCATCATGTCCCAGGGAGCAACCGCTGGGGTTTAGTTGCTGAGTATCAAAAGTTCAGTATTATTTAATAATCTAGATGCCTGAAATTCATACAACCATGGCTTGCTATGGCTCAATTTCATTCACACAGTAGAAGGTTTGTTGCAGCATTCAGCTGGTAGCAAATTGTGAACTCTTCCTGGACCAGTATCAGAGCAGATTTCATAGGTTGCCTCTACTGCCTGTTAGCATATCTTGCTCTCAAGGAAGAATCAACATGCAGAATATAGCTCCCTTACTTGGCCACTTAGAGTGGCAAAATAGTCCTCGGCCATTAAGGGCTGCTTATCTTTATTTTGAGTTTGGGAAAAGGCAGAACTTAGTCTTCCCTGATGATATTTCAAGTTTACCTGGGAGCAAAACAGCCCATCAAAGTTTAACAACTAGCATATGACTACTTGACAAGATACTGAAGCTAGTACAAAATCACCTGATACCTTTTTCATACAAAGTAATTTAAGAGAATCAGATCTTCATGTAATTGTCTGGGCAGGACTATCATTCCCAAGCACTTCGCTGAGGCTTATGAGTCTTGGACAGCAGAGATTTTCCTATGTTGTTTTTGCAGAGGTTCGTACAAACATCAAGTGTTTTTCATTTAAAGTTCCTCCAGCTGCCTACAAAACTTTAGTTGCTTGAATACAAGGCCAGGGTTACATGGCTGGTGTTTTATTGTTCACTTAGCTCAAGTGGAAAATGGCTTAACCATATTAATCAAACATTCCAAACATACTTACCATCAGCCTGAGTTCAAATCTGGTCAGTTTTAGCCCAGAAACTTTGTTGGACGAGTTCTGAGACATGATCTTAAAATGGAAATTCCCGTACTTAATAGTAGCATTCAACGCGGGTCTTTATTTCTATGTTCTTTATTTCTGTATTCACTGAATAGATTAGTTAATTATGCTATCCTTTACTATCATATAATCATTTTCATAACACTCTTAGGTTACTTTTTCAGATTGGAACAAATTTATTTTTGAAACTTATTTTTTTTTGTTTAATAGCAACAACAGATCAGCAGGCCTCCTCTTTTGAAATGGAAATGTCTCAAGCTGGTTTCAGTGCTCATTATTCTCAGGTAAACAAACTGTTTGTAAATAGAAATTTTTTTACAAAGTAGATTTTTGGTGCTGGTTCTGTGAATTTGGAATAGGTGTTTCAAATTTCTTTGTACAGTTTCTGTTTGCTTTTTGAAGTTTTGGTGTGTCCTGTAATCCAGTCACCTTTTTTGTAAAATGTATGTAAAGAACATTCATTAACAACAAAAGCTTGAAAGAGTGCATGCATACTTTACATGAACTCTAAACTTGATGTTCCCGTAGCACTTCCTATCAGGAAAACAGCCTAAAAATATGTTAGGAAAGATTGAGAAAACCTTTTTACCAGAGCCTTTAGTGACAGAACAAGGTGCAAGTGAAAGACAATTCTAGAGCAGAGCCACAAAGATGACCAGAGGGCTGATGCACCTATTCTGTGAAGACAAGCTGAGAGAGATGGGGTTATTTAGCTTGGAGAAGGCTCCAGGGACACCTTAGTTCAGCCTTGTAGTGTTTAAAGGGGACTTATAAAAAGAAGGGAGAATGACGTTTTACATGGGTAGCTAGCAATAGAACAAGGGGGAACAGTTTTAAACTAAAGAAGCAGAGGTTTAGATTAAATGTAAGGAAGAAATTCTTTACATGGAGGAAAGTAATGCACTGGAGCAGATTGTCCAGAGAAGCTGTGGGTGCTCTACCCCTGGAGGTGTTCAAAGACAGGTTGAATGGGACTCTGAACAAACTGGTCTAGTTAGTGGCATCCCTGCCCATGGCAATGGGGGTTGGAACTGGATGATCTTTCAGGAAATTTCTACCCAAGCCTTTCTGTGAACCTGTGATTGTAGGATCCATACCATAATAGGAAAATCAGTGCTAGCTGTGTGAGTATGCAGGAAGCATTACCCAAACCAAACTGAACCATGTCTAAAGATAATTCACATAGAGAAAAGATAATTCATGTAGAGACCAGGCTTTTTTTCACTCTCCTTAAGGATTGGATCATGCTCGGAGCAGTTGGAGCATATGACTGGAATGGCACAGTGCTGATGGTGAAAGACAGTGGTATTTCAATGCCAACTAATGATACCTTCCGTGACAGGCGTTTGGAAAGGAATGAGCCTCTGGCAGCCTACCTCGGTAAGAGAAATAGCACACCTTACAACACTTTTCTACAAATGCTACAAGACCTCTCTCAAAGCTCATTCAAAAGGAGTGCCTGATAGACTATTTTATATTCCAGGAGCCTGGGAGCAAGTCTACTCTCTGATTTTCATGTAATTTAAAAAAAATAAACAGCAACACCTACAACTAGAAAACAAGTCCAAACATAGGCCTAAGTATATCTAGACTTTCCCAACAGAGATATTTAATCTCTGTTCAAAGATGTTCAAAGATTTCACAGATTCCTCTTGTATTCTTATCAAATTTATTCTATGCCTTGATAGTTAAAAGGTCTTATACAATATTAACTCCAAATATTTGCTTAAAATTAGGCTGTTTTCTGTCACACAATGGACAAAACCAACAAGACCAACATCTTTTTTTATAATAGCGTTTTGAATATTGGGAGGTTGTTTTTCTGCCAAAAAGGTTCAGTGACCTTGCCCTCTCCTCTGGGTCTTGCTTTCTATACCTCATGGTTCTGTTTGCTCTGTTATCTCATTTAAGTCACACTTCCATTGACAAAGAATCAATGCTAGAATATCTAAATGTTTTTCCCTAAGTACACTTTCTTCATTGCCACATGCCTTTAGCTGTTGCCTTTTATTACAACTCCAATTTGGTAAAGTGATTTTCAAATTAAGATCATATCCTCCCATAATACTTGCAAGCCTTTCACAGTTTTGATTTCACTGCAAATTTTTTAAGTCTTCCTTAAATTGTTAAACTGTCGTTAATATTAAGCAGAACAGAGGTAGGTTCAAAATGCTCCTAGAATCACTTTTTGAAGACTCCATGAGTTTGCCAGTGGGCCAGTGACAACTGTTATTTGAAAGTAGCTTTTCAACCAGCTATTCATGAGTTATTTCTCACACTTACTCTGTGAGAATGGCAAAGTGAGCATGGCTCACCAGCCTGGGAACAGATTTAATAACCCAGTGGTTCTCCTCCCTCAGAGACTGTAGACAAAAAAAGAGGCCTTTTAATGAACTGCTGTTGCTCTCTACCATAAATAGGGCTAAACATCTGGTTGTGGAGTAAACCTTACAAAGGTTCTGAATCACAGCAAGCATTTCTAATGCATTCTGTATATATTGCATCTTGATTTCTTTCTGCTTCCTAGGATACACTGTGAATTCAGCACTGACACCTGGAGGTGTGCTGTACATAGCCGGACAGCCACGATACAATCACACTGGCCAAGTTATCATTTATAAGATGGAAGGAAAAGAGGTGCAAGTGATTCAGAGATTAAATGGAGAACAAGTAAGTATGCATTCACAATTAACGTAAAAAAGGAATGTAGCAGAAGAAATAATGAGTATTTCAGATGAGAACTCATTCGAAGAGCACATGAAACTGAGAGTTGTAAGCAAGATCAGAAGGAAAAGTTAGGCAGATCCTCTGGTATAATTAGCAATGTGAAGTGGACTGTACAGTAGGTCTTTGGAAATTTTGTCTTTGAGGGTTAAATCTTCACCAGTGTCAAAGTGGTTGTTGCCATCTCTGTATGTGCAATTTTTTCTGTCTACTGAGTAGAAGAGCATGACACTGTCAGGAAAGAGTTTTGACAAGCAAGGTTCTCTGTGCACGGGCATCTTCTGTGATAGACTGAAGTATTGAATAGTTGCTTGTTACACTGAGTAGCAGCTCACTGAGAGCTATTGCCATAGGAGGAAAAACCCCCACGTAATTGCATAATTAAGGATGGTATTATTAAGATAATATTATGCTTATGAGAATTGAAAGACCTGCCTATTCTCATCTCTACTGGCTGTAGTGTCAGCTTCTCTCAGGAGCATTCAGGTTACCTAATTTTCATATGGTTGATGTCTGCAATTCAGCTAATCAATCATTCAGTCGATCAGTCAATCAAACACATTTTAGAGTCAATGAACAAAAGTATTAAGGAACTGGGCCTGTTCAGCCTCGAGGAGACGACTGAGAGAGAACCTCATCAGTGTCTGTCAGTGTCTGCAGGGAGGGGTCAGAGGAGGGACCAGGCTCTGCTCAGTGGTGCCAGGCAACAAGACAAGAGGCAAAGGGCAGAAACTGATGCACAGAGAGTTCCACTTAAACATGAGGAAGAATGTTTTACTTTGTGGGTGACCATGCACTGAAATGGATTGTCCAGAGAAGTTTTAAGTCTCCCTCCCTGGAGATGTTCCAGAACCATCTGGATGCAATCCTGTACCATATGCTCCAGCATGACCCTGCTTCAGCAGGGAGGATGGACCAGATGACACTGTGGTCCCTTCCAGCCTGACCCATTCTGTGATTCTGTTATTTTTATGGTTTGAAACATCTGGACTACTTGAAGCATATCTGTGAGAGGAGATGTATCTTGGACTAGAAGAGGCTGCTTCTCCTGTTAAGTGTAAAGGAAATGCAGGGTATCTTGCTTATCTGTGACGTGAATGTAATCAGATAAATCCTATAGCTTGTACCCAGTCTATGAATGCATCCATCCCTTCATGTAGATTTTGTTCCTCTGAAAATAACTTGAGAATTTTGGTGCCTGTCTGCACTGAGGTATCTCAGAGCTTTTGTCTGAGCTTTTTTGCTTGTTTTTTGAAGAGAAAACTAGCTTCTCCTAGTTACTCTTATTCCTGTGCTTTCTTAAGAGGTCCTACTCCCCACAGCAGTTAGAAAGCACCCATTTATGCTTTCAAACTCAGAAGAGTTGAAAGTTGAACGGCCCACTTCTTAATAGAAAAAAATCAGACTACAAATGGTAAAACTGGAAACAAGCTTCAAAGACAAACAGACCAAAAAATCTAGCTAGTAAAGAAAATTTCTGCCTAGTGGTTAATATTTGTCATTGTTGCAAGCAAAAAGCGAGCCTCTGAGGAGGAAATGCAGCATTATGTTGCTGACGCTGTCTCTGATGTATACTTTATGTTTTCCTACAGATTGGATCATACTTTGGGGGTGTTCTCACCACAGTTGACATTGACAGGGACTCATTTACAGACCTCCTTCTTGTTGGAGCTCCAATGTATATGGGAACTGAGAAGGAGGAGCAAGGGAAGGTATATGTTTATAGTCTGAACAAGGTAAGGCAATGATTTTTATTGAATAGGTATAGAGAATGCTCTTTACTGCCTTCTTGTCCTTATTTTAAAGAAATACAGTGATCTGAACTGGGGAAGATGACCTGTTGAAAATAGGGGAAAATGGTTTTGACAAATGAGATTATAATGGAACTTAATTTTAAACTTCATTCTCAAACTCTTTTTTGAGAATGGAGTGTATTATGTAGATAGGTACTATATCNCTAAGCCCGAATCTGGGTAAAAAGGCTAAGCCTAAGGAAGGCTTTACTTCAAAGAGAAAAGCTTTCTTTTTCCTTCCCTCTCCCCCTTCGGTTTTTTTTTTTCTTTTCCTTTTTTTTTTTTTTTTTGCTTTCATGGATTAGGGAAAGATAAGGCTCATTCATCCTAAAAGTGCAATCTCCACTATCCTTGTGATTTGCTTAGCAACCTAGAGCTAAACCCCATACATCAAACAGCTTTTAAATGTCTGACTAGATTGAGGATTATACCAGATACACCTCATTTTATTAATTTGCTGCATCTCTTCTTCCAATGTCTGTGCATACTTCTTCCCTTCCCTTCCCTTCCCTTCCCTTCCCTCATCCTGTACCATTGTGTACTGCTAAAACAATTATCAAAATACGTCTTAATGATGATTTCCTAAAATCCTATTTCAAGAAAAGGACCTGGAGAGACTGGATAACTTTAACAAGGAATTCTTACAGTCTCTACATGCATGTTGCCAACAACAAATTGCTGGTAAATAGATAGGATTGGGGAGAAAACAAGAATTCTATGTCCTCCAGTAGTATGAGGTTTGAAATTTGTTTTTCCTGTGCTTAATGTTATCCAGCTCCAAATGAAAGAGTTGCAGTAACTGCTTCTTACAGCTTATTTCTAACATGGAATTCATGGGAAAGATTGGTTATATTCCCTAGTATCTATGTGATTTTGGTGCAGGATACACGCTGGATCAGAATACGTATCTTAGGGCACAGTGTATGTGTCTACTGGGGGCAAATTTCAGTCTGTGTAAAAGAAATGCTGTCTTTTGTTCTGGAATAACAGTATGGCCATCTGTGTTCCATTAGAAACTTGGCTAACTTCTCAGATTAAGAGAATGCATTTAGAAAAACTCTTTACTCTGCCGAAAGAATGGTTTACTTACAACAATAGCATCCAAATATTGTTATGATACTGTGCTTTCCCGTGAATCTCTAATTTCAAGAAATATGCAGAAGCATCTAGAGGCAGAAAGAAAGGGAGCAAGAATGTTATTGCCACACACTGCTCAGAAAGAACACTTGAATTATAGTTGTA
Organism: Polioptila caerulea; assembly: GCA_013397295.1. NCBI lineage: Eukaryota > Metazoa > Chordata > Aves > Passeriformes > Certhiidae > Polioptila > Polioptila caerulea. The sequence goes on along the minus strand of VYXF01003852.1, from coordinate 198,075 downwards.
GAATCATAGTTCCTACAGTGCTCATAATCACTAGGAATAGTTTGTAATTGTTCTGTTTAATTCATCCATTTGTCTTCTAGACAGGAGCTCTTAAAAGTCTGTGTTGCTGAAATGTTGGTGAAAATTCACAAACCCTAAATCTGTTCTTCCACAGACAAAGTTTGAATATCAGATGAGTCTTGAACCCGTAAAGCAAACGTGCTGCTCACCATTAAAACAGGACACCTGCCAAGTTCTTAAGAACGAGCCTTGCGGTGCACGCTTCGGGACTGCGATTGCTGCAGTGAAGGACCTCAACCTGGACGGGTACAATGACATTGTGATAGGCTCTCCCTTAGAGGATGACCATCGGGGAGCTGTTTATATTTATCATGGCCGTGGCAAAGCAATCAGTAAAAAATATTCACAGGTATGAAGCAGACCTCCCCAGGTTCCCAGCTACTCTAATGTATATAATGTTTATAATCCTGTGTCCCTGATAGGGATGAGAATAGGATGAGACTGTGACTTGACCAGCTGTAACAGCTCCTTTTTTAAATTGCTCTATACCTTTAAACTTATACTGATTTAACTGAATCTGAGTCTTAATAGTGTTAAAGAATATACTCCCATGCTTTTATTAGAAACCTTCTGACATGCTCTGAACAACCAGAAAAGTGGATATTTTGTAATCTGAAAATTTATAGTGTGTTCATCACCATGGTAACTGTTTTAGGAGTATTGTAATGAAAATTTAACATAGTTAAAGAGCCTAAATGCTATCTCACTGCATCAAATGCTTCTTGACTATTATAAAATCCATCAAAGTGCACTGCATTAATCTCTTCATGCATTTCACAGCGTATTGCATCAGGTGGAGACGGGGAAAAAGTGAAATTTTTTGGCCAGTCTGTGCACGGAGAAATGGATTTAAATGATGACGGGCTGATTGATGTTACCATCGGAGGCCTTGGTGGGGCTGCCCTCTTCTGGTACGGAGACTCGCAGCAACCATCAGGAGAGGAAAAAATTTTTCTTGTATACCAGTGTAACTTGCATGCATGACTGTTTGGATTTTGTAAGGTTACTGATTTCGTCTCATGTTTTGACACTGACTGCAAATCTTTGTCTTTTCACATCTCTCTAGATGAATGAACATAAAACAATGTATACCACTACAAATACGGAAATGTTATAGAAATCTTGCTAGCCTAGAATGAAGAACTTGTCTTCTTAGCCCACCTTAAAATAGAAACTGATCCCACTTGCAGCACCAAGTAAAATAGAAAAAAAATAATTTTTCTCTTTTTCACAATATATTGCATATTATTTTATTGAAAATATCAAGAACATGTTCAAATGTAAAGGGATCACTAAGAAAACTGATTTTATTTCTTAATAGGAAAACTAAAATTTGAGTCCCTACAGAAAATCTGTAAAATTAAACTAAGCCTTCTGCTTAGCAGTCAATTCATTTTCTTTATATAAGAGTATGATTCAGATCTAGTAGTGAGCAATATAATTTTTAAGGGAGAAAACAAATACGAAATGTGACATTAAATCCCTCATTTCTAAAGCAAAATGAAACTATTTCTGTCTCTGGTAAGGAAAGTGCTAATCCAGCTCCTTGCTTTCCTTGCTCTGTTGTTTCACCTAACTCACCTGGTAGGTGATCAAGTTTGTCAAGGCTTGAAACCATCCTCAAGCTCCCAGCTTCTTCTGAACTTCACCTAGTAGTTTCTTTCTAAATGTCCCATGTGTAAACAGTGTGATGCCCTTCACTGCATTGCTGAGACTGCAATTCTGAAGGAAGTTACTTTGCCAGCTAAATTTTTTGCTGGTTTAGTACACTGACATGCTGCATCTCATGGCCAAAAGCTGAATCAGATCAAGGGATGAGACAGGAATGCATTGCAGGGGCGAAGGACATTTAAAGGGAAGCAAACTGAGGACAAATACTAGCCTGTTTTTCTACTCACAACTTAAGAGATGGCTTGCTATCCTCCAACTTATGTATAATATTGTGTTCATCTGTGATACTCTCAGTGATAGGTCTGGGCTTTCAGTCTCTTTAAAAATGAATCTGGCTCTGTAGAGTTGCTTAAATGCTTTTGGAAATATTTCACCTGGTATCTTTTCTGAAACAAGTACAGCACTGTGGAGAAATTCTGTGATTGTTTCCTCCATAATTCCTCTTTTACTGGTACTAGGTATAGGATATATAGTTAATTACTCTTCTAAACCATCCTGTTGCTCTTGTCCCAAATTCTTCAGGGGCTTTCCCTCCTGAGTGATAGCTGAGCTTTAAAAAAATGCTCTAATGCTTTACAAGTTTTGGCTGTTAAGGACATTTCTTTGCCTCCTCTTTTTGTTGCTCACTTTTTGGTTTTCTATATGATGAGTTTGCTCTGTGATAGCAGTTAACAGGGATGCAATAATCTGCCTAAATGGAGAAAGGCAAATGCAGACTGAAAATGTGCCAGAGAAGGGCATTGCAACCACCAGTTGTTTTTATAGCATCACACAGCCAAGACAGAAGACATGAAATAATAGATGGCCTCTTAATTGGCACAACATGGCCAGTGCTGTGTCTGCTGCTGTACTGCAGCATGGTGCCATCAACATGTGCCACAAGAATCTCACTTCAATTGTGGATTTTATGCTTCTGTTATTTTCCAAAGAACATTAAAGAATTTCTTCCTTTTAGCTAAAAGCTTTTTGATAGTTGGACTAAAATGATCTTAAAGTGTTTTCTAAACTAAACAATTCCATGATTCCTGTGATTCTATGTCTGTATCTGAATGTTGAATGCTGCATATTTTGTAAGTTCATTCTTAAGTTTAAAAAAGTTGCTGCTCTTATGTCCAAGCACTTTCTTTGTCTTTTTTTTTAAGGTCTCGTGATGTGGCTGAAGTAAATGTTTCTATGCAATTTATACCTAAAAGCATCAATATTCAACAACAAAATTGTCAGATAAATATAAGAAAAACAATATGCATAGATGCCACAATTTGTTTTAAGACCAGACTGAAGTCAAAAGAAGATATATTTGAATCCAGTAAGTAGATAAGCACTAAGCTATGGAAGCTTTAAGCTATAAAACTCCTAGGCTCGCATGCATTTATTAATTAAAAATGGAATTCAGCTTTTCTAAATTCAGTATTCAAAGTGCACCTAAGATATTTTGGGGAAAAAAAAAAGTGTAGCAGTAAAGTGCTTCATAATATGCTTCATAATATTGATCTCAACCTCCTTTGCAGATCTGCAGTATTGGATTACCCTTGATGCACAAAGACAGATATCTAGAAGCTTGTTCACAGAAAGCCATGAAAGGAAAATGCAAAAAAATATAACTATCAAAGGGTCAGAATGTACGAAACATAACTTCTACATGTTGGCAAGTAAATCATTTAAAGTATTTTTCTCATGTTGACACTAGAGTAACCCAAGTATATATTCCATTAGTTGCAAATTGGAAAGCAAATTCTGTGTCCAGAATTAATCTTAGGAATTGTACCTAATATCTGTTTAAAATTCTGAGTTATTCATTTTGTACACGTATTAAAAATTTACTTATATGTTCAGTCTTTTTAGCTATGTCTCTGTGTCTGTCTTAAGAAAGAGCAAACCTCACTTGGTGGAACCAAGCAGCTGTCATGGTTACCAGTTTAGGTGCACTCAAACTCAGCAGGAGTATGTGAGAGAATTTCAGTTTGCATATTGGTGCAATTCCTCCTAAAAAAATACTGTAAATAAACTTTTAGGTTTGGAATAGAGAGTATTTTTCACTGCAAAACAGAAGCATAATTAGCAATTGTGAGTATGAATTTGCCCAGATTGTAGCTAATGTGTGGAGTGAATGAAGTTGCATACTGTAAGCTACTCACATTTAAAATGTTCAGTGACTTCACAGTTGTATCTTAATGCAAAACTAATGGTAAATGGTGCCGAGAATTTTCTTCACCAAACAGCAGACCTAAGTTTGACTTCACAAAAGGTGATGCTGTTGATGCTTGTCTTACTGATCCTTTGAGCACAACTAGAAGAGAAAAGACTGTGAGTCAGCAGTTGAGATATTCTTTAATGAAACTCTGTGAGACATGCTCAGGCTGTGTGAAATTTTGTGATAAGATACACAAAAACCTTAGTAAATATTTATGAGAAATGCCTGGCACACTGAATGTTTCATCATCAACTGCAAGCATTCAGATGCTTCTCTAACAAGAATGGTTACAGTGTGACAGAAAAAAAATTTACCTCAGCACTTTTTTTGTCTTTTTAACCACCTTAGTTACTGCAATGAATTTCCATAACAGCAGTTTTATTTTCCTTATGTTCTAGGACAAGCCTGATTTTCAGGATTCGGTAAAGGTTTTGCTGGAATTCAATTTTTCTGATCCAGAGAGTGGACCTGTTCTTGATAGCAACTTGCCAAATTCAGTAGCAGAATATGTAAGTGAGAAAGATTCTGTATCAATAGCCAATATATTTAAGGTAAAAATCATAGCCCACACAAGAGCTGACACTACTTCCCACAAATTGGCTAGAGAGGAGGAGTCATTGAGCCTGTCCAGGGCATGTTTCCTCCAAATGAGTATTCAGGAATGAAAAGCTTGGTTTGCATTGTGCTTGTGAACCATGACAGGGTTGCAAAGCTGTCCATAGCTGACTGGAGATAGAAGAGAGTTACCAGTAATTTTAATGTCAGTTTTTAGGTAGATGGAGAAGAGAAGTGTTATCCATTTGCTTTGGTGGTGCTTACCATCATTCATATTTCTGTTAATGTCTCTTTTCAGAATCTAAGTGAATTATTTAGAAGGGAAAAAATGAGAAAACTTGTGTTTCACACATGTATTTTAGAAGATATTGGCATGTTTAATTGGTTAGTATTAGGGAAGACTTCTTTGATTATTAAGCAGAAAGTCTTATATAAAATTAGATAATGCATTAAAATGCAAGTATTTGATAATAAATGTAATAAAATTAAGAATAAACAAATTATTTTTGCAGATTCCTTTTACAAAAGATTGTGGAGCCAAAAATAAATGCATTTCAGATCTTGTTCTGATTGTAAAAGCAAGCATAGCTGGAGACAGGTAACTACACTGGATATAATTCATTGCTTGATATCTGCACAAAGTTTCTATGTGAATTATAAATTCTGCCTGGGCTTCCTTTCTAATTCAGAAACAAGATTGTCTGGAGACTTAAAGAAGCTTCTCTGTATGTTAAAAAAAATTCAATAATTAAGATGTCCAACATTCTTACTTTATTTTACAGCTCTTCTCCATTCATTGTGAAGTCACGCAATGATAAGTTCACCATCCAGCTCTCTGTGAAGAACAAAAAAGATAGTGCCTATAATACCAGAGTTTTGGTTCAATATTCTCCAAATATTATTTTTGCTGGCATTGAGGTAGGATTTTCTTTCACATTATCAAAATTATCATAACACATAATGCTAGCGAGATATGAGGAAGCCTTTTTATTAAACCTTAATTTGACTGCTTGGGCATCATTTCATTGTTTGAAAGAGATTTCCCAGGGCTGCTCTTCTTGTTTATGCCTCTAAAGGAGTGTATTTATTTTGACATGAGTGGACTCTTGCCTAGCCCTGTCTATAAAATACAGATGTGAATTTTCACAATGACACTCAGAAAAGGTGCTTGCCTCTTAGACAAACACCAATATTATGAATCCCCTGTATGTCTGTAGAGCAAGAAATCACTTGTTCTTTATCAGCAGAACGCCTGAGCCTCTAGAATTCTCCTTTTGCACATGTATAGAAAAACCAGTGTCGTGGCAGGACACGATGTATCAATGCCTGCATCTACCCTACCTCACACAGCATTTCCAAAAGTAGCTGTTTTCATTCCTGCCTCAGCTGATATGGTATGACTACACCTCAGTTCAGATGTGAAACACTTAGAGCAGTTTCTTTTTTGTCAGCAGTCCTGATGCTGCACATTAAGAGCAGTCAGGGATCCATAGCACTGTTGCCGATCCCATGGCAATAATTGATGGAGTATGAATGTGACTTTTATTGCTACATTAGGAACACATTTACAAAATTTGAAAACTGTGTAATTATAGATATGTTGATTGCTAGACCCTATGACCAATTTGCATGATGTCCAGTAGGCATATAATTGTGAGTGTTCCAAACCCTGTCATTGGAAAGGCATAATGGCAAGTAATTGGTAAAAATGTCCATAGGTGAAAATTGTCTTGCAGAATTTGTGGCTTCATATTTTTGTTCTAGTTCAGCTAAGGCTTTGACTCTTACAATATATTGACAGTGAAAAGTGGCAGTGGTATATGTTCAACAGGTCTGTGATGTTCCGTCAAAATTTAAAAGAAGTTTGCACAAGGCAATGCTTTCACTGTCTTTTTCCCTTCAGGACATACAGAAAGATAGCTGTGAATCTAATCACAACATCACCTGTAAAGTGGGATATCCATTTCTAAAACCTGAAGAAGAGGTAAGAGGTCTCCCTGCATACAAGTTCTCCTTGCCTCAGGCTGTTCTAAAGGCAGGGCAGTCCATGTCACCTCTGAACTTCTTTTCTCTTGTGTTTATCCCAAAAACTCTCCATGCATGTTTCCCAAGCTATCCTTGATGTCAACTTCACAGAGACAGATGGGAAACCATGAGATATTCAGTACCTGGGAAGTCAGATGTTATATGTGAGGATGTAATGGAGGCACATTGTCGTCCTTGACCCTGTCAGAATGCAAGTGACACACAAGTGGCTCAACTGGCCAGGAGTGTCTGGCTTAAGGCTTTCCACAGCCTGGAACCTATTAGTTTAGCTATTTTGTGTATAAAATATAGTCCCTTCCTTAGTTGAAGACTGAATAAGATGTTATGTGGAAGTGCTAACACAAATCTGCTCAAGTCAGGCATCAAGACTTCACCTCTGCTCAGTGGGGAATGACTTTCCAGCATCTAGTCCACTTGAAATCAAACTCTGTCTTGAACGGTTCCAGTGATGCCTGTATCTCTTGTTGGAATGGAGAGGAAGCTTTATTTAGACTAAGGCTTCAAAAAGTCATACCTACATCTTGATCTTGAACTGGGAAATATCAGTTTGCATGCAAATATGATAATCTTTCCTGGCAGTTTCTTGTTTGCCCCTGTGTCATGCACGCGGAGGTTCATGAGAGATGTCTTATTACACTGCCTCCCACACAAATGTTCCAGCTTGTGTCTTGGACTTGTAGGGATTAAGTCAGCTGTTACCTTCTTGAAGCCAAATAAGTGTATTGTCCAATGCCCCTGCCCACAATGTTCCATTCCCAGCTTTACTGGATTTTTCACATTTTCCTTTCAAGCTTTGCTTGTTAGTCTGTAGCTATAAAGTCCTAAATTTAGAAATTGCACAGTTTTCTTTGCATTCAGAAATAAATTAATCTGATTCACTGATAAGCATCTCTAATATATTCCTTTCTAAAGCTGCTCTTTGTTTTAAATACTAATATCTAGGACAAGTTTCCGTGAACTACTTTGTAATAAAGATTTCTACACATAAAACGAAAGATAAAAATCTGAGCTGAAAATTCTATACAGTGACAAATAAGAAAACTTTTACTTCATATAAAATTACCCTTAACTGTCAGGATAGGAGGAAGAACGTTTGGGACTGTGTTCCTAAATTTTGTGTAATTCCAATAAATTTGCCCTGATTATAATGAGATTTTTTTTTTAATACTGAGATTTTTTTTTTATACTTGGTGGCGTGTCTACCATTTACACCATTAAACATTTATTTGTGGTATTGTAGGGGTTCTACTGTATATGACATGATTTTCCTTCTGCAGGTAGCTCATCTCCACTGCAACAGCCAGGCTTTGAAGCTTTTTTTCTTTCTCATTAGAAAGAAAAGAAAGATTTTGATAAATTGCTTGTAAGACCAATTGCTTTCAATTAAGAACTTTTTAGCCATGTGTTTCTAATATATTACACAAATTCTTTTCTTGAGGTTTGTGAAAATTTGAGGCTTCTGTTTAATAAGTGATAGCTATCTGGTTTCCTTCTTGGTTGGAGCAAATTCATTCAGATTCATAGAAAACTGGTAAAATATGAATAAGGATTCCCTAGATAAAAGCAAATGTTTGTTCATTTTTCATTATATCAATCCCTGTTAAGGGGCTTTTTTTCCCCTTTCAAAATGTGTAATGTATTTCTCTACAGATTTTCTTCAAAATATCATTCCAATTCAACGCATCATACCTCCTGGAAAATGCTACTATTCATGTATATGCAACAAGGTAAGTTGCAGTCTTTGCCTTCTGATTTTTTTTTTTTTAAGCTCCATGGTTTTGTGTTTCATAGTAAAACACATGTGGCTTCTGAACTCACAGTTAAATTCTCTGTAGAGATGACACCCTTACAGATGTATTCAGTCCAGCAGTGGATTGAGTGGACTAAATAAATACTTGATACTCTCTACAGCCTTAGAGTTACAAGTGAGTCATAATTTTTGGTTGTTTTACCTTTAACAAAGGTTTATTATCCTAGAGAATTACTTCATACTTTAGCATGAATCACAGTTAACAAAAAGCTTGGCCTTCAAAGAGTAAGAGCATTGCAGAAATTGTTTCTGATAGGGTAAAGGAATGCACTTGCCTTGAGTGTTTGTTGTCCCTGCAAAATCCAGGGATGATGTTGCTTTTAATTGATCTGTTTTTAATCAGTCACCTGCCATCTGTAATTTGAGCAAAGATGTGTTTATGAGCTCGGGCTGGTGCGGGACTCAAATCATTAGTTATTGGAAAAAGATTTTTTAATTTCTTTTTAAAAGACAGTAGTTAGCTGGAAATGAGTATTAGGCTTTTACACGCAGAGCTGTGGGTGTTTCATTTTCCAAGATCTCTTTCCACCTAGTAGTTGTGTTGTGTCTGCAGCAGTCTGATCTGAGTGACGTGTGTTGTTTTGTTTCAGTGACAGTGAAGAACCACCTGAGACCCTGAGTGACAACAGAGGACATGTAACAATTCCAGTAAAATATGAAGTAGGATTAATATTTGTAAGGTATTGACACTTCTCTGTACTTTACTTACTAGCACAGTAAATTGCAGATGTTCAACGTGTTGTTTTTGTTTTTGAAATATGCCAACTATCTACAGACAACAGCTTCAATGCTCATAAAGCAGAAGCACAGGCTTCAGTGGAAATTCATGAAATAATGGAGCAGTTACTGTCCCTAACTTGATGAAATTCTATTTTATCTATTTAAATTTGGTCTGCAGTTTGCAAGTGCAACAGCAGCTTTTGCTTAGTTCCTTACTTTGCTATATTTATTCAAAGGCATTTCAGGTACATAAGAAAGCAAATATTTACAGCTTCCTGATGGCCATGGATTTGTTTCACTATAATATTGCATGGAGTGGTGCTTAATTTCCATCTTCAAAAATTAGCCTTAATTTTTGGTTCTCTGGCATTTGTTTTTTTAAGTTCAGACTTATACTTTAATGCAGGTCTTTTTTTTAATTTATTTTTTATTTTTAGAAACAGACAGAATTCAGTTAGGTTCCATCCCTGAAAAGCATTCTATATATTATTGGTAAACAACATTTTGTGGTGTGCAGGTGTAAATAATTAAGCCAAATTCATTTTGGATTGATTTCATGGTTCATATCCAGCCTTTTTTTGTCCCATAGAGAATGAGACTGAATTTGGAACATGCTTGTTTCATTCTGTTTTTGTTTGATTCTGTCTTTTACAGGATCCTGCCTGTTTCACAGGTCAATACCCAGGATAAGGGACTGCCAGCTAGAATAAGGACAGTAAAATTAGGCCCTAGTGTATTAATTTTTTGAATAATATTTTCTTTTTTCATAGTTATATCTGAGCAAAACATTTTAAATGTACGTGGCAAAAAGTGGGGCCTATTCAGAGAACAGAGCATTTGAACTTTCGTGGATGCTGTAGGGCATTCTTAATTGCAAGACTAGTCCTGAAATTCAAGAAATAATGAAAATACCTATATTATTAATTGGTAGAGGGTTTTATGAAGTTTGTGTACTTACTTTTTTGTGTGTTTTTTTAACCCACAGTGTTTTCAAAGAGCACCATGTTATAATTGCAGCAAATGATACTGTCCCTACTGCTATTAACACAACAGAGCAGATTGGGGATGAAGTTACTCTACATTATAGGGTAAGAAACTATTAAAAATGTATGACATAGATACTGTCTTTTTTTTTTTTTTTTTCACTTTTGTTGCGTTTATTGGCCATTTCTGTCAATTTCTGTCNGCAGGTATACAATATGTTAAACCCTCTACATGCATATTTTGTGCCTAAACCTTTTTTTTTCTTTCCTTCCTTCCTTTGGAGTACAGTGAGTTAGAAGGTCTCAGATGGTCCATCTCCTGCAGAATAGTTCTGGTGGGTTTTAGACTTTCTATCCTCAGCTGGAAAAAGAGAGTATGCCCTGGTAAACGAGAACCTGGGCTACCCCTGCTACAGGTTAGAACAGCCATTTCCAAAATCCATTCAGGTGCATAATAGGTAAATGCCATGCTTGAAGAATGTGGTCTTCCTAGTTGAGTGGGTACTGCAAAGTAAAATCACATGGGAAAGATATTTAATGGACTCTGCTCTTGTGAAATCCCTGCTGGACTACCACATACAGCTCTAGAACTCCCAAAACAAGGACATGGACTTTCTGAAGTGGGTCCAGAGGAGGGCCTTAAAGATGATCACAGGGCTGGAGCACCACTCCTGTGAGGACAGTCTGATACAGTCAGGGCTATTCAATCAGTGGAAAAGAAGGCTCTGTGGAGAACTCATTGGGGCCTTCCAGTACCTAATGGGAGGCTTCAAGAGAGCAGGAGAAGCTGTTTTGACTACAGCATGTAATTATAGGACAAGGTGGAATGGCTTTTAACTGAAAGCAGGGTAGGTTTAGATTGGATATTAGGTGGTGAGGCACTGGAGAAGTTGTGGATGCCCCATCCCTGGACTGTTCAAGGCCAGGCTTGAGCAACACCTTCTAGTGGAGGGAAGGTGTCCCTACCCATGGCAGGGGCTTGAAACTTTAGATGAGCTTTAAGGTCTCTGCCAACCTAAACCAGTCCACAATGCTATGATTCTGTGACTAAAAGTCCAGCCTGAAGTTGCAGCAAAACTGAATTTAGTTATCCCAGTGTCAAATCCAAAAATGAACAAGGGTCCCATATAAAAGCATAAAATTGTCTAAATCAACTTCCATTGGTTAGAAATGGGATATGGTAAAATTCCTGCTCTCACTAAATAGCAATGAGAAAGGGTTATCTTCCTACTCTTTTAGGCCACTACAGTGTTTTATTCAGCTACCTTTTCTTTTTGTCTGCTGTGGATGTCTAAGGCATTATTAATCTAATTTGCCAATCTTTGTTTTCTGAGTCAAAATGCAGCTGGATTGCAGAGCATACCATTTATGATCTTGTAAAGTAATACTCATCTTTGCAAGTAGCTGATCACAAATAAGTAGCCAGGAGAAAAGTTTAAAGGGTTCTTGAGCAGTTTTTAAATTTGTCCACTTCAGAGACAGTATCACCAATTCCCGTGCCAGCAGTACCACCTGTGTGGTTACCCAGTCCTCAACCACAGCAGGCCTTTCCAGAAAGTGCTGCTCCTTACAGATATGTTCTGTTGTCTTCTCAGAGGAAACAGGAGAGAGGAACAGGTGAGCACAAGAGCAATTACCTAAGCACACCTGAGGAGGAACCAGCAGGAGCCACCACTGATACAGTGGCTTCTCTCCCATATAAAGCACTTTTTGCATCATTAACTGTGGAAATGTAAAAGTGAACAGAAGAAAATAAAAACACAAGAAAGGAAAAGGTTTACAATCAAATACTAACAAAATGAGGGAAGCACTAGTCAAAATATTTTTATTTTTTTATAGATTGAAAAAGGTGAACACTTCCCGATGCCAAACCTCACACTGCAGATCTTATTTCCCAATGTAACAGCTGCCAAAAACACACTTCTCTACCTTACTGCATTGTCACATTCCCAGGTAAGATAGGAATTTCTATTTTAATGATCAATTCAAATTTGAAATTTATATTGTAAGGAACTGCAAATTGCAAACATTTGGGATTATGCATTGTTTTTAGTCTAAATAACAAGATGCTGTTGTTTTAAGAGTATGAACAGAGGTGCATAAGAAGACAGAAGGACAAAAGGAAACAAGCAGATTTACAGTGGTGTTGAACAATAACTGCACTATAAAAAGGCTAGTTTGTATTATTGCAAGTGCTGAGATGTCCAGACTCAGATATGAGCCTCATATTCTCTTCATTGTCAGCAGTGCTTACTGCAAGTGCTTGAATCCTGCTGTGTACATCTAGAGCCCAACCTCCTGTCACTTCTTTCGGGTACTGAAATTAACTTTAGTGCATGTCTGCTCTCCAGCACTAGCAGCCTCTAGCTTCTTCCTCCTCTGGGGCACTGAGACATCTTGAAGGGGATGTAGGTCGTACGTTTCAAACCCTCTTCATGAAGCATTTGAGTTTTTCCACTTCACTCCTCCACTCTCTGCAACTGGCAGAGATCACAATTCCAACAAATTCCATTATCCTAGCTCTGTAGATATTACAGATACAGAGCTATATCAATAACTACATGGTTGAAAACCCCAGCTATCACTAAGGACCTAAACCTCCTTTTTTTTTCCTTCACTCAGAAACATATACACCTGCACCTCCATGCTAATAATTTCACTTAGTTCTGCAGTGTTCCCAACTGAAAAATAAACAAAAATGAATGAAAGTTCAAGGTTCATTTTAAAACAAAACAAATATCAAATGAACAAAAAAATAATATTTAGAATACAAAAAATGTTGTCTGTTGATTTCCTTTCCCCATTATTGTCATTCCTAGATAATCACCCCACTTGACATATTTGCACATAAACTCAGTAAATCTTACTTTTTCTTAGACAAATTTCATGTCCTGCAAGCTATACCCTAGTGACAGTAGTGTGCCAAAGTGTATTACAGAGGATTTGTAATCCTTTTTATGTTAGCAATGTGGAAGCCAACTACCTGACTGAAAAAAAACAATTCCCCCACACTGAAGGCACCAAAGGATTTCCTAGCTACCTGTGCAGCAGTCACAGAGATCCAGCAGTGCTCCAGCATCTGCTCCCCCTCCCTGGGTATTACAAGTGAGGGTTCTGCATCCTGCACTTAACCTGCCTGTCTGCTTGATAGGTCATAACCTCTGTGGCTTCCCATGCAAAGGCTGTTTAGCTCATTTAATAGCCAACTCTTGCTGGTGCATGTAATGGTCATCTTGCAGAAATCTCCTGTTTGCTTGTACGGATGATTCAGTAGCTGCATAGAGTTTAGGTTAAGTTATTTCATAAATATTTCATGTGCTATTAGAATAATTATACTTCAATACATAGACATCTGAATTTCCTGTTCTGCACTCCTGCAATATGCTATTTTAGTGGTTAGTAAACATTAAAATTGTTATTAAATATTAAATATTATTAATGTTGACTTGTTTCCAGATCATTTTTTTTGTAATAGATTGCATATCCAGGCAGTAAGAATATTGTTTATATTTCTGCTTACAGAATGCCATATGCCAAAGTAGTTACCCTGTAGATCCTTTAAAGATTGGCACTGGGAAACCATTTGTGTTGTCAAAAATAAAAGAACCTACACGGGATACAATTATGGTAAGCCTACTCATGGTATATATATTCACCTCAGACATTAATCCAGATCTTAGAGCTGAGTACTTCTGAAAAAGATGTATAAAATCTGCTCTTAAATGGTATCTTTTGGTAACTTACTTTGTTATAAAAGCTTAGAAAATCTTTTTTATGTTGACCAGAGTTTGGTTTTTATTTGGCTGCAAAACTCTATGTGAAACTGGATTTAGATAGTTTGGGGTTTGATTTAAATAATATGTAAAGAGCAGTAGCACATTTGACAGCTGAATAAATCATTACCTTCTCTGTTTCTATTGTAATTAATAAATAGTGATATTCTAAATGCTTCTTATCTCCCGTTCAGCTTCTTTAGACATCCAGTAGAAAATACATTCAAATGTGACCTGACAGATTTTCCATGCAACTGTAATTGGTGATCCCATTTTGAAAGGACTAGCCCTTCACATTTAGATGAAATAGTTACAAAGGGATTTTGCTGCTGTAGTTATGTTAGCATGTCAGGGGGAAGGTGTCCTCAGCACAGAGGTGGAAGTGGAGTTTCTGGTGCAAATGAAACCATGTCATGGGAAGCATATTTTGCCATGGGTATCATCATCCTTCACAGCGGTGACAAAGTTCTAGGCTAAGTGACTGTTTCTAACTTTATACAACATAATCCTGCTGTACTCCAAGCTAGCAAGTTATACTAGGAAATAAAGATACTTGAATTTTCACACACATATTGCCCTGCTTGAGAGATTCAGGTGTCCCAAGATTTGAAAAACACTGCAGAAGAGCCTCAGCTGTGTTAGAAAAACACTTGCTTTTACAAGCTGTGCCTCTCTTAGGAGTTCTGTGATGACTTTTGCTCCATAGCCTCAGCAACAGAGATTCCTCAGGGCTTGCCAGCCTGCAAAAACTGAGTCTATTCTACCACAGCATGAATATCTCCACCTGTTTTACATACTGCAGTGTCATTTCTACATAAAAAGCTACGGGAATTAATATCAGTTTGTTATTGGTGTCATAGCAAGTGATCTGATTATGCAGTAGTTCATGCGGTTTTTATTTTAATGATGTGAAAAGTCTCTTCCTCTTACCTAATGCTTGTCCCTTTTAAATAGGACTGTGATACATACACATGTGCCTCTATTAATTGTGCCCTGGTCCCATCTGACATTTATCAAGTGAATGTTTCATTGAGAGTATGGAAACCTACCATCATAAAAGTAAGGAAATCTTGTTTGTATTCAGAATATTTTCGGATTTGAAAACTTAAGCCAATGTTTCTGATGTCTATTAAAATTGTGTCTTCCATTCTATTAAGTGTCCCCTCTAGTATTTGAAGTAGTTTCTTTTGCTTTTTTAAAATTTCCTTTAAACTGTGTCACATGCACTTTCTTATCCTTAAAGTAAGTACTGATAATTTAGCAAGCATTTAAAGCCATGGTAAGAGGGCACTCCTTACTTTTTCTTCTGTATTGATGGTCCTTTTTTAATAACTTCTTTTGCATCCACAAAGTCTAATCCAGCAGATATAAGAAGGAGTACATCTTTTTTTAATTGAGTCCTAATCTGTGAAGATTTCTCAATTCTAGAAAGGATGTTTTTGATCAAAAAACTCAGGAGAGACAGTAGTATTCCAGGATTAAATTAATATTTCTTTGAAATATCTGCAATCTACCCTTTCAAAGCAGCATTGCTGTCTTGTATGCAGTAATGTGTGTGCTGAAGGTGAAGTACATGAGCAGTTTCACTGACTTTCATGCTTTTCAGCATCCCCAAAAGCATTGTTTTCCTTTCACCCTTCTCATTGCTACAAAGCTTTCTACTAAAAATGCCTAAATGTAAACCAGAGTAACTATTCTCTTCTTTCAGGCCAGTATTCACAGCTTAACCCTTGTTGTGAAAGCATTACTTAGGAGTGAGAACTCATCACTGATTTTGAGAAATGACCATCAAAAACTGGAGGTAAGAATGTAATAACTGATTTATTTGTTCTTCATAGAATTTGTTGTGCCATGGAATAATTCATTTTTATCCATTACTAATGAACTGATTGTAGTAATGCATTATTCTACTCGAAACAGAAGTGATTTCATATTACCGTAGAAATGTCAGAATTAGTCAGAAAATAATACCAAAAGCCCAGTACCCACCAATGTACCAAGGTAAGGATAAGTACCATCTGAATTTTTTCTGCTTGCTATAATATAAATACTTCTTGCGTCTATGTAAATTAAAAATATGTTTAAAATTCTTTTAAGGAATCAATAGTATTTGAAGATTGTCCTGGATTGTATTTTGTATTTTCTTTACTATTTCCTTATTTATTCTTTCTTTCCACTTTGTTACCCTGGATATATATTTGAAACAGAATCTTTTATTTTTCAGACATTCATTGTGATTTTCTTAGATAAGGAAATATATAACATGATAGTAATTGCATCAGATATAAAAGGAAATGTCTTGAATTTTTTTAGAGGTATTATTCATCCTTTTAATACTCTCAATTCCAAGCATTTATAGTGTTTAAACACTGGTCTTTGGTGATAACTTGTACATGGAGAAGCTTATTTACTACAATTTCCATTTTTTAAGGCTAAAGTCTTAGTATGAGTTCTTATTGTTAATACTCCAAAATTTAGAAAAGTGATACTCCATGTGAGCTACATCTTGCAGAAAATATTTTTTAAAAGGCAAAAATAAGTTATCCAATGTTATCTGGTTCTGTAGCTAGAAGTTTCTTTTAAGTCATAGATTAAAATTCAGTCCAGGACTAAAAACATAGCTGAGAGGCTTGCAGATAATGAGAGATAAAGAATTTCAGATTTACCTTTTTGGGGGACATAATTTCACGCTTAGTTTCCAGTTCTTCAATACTCTTTATAATAATAAAATTGGTCTCTAATAAATTCTTTAGTTAGTTCAAACTCCTACATAGTCACATTTATTTAAAAGTGAATGTTACTTATTTCTGTTCGATTTACAGCAGATGTACTGTGTTTTAAATCAAATTAGTGAAAAACAGGATTTTACACTTATGCTTACCTCCATCTTTCAAGGAGGCTGGCACTGAGTGAGGAAGAGTGTACTGAAGAAACTCCTTGGCTTATTCTTCCACTGCTCATGATTTTGGTCCTGTGTCCTTTAAAACAATGACTACTGACTTGTAGCAGAGCCACTCTCATAAATGAACGCACTCACAAAAGTGCAAAGTATTATGTAAACACAGCTTTTCATACTGGAGATTATTTTCTTAATTCCCTCCTACTAATTCCTCTAGGTAAAATGAAGTGGTACTCTGGAAAAACCCTGCATACTGATCAGTCACTGCTGTTGTTTTGATATTTTAGAAATACAAATTATTTATTGCTTATGTTCTGAACGCTTTTCAGACCATGATTAAGATTTCCAAAGAACACCCTCCGGGTACAGTTCCCTTATGGGTTATCCTCCTGAGTATCTTCGCCGGACTCTTGATTCTTGCACTGCTTATATTTGCTCTCTGGAAGGTAAGCTGCATGTCCTCATGTTCAGGAGCATAAAAAAATGTGCTTAAATACTTCTTCATTTCTTTCTCATAACTAGAACCTCACAGACAATAACCTTATCTAATAAGCAGTGTGAAACCTTGAAGAAATTACAAAACAACTAATTACACTGCATTTTTCTGATGTGGAGCAAGCAGTGCTACCTGATTGAAACTTATATTGCCATTATGTTAGGGAATGAAAAATAGGAAGATATTTTAATACAAGTAAGGGTTTATAAAGGAATTTTTCTATCAGCTTTGGCTTTGACCTTTCTCAACTAGGTTTTCTCTGTTGTGCAAGGGATGCTAGGCCCTGTGGTGTAAGTCTTGCCACAAGTGGGCACTCTTCTCCAGGCTAAATATTTTGTTCCTCATTACATTAGACTGTTGCAGCTTACAAATTTCAACATGCATAATCTCTTGAAAATTTTGACAGTATAAAAGAAAACATTATTTATTCAACTAAGTAAAAAATATTACTATTAAAAATTTTAACCCTTGGCAATATGTGAGCAAAACAATGATTCAGCAATCACTCTACTATATATTAACTGTACTTAGTTTTTCCATTCCAGGAAAAACAGTGTAATGATAAAATATGCATTAACTTTGTACAGTAGTGCAAGCAATAAAATAGTAGTAAGAACCAGTGCATGAATGTAACTAGTATGGTTTGTATGCTTTGAGCAGTTCTTAGTCACTTTTTTCTTTTCTGCAGGCTGGATTTTTCAAAAGGCCATTAAAGAAGAAAATGGAGAAATGAAGAAAAAAAAAAAAAAAGTGGACATTTTTGCTCAGGTCTGCCTACAAAATGTTACTGTAAAATTATAAACTTAGATGCAGTGATTACAATGCTTTCGAAAGGCTGATGCATGAAAAAACCCCAAGAAACAGAAAAAGAAGAAAGTCAAGTACACATGCAAAGGAATGATGCAAAAAAAACCCAAAAAAACCCCACCAAACAACCTTGCAGCATTTTGTGATCTTCAAGAATATACCTTTAAGTGTTACTCATTTTTGGAGAGTAACTGAGTTAAAAGATTCTAATGTTTTTGAATACAGAAAGTTTGTAATCATATTTTTATATACCTATGCATGTAGAATCATTTTTCTTTCCAAATTACAAAACAGGTCAGCTTGTATGCAGCGATCCCCATCTTTTTTATCACCTTATGATTTTCAAAAGGAGAATGCATCATTTCCAAAATTCCCTCCTAATGTCAGTTCTGTGGAAGCAGATTCTCAAGTCACAGGCAGAACATGTAAACTTTGAGAATGCACCAATACTGTGTGATAGCTGATGCAATGGCAACTCAGAAGACAGAAGCACCTCCAGAATATTGGATGAAACTTACTGAAATACCATGGATTTCTCTTTCTGCTCATTTTAGCATGTCCAGCTGAACAAAGGATACTCCAAGAAAGAGATTTTTATGGTCAAGTGGGCCATAAAGGGTTGATCCATTAAATCACTTAACTGTTTGAACTTGAAATATATTTTTGGCAGGCCTAAAAATGCACAAATCATTCAAACCCATCTGATTGCACACTGCACTCAAATAAGCAGGGGCACAATTGTATCTGCAAATTGAAATGTCCATATTTATGCAGAAAAGGTTTAGAGGCACCCTGAAAGTTTGACTCTTGCTGTATATCTTGGAGTAGCCAGCAGGGTGCTTCATAAACTGTCACTGTAAATTTCTTGTGTAGCTATTTAATCCAATGAATTTAAAGTGTACAAAATGAAAATTATCGAAAGAGCACAGATAGGAAATTCAGCACTGGCAAGCTTCTTCTAGTATTATAAGTCACAGCTCATCTTTATTACTTAGGAATTTAAGAAGTGATGAAAAATTTGCATACTAAATAAGCACTTAAAAAATGATGTTTATTTTATGTCAAAGATTAAAAGTTTATATGAGAATACACTGAAATGTAGATAGCAAAAGGTTTCTTTAAGAAATTTTTTCTTTCTATTTAGATCATTCAGTTTCTTCCTTTCTTTCACACACTTTTCTTCCTCCCATGGGGGTCTCTCCCTGGGGCTCATGGCCGTGCCTTGAGCTTCCTGTGTTTCTTGGAGCCACATGAAATTGACATGAGAAAAAGAATGCACGCTGGCAAAGTGTGATGCTGCCTCAGCATGACTCAATATTGATTGCCAGTAGATCAGAAGATGCTGAGGAGGTGTTCTAAGTTCTCTAAGATATACTTGTTGGCAGAAAAGCTTTGCCTTGCCAAGGAAACCAGGAAAATCTGTTCTTCCTCTTGAGACAGATATCACTGGGGAAAAAAAAAAAAATCAAAATATTTTTGTTTATCACTGTCTTCATAGTAATAGCTTAAAAAAGAGTAATAAATTTTATAAAGTCTTATTTTTCAAGAAAGGAATATAGATTGGGTTGAACATGCTGACAAGTAAAACTCTGAAAGAGTGCCAGAAGGTGCTTCATTGCTTGAAAGGTGCTGTCACTCTTCAGTACCTTTTATTTAGTTCCTAAGTTAGACAAAGTAGTTATTGGCTAAAGGCTGACTTATGTGATTGTGACAAGTAGAATTGACTTTGAAAGTGTTGGCAATTTCTCCTGGTGTCTGTGGGAAAGGTGGTTATTTCATGGCAGCAGTCTGCTGAAGGTAGCAGTGTGACTCAGAAGAGAGGACAGAGCCCTCCGTGGGAACACTGTGGGTGGCTGTGTTTTGTGGAGCCTGGGAGATCTGCTGAGACAGTGGGACATGGTTGCTGTGCTCATCTAGACAGCTGGAAGGGCACCCTGCCTGAAGGGGGTCTGAGCACAGAACACATGAAGGGAAGCAAAAAAGTGACATGGAGGAATTGTGGATAGAAACCCTGCTTCATTCATTGTGAAAGAAGACAAAAATCTATTTGCTAAACTGTGAAGATAAATTAGTACAGCAGTGATTTCACTCCCAAGCAAGACGCAGGTTTTACTTTAGGAAAATGTATTATTTTGCCCATTTGTTTGAAAGATTTAAATAGCTCTTGTCACCATAGCATTTGAACACATCGGAATTGTAATTTTTTTTCTCACAGTGTCTCTGAAAAGGCATTGCAGTGTTGTTAATTTCTTATGAGTTTGTAAAGGAACAGAATTTTGAAGGAATTGTGGCTCACCTATGCACACGTAGGAATTCTATGATAGCAGAGGAAATACTTGTATTTATTATTATTCATTCAGTTTGTTAACAATGAGGTCATTTTTCCTGGCTTCATAAAATTACTCACAAGTTGTGTAAGACACACATAATTCTTATGCAGCATACTTTTAAGTGTTTCACTATTTAGTTATGATAAGCTGTTAACCAGAGCTTTTCATTTTTCCCATGACATTTCATATCTTATTTAAAGCATCAGCCTAACTGAAAAATGTATAAGTCAAAAGAACAGTCTATTTCCCTAGAAGACTATGCAAAAATAAATCAATAGTATTTATCAATGTAGAGTGTGTTTAAGATCAGTGTTTCATTTTAGACTTTCTTTGCACTAGAAAACAGTAATAAGCTTTGTATAACCACACTGCTTTCCTCTTTCATCATGCTTTCTCTCTCTTCATATTTGTCCTATTATCATGTTTTCAATTATAATATCTATTTAAAGATAAGTATACATACATACAAGTATGTCAAGGGGATAGCACTATAGCACATTATTCTTACACAGTTCTTAGCGATTAGTAAACTTGTTATTTTTATCAATACTAGCCTTTCCACACAGCACTGGAAGAGCAGTATTTTACTGCTTTTCATGATATACAACAGAAAAACCTACTGAAACAATATTGCAAATATCAGGAACATCTCACTTAAATTTGGCAGGCACTAAAGGTACCAGAACCTAATTCTATATCAAGTAACCAGTTTTATTCCCAAAAATAGATGCATTAGGGTTGTAACATGATTCTAATAACTATGAAAATGAATATTTTTATTGAAGAAAAAGTGTGTAAAAATTAATAATAAATTGGATGTGTAACCAGGGTTTAGGCAACTAAAGGATTCTGGCCCACTCTGCTCAATTCCTAACTTCAGCTCTGAAGTAGGTATTGTAGTGGGAATGGACAAGCTACTTTTCTATAGGGCAGGGATTCTCTGCACACTCCTGCCTCAATATCAGGTTGTTCTAGAGATTGCTGATCCCATACGTGACTTTAGAAGACTTAGGAAACAGCATCTCCATTAGAGCAATCTCCTTGAGCAGCTGCTTGTCCTTTGTGGGCAGTTCTCTTGTTTGTCTGGTTTCACTCTATGTCATTGCTATGAGCCATTACTTCAGACACAACCCACATATCCTGACCCCTTACCTGAGCCCTTTAGTACATATCCTGTGCTGAGTCATTTTAAGCATGGTGTTCCTCCTCCTCACAGCTTGAGTCAGGGGAATCCACCTTAAACTGAAGCCAAGGGTTTTCATCTCACCAGGCACCAAGAGGCTGGAGTTAGGGTCATACTCATCTAAAGAATTTCACATAATTTAATTGGTTAATTTCTTTAATTTCCTGTTGTTGTATAGATTATGACCCATTCAAAAATAAAAACAGATAAGATAATCAGAATAATCAGAATGTACTGCTCTTAGCTATACCACTTAACAGGAATAAATGGGGATTTACATTCTTTTTAAGATAACCACAACATTCTGCACAGCATTTTCTTTTTCCTGTTAAAGTATTCCATGTGCTTTATTGATTAAAAAAGAAATTAGAGTCTAACAAGTCTCCTGTGTAGTTTGTTCGCTTATTATTGATATAACAATAATATTAAATCATCTCAGTACCTAAAAAACGGGTTCATCTACCTGTCAATGGAAAGGCATTGTAGAAACAAACATTCTTGCCCCCCATAACATCCAGGAAAGCTTGATGTGGTCAAGCTGTCAGAAATACATTGTAATTAGATTCATTTGTGCCTATACCCATGTTTGAAAGCTTTTTAGAAGATCATATGACTTCCTGGCAAAGAGTTGTTTCCATGACACTAAATAAAAATTGAAAGACATGAATTCATTCATTTCTCCATTCTTCCTGTCCAGCGATTCCTCTGTGCAACTTATTCCAGTAACCCAAATAGTTTATGGTCTTGCATAATTATAAATGATTCACATTGACTTTCTTAAACCTAGTAAACGTTTGTATCAAAACTTCCTAGAAGACAAAGATTATACCTTTTATATCACCATTAACTTTTAGAAAGCATTACAAAATATGTAATCACTATTCTCTCATCAGAGACTACTTTGATGCTGAATCACAGTTCTCTAACAGCAACATCCTGTCTAGTCATGGGGGAGTGCTTACCAAATTAACTGCTCTGTATGTATCAGATCATTAAGAGTTTGCTGGACATTGTCCATGGGAGCATTTCAATGAAAATCAGAGGGGGGGGGAATCCATTTCTGGTTTTGTTTGGTTGGTTTAAATTGCTTTTCAGTGGAATTGATGAATAGCCAAAATCACTTTCTCACAGCAAGAAGTGTAATGTGATGAGTGATTTTCACAGAACTGGATTATAATTCACTGTGTATTTCAGAAGCAGGCCTTAGCACTTCACAGTTCAGAGATAATACCATTTCATGTTGTGGGTGTGGTTTCAGCCTTATAACAATAAAGAGTCATAAAGATTCAAGTACTGATGAAGTTTTAGTAACAGCTGGCTGATCCTACAGTTTAGACAGCAGCACAACTGGATTATGCTTTAAAAAGTGGATGACAAAATAAGCTCTCATCAGTGGAATCATATTTTAGTTAGAAAGGCTGAGGGCTCACACCTCAGAGATGCTGGATTTTGTTCATTCAATTTAAAAAAAGTGAGTGAAAGACCTCAGAAAGGCAGATTTTGATTCTGACTCTAGCACAGTGGGCCGTAGAACTACTTTACTGCTTTCCCCTGCTCGTGCCCTTACCCTTTTGCCCTTCTTTTCTCAGTTTCTGAACATTCTCAGAAAGGACAGACATTCCTCAAGGGCTCACTGAATGTTACATCTCTTGGGGATTTTCAAAGAAATGGGATCGGGAACAGAAGTATTCAAAGTAGATTGAACTTACAGATCTAGTGAGCCAGTTGTCTTGTCCACACTTTGTCCATCCCCTTCGCCTACTCTTTGAGTGGTGGCGAAATCACACTTCTTAGTTATGATTCAGCTTAATTTGATACTGGAAGTTAATATTTACTGTTAAGCTTTACATGTCTGGTTCAGTATTACCTATGGTCCTTAAGATTTATTCATATTCAGGGTAAAGGAATAGAATCTCTTTCTCTAGTGAAAGTTTCTTCATACTGTTTTCCATTACAACACATTTTCACTCCATCAGAATGGTTAGGATAAAAAACAGATTATATCCTCAGTTTTCGCTGAAGAGCATTTGAAGTTTAGCAATTCTGTGACAGTAGATGTAGTCTGAGAAAAATAAATTACTTTCTATCCTTTTGGAGAACAGACAGAGAAACCTTTCTCACTAGTCTTTCTCATGGTCCAAATTAATAGCCATTAATAACTCACTTTCTTGGATGCCTGCTCATAAAATCTCACTGACAAAAGCCTATTACTCCAGCCTCAGCCATTTTACACTGTGCCAGAATAGACGCTGTTGTGCCTCAAAACTTCTCGGGTTCAGCTAAAATTTCCAATGATCCTGTTAGCCAGTAAAATAACTGAGTTCTGGTAATGTAGGTTTTGAGACTCTCAGGAATCTCACAAACTGCTTTTTGCTCTTTATTTGGGGAAACTACCAAAATTAACTCAGAGTCCTGGCTCCTATATGTCAGGAATTCCTAGTATTTGGAAAATTACCTATAGCACCCAACAAACAAATATTAGAGAGTAATATATGCCTTATAACGTGCTGCTACAACATAGTTCATAGAATCATAGAATCATTAAGGTTGGAAAAGATCTCCACAATCATCAAGTCCACCTTTTGACACTATCAAACAAACTACAGCACAAAGTGGCATGTCCAGTCTTTGCTTGGACACTGACAGGGATAGTGATTCTACCATCTCCTTGCATTGCCCATTCCAATGCTTAACCATCTGATCTGAGAAAAAATTCTCCCTAATTTCCAACCTGATGCCCCTCTGGAGTTAGGTCCTCTCATCCTGTAATTGGTTGCTTGAAAGAGGAGGCAGACCCCCACCTCCTTTCAGGCAATTGTGGAGAGTGATAAGGTCTCCCCTGAGCCT
>VYXF01003852.1:135192-166604 GCA_013397295.1 Polioptila caerulea | reverse complement strand
TGGGCTCCGCGGGCGCGGCGCTGCCGCCCCTGCTCTTCGCGCTCGGTACGTCCGTCCGTCCGTCCCGCCGCCCCGGGAAGCGAGAAAGGAAGGAATGAGGGNNNGGCGATGCTTCGGCGGCGATCGTAAAGCAGGTTAAACTCCTGGAGCGGCGTAGATTTCACTTTCCCGCAGATGGACTGGGTGTGTGTGTGTGCGCTGGCGCGGAGGGAACGGGGAGAGTCTGATGTGTGAATT
Source organism: Polioptila caerulea (assembly GCA_013397295.1). Lineage (NCBI taxonomy): Eukaryota > Metazoa > Chordata > Aves > Passeriformes > Certhiidae > Polioptila > Polioptila caerulea. Next base: position 166,367 of record VYXF01003852.1, on the reverse strand, counting down.
TAGGGTTATACGATGATTATACCTTTGTAGGCGCGAAGATTATGTTCTCTTTGTGAGTGCTGCTCCTGTTTGCAAGAGCCCTCTAGATCTGTTACCATCCTGTTGGGCAGATGTCTCTCCTTGGATAAGGATAGGGAAACTTGAGCCATCTCCTCCTTCTCTTGGCTAAGTTAATTACCATTACATCTATTTTCCTGGGAACTATAAGCAATCACATTCACTTGCCATGAGCAAATTCCCAGGCAGTTTCAGAGTTTTAATATTACTGTATACTCTCACAAACCCTTAATTAGCAAGTCACCGAAGAGACAGCATGAAAATGGGTTTTCATTGATGAGCTGTCCCAACTTGTTCTTTCAGTAACTATAGTGAACACTGCAGTGGAATGTGTGGCTGCAGGGTATGAAATAAAATACAAAAATATTAACCTGTGATGTGATATATAGCACACAAACAACCTGGCAACGTTTTTAAAAAAGGAAAATTCTGAAAAATTCTAGTGGGAAAAACATTCCACCCTGCACTTTTGCTTAATCTACCCTTTATTCTCCTGGTTACACCTACTGAAAACCGGGACCATTAACATTCCCTGTAATTCATGGGGTCTTAAGACTTGCAAAGGTTGTAGAGCAGTGCTGAAAGCAGAAGATGAGGACTGATTGTGAGAGGAGAATTCCCCTGGCATTGTGAATGACAGAAGTGGGATAGGTCTACTTTGTTCAGGCACTATCCATGACTTATCTCAAATTTTATATCTGAATGCTGTCATAATTTTGATTTCAGATGTGTCATGACATTTGATGTTAGTGGATGCAATTACTGGGTTAATACTTGCTCAGGGCTTTTTGATCTTGTAGGAGTGGCAACAAAAAGAAATTTTCAGGACAGGAGAGTTTTCCTTAAGAGTTTTACAGTTCTCCTATGGCGGTAGTCTTGTAGCTCTCCCACAATAATTTTCAAATTGCTTGAATTCTATTGAATTGGTTTTCTTTCAGAAGTGATATTCTTAAATTTAATTGGGATAACTTAGCTGAATTACTTATTACTTCTGGAAAATATTCCAAGTTATTCCAGACCTGATTCTATGTCAGTATATTAACGTCTGAATTATCAGCTGTATTAAATGGGTCACATGGGGTGCTTTGCTATGTCTCTAAATTCAACTAAAAATAGTGCAACAGTGGAGTAGTGTACTTTCGTGTCTGGAAAGTCATTAAGAATTTGTAGATGCTACAAGAAGAAGAGATCTGAAATACAACTATCATTTTGATAGCATGACTTTGCTATCAACCTTGTTAATTGTTGACCAAAAAGTATATAGCATAGACAAGTAGATTATATTAGGAGGAATAAATGATGCATTAGCAGAGCAACCTATGCAACAAAGCCAGAAGTTTTTCTGTTGCTACATGCTGGTGATAGATTTGCTACATCCAGTTCTTTAAATTTACATTTTAAGCATGCATTTTGTTTTCCTTATCCTGTTCTTAAAAGTCAGAGCCAAAACAGCCCAGCTCTCTCTGAGAGAGAAGCCAGTGGAAAATACAGTAGCTTTCTGGGGCTAAATTCTGGTAACATTTTCTTTGGAAAGCTCTAGTGCCCTCATACTTCAGAGGAGATATTTGAAATTTGGCAGGAAGGCTCTATTTGCATTGTCTACCTAAATTTGGCCAGGTAACAAGTCCTTGCAAAACTGTATTCCTCTGGAAAGAAATGCATTTTTATCTGCCAGATTCTAAGTTAATTTATGTCCACCTTGTTGTGCACCTTAGTCAGATGTTTCTGTGTGAGGTCTTAGATCTACAGCCACAATACAAAAAAATTATCTCTTGACTTCTCATGTTATTTGTTATTTTTACAGCAATATCCATTGTTGTTTAAGTCACTCTACTTTCCAGTTTGCTTCTGGATGATGGTCTGCTGACTGTGTGTACTGCATGCTCTTAACTGTTTCCTGGGTTTCGGATGAATCGGCTTGTTCTCCTTTCTATGAGAATAATTCACTTCAGAGTGAATTATCCAGTGAATTATCATACCTAGAGGAGGAAGTAAAATGTGGGGTGACTTCACCTATACTATCTGGTCAAGCCTGGATATGAAGCCTAACATGTGCCTTCCTCCAGCAACCCATGATGTGAATGATAAAACTCTTAGTGTATTTCCGAAATCTGTGAAATCTTCACTCTATGAAGTACACATCCCTTGAACTCTTTAATTCTGAAATGAAAACTTGCAGCAATGTAAAGATTATGCCTTTCGGGCTTCAGGTCTACCACATGAGTGCCATGGATTCTCAAGACTCTCTCTCAGGCAGACTGAAGGAGAAAACAGGTCTATCTGAAACTGAGGAGTGTGTGAGTAGGATAGAGAATTTCCAGTGATGGGGACCTTGTAAGTAATGGGCTGTAAGGCCCTGTAGAGGAATAGGAGACCCTACTTACAAACTCTTTTTCTTCAGTATGCTTTTGTTTGAACTGGGATGGAAGCTGTGATAATGGCATTTAACATGCAGAAGCTGGAAAGTGCCCAGATTAAGTTAGCCACCTGGATTTGTCTCTTTTGCACATAAGTGCATCATGCTGTCCCCGCCAATGAACAGAGAAAGATGGTGTAATCAGAGAATGAGCTGGAACTCCTACCTTGCTTAGTTTTGAAATTAGAAAGTGGTCTAATGAATGAGGATGGAGATGTAGGATTAAGAAAAATAAATTTATCTTTTTTCCTTACAAAAGTGGATTCTTTCTCTATCTCTCTCTCTTTTTTTTTTTTTTTTTTCCCCCCACAAAAGCTGAGTACAATTTCAGATGAGTCATTTAAATCAAATCTTTGACATGTGGTTGGAGCTTTTGTGTTCTTCTCTTTCTCTTTGCTCAGCCAGGGGTTCTCAAAACTGAAGCTGCGTTTTCACGATCTGGTTAAGCTGACCTGAATGTGGAGCTGACACTGCAAGGACATTTCATCCACTCCTGTGTGCATGTTTCCACCAGTTTCTCTGTGCTATCACTGTGGCTTAATCTGGGGAACAGGTCAGGGACCCATTTGCTTGAATAATTTTTTCCCACTTTTAAGCCAGGTTAGTTTTGGAGATGAGTTAAACTGATCCTGCTCACTTGAGCAATTTATTTGTTAGTGCTGGCATAGGGGACAGTCAGAACTCATGGCCAGAGGAGGGAGGAAGGCTGGAAAAGTCTCTTTCACTGGTAACTGTCATTTCCTCTGGCCTAAGTTGGTTGTACAAGTGCATCTTGACGTGCAAAACTGCTCAGTAATCACAGCTGTTACTCAAGTCAATGGAAATTGTATTTAAAATGTGAAAAAAAAAGGGGTTAGCTGTATCACTAGATATCCAAAAGTGGTAAGTACATTTTTTTCTTTTTAATGGAGCTAAGGATGATCTCATTTCACTATAGTGTTGAAAAATAAATCCTCTGTCAATGCAAATACTTAAATGTTCATGGTCAAGATATGTAGGCAAGTCAACAAGGAAGCTGCTAAGGTTAAAATCCTATACATAAAAATTATATGGCAATGTACAGAGCAGGATGGACTAAACTGATAACTGAATAGCAAATGGAAATTGAACATTTGGTGCAATAAATAAGCTAAAAGTTGGAGTGAAAATGCTTTTAACGTGTATCCATGCAAATCAACTTAAATCTGTACAACCTATTTTGATTTCTGCCTTTCTCCCTTTTTGTGACCATCTTTTGATACCTTGATGTTTTATCATATTTGTGAGTAATGCTAATGTTAAAAATCATTCTATAATCTGGAGATGGCCTGAAAGCAGGACCCAAATATGAACTCTTCTTAAAGTTAACCTGTCTCTAGTTTTTCCTTCTTTCTGAGGTAGCAAGTAGTAGCAGCACTACTACATATTATTTTTGGAGTTTTGCCTCTCACAGCATTGCAGATTGAAGTAAGGCTTCATTCATACTACATTACAGGACTTGTATTTTGTATTATGTTTATTTTAGAGAGCATACAGGCTATTACCATCAGACACCTAAACACATTAACAGTTAATATTTATTTGTGCATAATTTGGTAAAAGTCAACATGAGATCCTTCCAACAAGTTTTAACTGTCTGCTGCCTCACTCTGGAACAACCTATGAATTGTTCTTTGTTTCTTAGATTCAGTGTCACAGAACTTGAATTTAAGAAGTTAAAGAAGTGAAAGTACAGCTACTCCTTTTTTTTTCGTTGTGCTTCCTAGCCACTACCTAAATATTATTCATTGTGGTCCTTCTTCACTATTGTAATTTTGAATGAGTGAAAGTGGGGTTTGTGTGTACTTCATGTGATATATTTCATGAGGGCTAATAAGTGGAACTACCAGTGTAACGGCTTAATGTCAAAACAGCTAAGTGTGAATAAAGTACTTTCCTTTCAGATTAATGCAGGTAAAAGAGGGTTTCTGCATCTCCAGATGAGTAAAGCAAGTCATTTTCCCCAGCAGAAATCCTGTGCAGCCTCTATCCAGTGTTGTTATTTTCATTTAAAGGTTTCCTTTGTTAGGGTCTTTGCAGGCTGGTTCCCATTTCCATGGTGACCGTGCTGAAATGCAGACGGGACACAGGCTGGATTCTCATCGGCATAGCCATGCACTTGCATACCAACACATGTTATCTGCTTGGCTTAGGACATTTGCATTAGCAGTTTTAATGTTTAGAGCTTCTTTTTCACACAGTGATCTCTGGCCCTGTGATACCACATGGTGTTGAGATTTCAGACCCTGTGCAGCAAGACAGAACAAGTAGATAAGCTAATTTTTTGTGTAAATAATTTGGCTCTAGTGTTCCAATTTAAATTACTCAAGGACATCAGAGAACTGTTTTCTTTTCTCTTAAAATTGATAACACAGAAGGATTTTTATTTATAAACCCTTAGGTGGAAGACTGACATATATCTGTGCTAAATAGCTATGGGAACATACCCCTTCTTAAAGCACTGATAAAAGGATAATAAAAATAAGTGAGTGTGAATTACACAGGATAAATGATACCTTCTGTCTATGTTGGTTGAGTGTGAAGCAATATGCAATAATCTTCCTGCTCATACTGCAATCCTTTTCTGGAGGTGGTGAATACTAAAGGCATTTACTGGAGTCAAGATAAGCATTTCCATCACTTCCAAATCAGGATGTGATTTCTGAATTGGCAAATAAACTCAGTATCCTAAGTGCTGGTAATTGTTATTTTGAATTATTCCCTGAGTAGCATTTCAGGATCTTCAGAGGAGAAATTTTTATTTTCTCCTGTAGATGAACATGCTGTAAAAATATAATAAGACTTGCATATTATTCAGGACTTAAAAGAGAAGGCAAAGAAGTAGGATCAACACAGACTCTCTGAATTGAGGATGAGCAAAGACATTTTGTGTGCAACTGAATGGCATCTGCATGGTTGAATGTCACACATGATGAATGTCACGGATTCTTTTGTCCCTTTCAAATTGCTGTTAGACAGGGTGAAGGGCTTGAAAGTTATGCACAGCCCTGATGGAACTCTTGCCTTATTCCTGATTTATTTTGCCCTTTGCAAACTGCTTCCAAGTTTATAATTCTTCTCTTATATCATACAGTTGCATGCCTTTTATTATATTTTTTCTTTCTTAATCACATGACTCTCCTTGCATAACATGTTGGTTATTTCTAAGGGATAGACAATAAAGAAATTGTGGGAAATTACTAACAGCAGACTTCTAAGAGGAAGCATATTGCACAGCAGATACACCTAAGGAAATAGTGGAGTTTGAGGATGGAGCGGTGATTGGAAGGTGGGTGAGTGTGAAGGATTGCACTAGGTTTTTCCTTTTATCTATATGACAGCTAATCTATCTGTCTGTCTAGTATCTCTCTCAAACATAAGTGACCTTAAGAGAGAAAAGCTGGCAGTGCAGCAGTTAAGACTGCAATACAAAGCTGTGTGTGATGATAAGACTGCAAATGACCAGGCTGCTTCACGCCCTGGATTACCTGGTAAATAACTACCTCAGCCAGCTGCAAGATCAGTGTTCTTACCGGACTGAGGAGTAGCTGCCTTGTGCTAGATCTGCATGCCTAGTGCAGCTAAGAATGCTCTTACTAGAAGTTGTCAACCGAGTGCTTTCTGGGGGATATGCCTGTGCCATGTTGTGTGTTGCCTGAAGTAAGGCAGCTGCACACACGTAAATCAGTGGAATTAACTATCAGTGCATCTAAATTTCCGCATGCGGCAGCAGTCACTTCTCATAACTCCTCAGTTTCTGTGACTGTTGTGTTCAAGTTTCCCTTCAGCTGTGAAAGCACACTGGGTAAGAAATTCTACATTATATATTCAGCTGAAAGAACAAAACAGTAAATGACTGCCATTCAGGCCTAAATTTATTCTTGGCTGGTCCTGTTCTCTTAGTTGAGCAGATGTCTACATAGGTGTCAAATCAGGGCAACCTGTGTCAAGAGTTTGTGTCCTGGTTTCTTTATAGCAACATGCTACAAAAAGGAGAGTAAAACACAGAAGAATCCCCTTGAGGCACCTGTCCAAAGCAGCAGCAAGTGGAGTATTATGTTCTGAGTCAACTAGTGTATCCTAGTAAGGTACCAAATTTCACCACAGAGGAGGGTGTGACTCAAATGTCTCTGTGTCTGCATTCTTACTTGAATTTTCTGTTTGAAGAGAATGTTAATTGCTAACTAAAGAATAGCACAGCATTTTATTTAATATTTTTTTGTAAAAAAATAAAATAATAAAATAATATTTTCTTAGCAGTAATTTCTAATAAGACAATGACAGCAGCCTATAATAATGAATTTTAAAACTATTTTATCCAGTATTCCCACTTTGTAGCATAAAATTCAGTTGCCTTTTTATGCGGTACTTTGGATGCACATAGAATGGGCTGAATTTATAGTATTAAACTCAGATTTAACTGAAATTCTTCAAATGATAATTTAGCTAACGTTTCCTGCATAGAAAAAATTTAAGTGAGATGACACTTCCTTTAACTATGCTCACCAAAAAAAGTTCCCATTTAAACATGTCTGAAATATGTATAGGTCAAATATAAAATAGCAGGAAGGACTGAGAAGGAACTCTTACAAAGATGGGCAAAATTATAAACAGAGAGAAAATCCAGCAATGCTACTCACATAGTAGTCCTTTAGCTCTGCTAATAGTAGTTATCCCCTTAACTCTAGCCAATTATCCTTTCATATCACTGTCTCCTCTCTTTCTCCTTTCTCCTTTCTCCTTTCTCCTTTCTCCTTTCTCCTTTTTCTTNATGGGGTTTGGTATGGGGTTTTTTTGATTTTTTTGTTTCCCTTCCAAACTGCCAAAAGCCAGTTCATAATATTGAACAGTAAAAAAGTACTTAAGTCTCTGGAGTTGTCCTTCTGAGAAGCTGAGAGCTACAATAGACTTTGGTTCTGTGAAGACAAAAAGGCAACTGTTCTGCTTTTGTGGAAGCAAGTATTATCTCCAGAAAACTCTTCTTAAATGTACATGGGCCCTTCTCTCTGACCCCAAAATGTACAATGGCTGCATTTTACCAAAAAAAAAAAAAAAAAAAAAAAATTTTTTTTTTTACTTTGCCTACAAAAACCCNTGAGAAGCTGAGAGCTACAATAGACTTTGGTTCTGTGAAGACAAAAAGGCAACTGTTCTGCTTTTGTGGAAGCAAGTATTATCTCCAGAAAACTCTTCTTAAATGTACATGGGCCCTTCTCTCTGACCCCAAAATGTACAATGGCTGCATTTTACCAAAAAAAGAAAAAAAAAAAAGATAACTTTCTTCTGTACTCTGACTACAGATAGCCTGTCACCAACCTGAGCACTGGCATCTGGGTAGACGCAGTGCCGTGTGTGGGCTGAGGGCTGGGAGAGCGCCTGCTGCAGCCCCACTTCACCTAAAACATTAAAACATGGTCCCCCTGCCCCAGAGTGCAGGGTTAGGTGCCTTGGACTCGGCACTTTAAAATGCACAAAAAAAGCAACTTTTTACAAAGCAGGAAGACTCCTGCAGCTAAGAGGTGGATCAAGGGTGTTTGAACTCCATCCTTGTCAGGCACCAGCATGAGGCGCCTCCTTCTACTGAGGTCAAGGATGGGGAAGAAATCTGGGAGAAAGGTATCTGGTTCAGCTTTTGGTCAAGATGTGGGGGCTTCAGAAGTAATGGTAATAGCTCCCTGGGAAATATAGGTCTAGTTCTCCCTTGAGGCTCACGGTGATGCAGATTCACCTCTCAGTGTTTTCCAGAAGCATCTTTGCTACCTGGCAACAAAGCAGTCAGATAAGCAGTTTCTATCCCATATATTGAAACAAGGTCTCAGGTCATCCCGGGATTTATATTCATGTTTCCAGACAGGAAAAGTTACATCTTGCCTGTGGCCTAATGTCTGAGTACTTAGCTGGGAGGAGTTCTGAGCTGGCTCTTTTGGACCAACTACCCATGCAATTCACATTTGGTAATTTGGTTGTGCATAAAAAGAAGTTACTTAGCTATTTAGTTAAATAATTTCATTACTACAAGTAGAAATAATTAAGTTGAAAATCCTTCATTGCCTCTTACTGTTGTATCAGAGTGGGTTAACTGTAGGGTAACTGTAGGTTTGCTCTTAGACAGGGCAGCTTCTACACCTGATTCATATTCTAAACTTTTGTGCAACTTTGTGTAATGAAACCTAAGTGACAGGTAATTTTAGGTTCATTGTGGGTTAGCCAGCTGTTGAAGTCTGGGCTTCCTGGATTGTTTTCCTGATTTTAATGTGCCCAAATTCTGTCTAGACACTATCCAGTGCTAGAATTGATCATTTCAAGGTGCATTAAGGTGCAATTTCAGGTGAGTGATTGGGACCACCTGCCTACCATTCAGGGTACCCAGCCATGAGCTCCCATTAAAATCAAAGGAAAGAAGTAGTCATTACTTCTGGCATAGGAGAACAAATGTTCTGATAATTATAGCTCTTCCAAGTATTGTATTATATATCCTGTGGTGCTTTGGAGGTTTTCTTTTCTCAGGAAGCTGATGTAGCAAACTTTTTACAGCTGAGGCTGCTCTTATTTCTGTGGCTGTCTGTGTATAGTGCACAGAGCTAAGCTCCCAGCTAGCTTCAGAAGCTGTGAGGGAGGAACAGGGTCTTATGCACACCGTCCTAAAAATGTTATGATGGAATGGTCACTGGACCCACTGCAGTCCTCATGCTTTAGTCTGTGACACTGGAGTGGCAGAGGGATAGATGGCGATGGCAAATCCCTCAGGTTTTTTCTAGTTTAGCCTTTCAGGTCACATTTAACAGTGATATATGATATAACACACAATATAATATGTTATAATACACTGTAATTTTCATATAGGGTAGAGTGTGATATGGTGTGGGAAGTACAAATACCTGTGGTTTCCTTCCCTTCCTTATATTTGTGTGAAAGCCTGCATCTTTGCTTTGTACAATCATGTTTTCATAGCAGCTGAGATGAGCAAATGTAGCATATAGGGTGTAAGATACCAGTCACATTGCTTTCAATGTGGTGACATGCACTTCCTCTCTTACAATTGTAATGTGGCTCATGCTTCTCTGACTATATTTGGAAATATTCCTGGTTTTAAAAAGAGAAAAAGCTACCACTGATAATGTGGACACAAGGGGAGAGAAACTGCTGGACTGAAATGCCACTTGGAAAGTCAGTTTTTATCATAAGGAAGCATGCAAGGTTTTTTGTGTTTATCATCATTACTTGTGAAGGCCAGTGACAACTGCGTAAACAACATATATGTGTGTACAGCTTGTTACCCTCACATACTTTTAATCTCTTTGTGGTGCTGAGAAAAAAATGTGGTACTCTAAGGACAAAGTTGAACAATCCTGTTAGTATCAGGATAAAAGAAAAATTACATGTCCTAACAAAAAGATGGAATTTAAGTGAATTTTCCATAAAATAAAGTTTTTCCTACTGAAAACATGGATGGAAACATGCCAAGATAATAAATTTGAGTAGGCTTGAATACTTGCTGTCTCTATTAAAAACTCATAGGAACTTGTCAGTCCTGCAGGAAATGCTCCTAAGCATTTATTTGGAATCAGTCCTTGTGTGTATAGTAGGTTGTCTGGATTTCTTAACTGCAGATGAAGAGTGGTTTCTTTGTCTGCTCTGGCAGCCAAGGAGGGCAATATCTGGGCCACAAGTAGGGAGTTACCCAGAGAAAGACAAGTTTTGTAGAGTAACTAATGAAGTTGTGGATAAATTTAATTAGATCTCTTACTCTGCAGCAGTGTCAGAACAACAAAATAGACAGCTCCTAGTTGTGTTAGCATACTCTCTCCAAGTTTTCAGTCACAATTCATGTCAAGTTTGGGCTGCTTTTATGGGAGGTTATTGGTAACTCCTCAGCCCAGCTTCTTGCATTCCAAACCGTTGCAAGTGAAAGGCAGTGTCTCAGGCTTTCACACACGCAGAGGCTCTCAGGCTGGAAGCTGACCTATTTCCAGGAAGAAGCAGTCAGCCAACTAAGCCAAGAAAACTTGCTGGAAAGGAAGGGGGGAAGAAAGGTGGGAGGATTGTGACTAAATGAGGCATTGTTTCTCTTTTGTTTTGAGTGGTGGATCTGGGGGAGGCTTTTTTGCCTATAATTTATTTCTACTCTAAATGTTACGATTTCTGTTAATTATTACGCAGTCTGAGATATTGTAGCTGTTGTGAAGAAAAAGTTGGTTTCAAGACAACAGAAAATAAAACAATTAAATGAATTAATAAAATGGAGACTTGCCTTTTTCAAGCTTCTGTAAACATGAAATAACAACAAAGAAACTGAAGTCACGATTACAGAATGTTTCGGCTCTCAGTATAAAAAGCAGAGTCTTTCCAATTACTTTCTTAACTCTTTTTGATTCCTGTAGAAGTTCACATTGTCTCTATTTAGGAGGTTGTTCTCAATAAGAAATCGTTTCAGTTTTAAATAAAACCAGATTAAACATGATTATAAAACTGCTGCTTTAGTATATGAACTGAACCTATCCACATGCCATTGTATCTACTGCTGTGGGTGTGCAAATTGAAGAAAAAAATATGACAAAAAGTAGAAAAGTAAATATAAAGGAGAAAACTAATGAGAAAATTTTTTTCAGTTGTGCTGACCATACTGGGTAAAGGTTAATACACCTTTCCAGATTTAGTTATAAGTAGTCCTTTATTTTCCTTGCATTTCCTTGGGTTGGATTCCGTGTAGCCATTTGTGAGTAAAGACAGATAAAAAAGTTCTTTTATATTTATGTTCATTTGTAGGAAAATCACAAACAGTGAAACCACTATAGAATTTCTCTTTTTACACGAGAACTTGATTTGGTATGCTTACCTGTGCATGCACACAATGCACATCCCAATACAGTATAGTGGATCACACTGAAGACCAGTACCTTACAAAAGGAAAAAAGAGGGGTTTTTTTGGTGAAGATTTTGCTCATTGCAGTGAGAATTGCTCAGTGACTTCTGAAAACCACGATGAAGAACACCCATATTGCAATTCAATAGACTGAAGTAACTGCATGCTGATTGTTTTTTTCTTTATGTTTTCATAGTCTTGTCAATAAAGCATTCAAAACACAACGTATTATGAAAGCTGGGTAGTTGTTTCTGTAAGAGTACTTGACTTATTCCAGTTGGGTTATTGCTCTGATAATATACATTCTGAATAATAAGTGAGTAACATTACTCTTAAACCAAAATGTTGTTACATTTAATAAAATACAGTAAAGTAAGACTAAATATATTTAATATAAAGCAAATACAACTTGACTACCCTCTTTCATAACTTTATTACTTCCCCTTCCTGCCTTCTTTCCACCTTCTGACTAATACTGCAAGGACAGTAGGTGATTATAACGTGAAGGGGGTTTGTAGGTGCCTGTACTCCCTCTCTAACTTTGGAATCTGTGAGCCAACTTGAGCAAACTTTTGCAGAGGGATGAAAAAAAATAACCAGCTGGGTATCAGACTGAGACAAAAGTGCTTTTTCAAGTTCCCTGACAACTAAGGAGATCCAGTGTGACTTTGCATAATAGAAAATAGCTGAAAATCTACCTCAAAAAGAGCCCTTAGAAATATTTCAGTCATGGAGAAAGCTTGAACCAGAGTGTGCATCCACCATGAGATGAAGTCGGTGGAAAACAGCAGCTACAAATTCTCTCATCCCTCCCACCCCTTTCTTTTCTCTGTCCTCAGCAGGGTCTGACAGGCTTCAGGGCCCTGCTGTTGTGTGTTCTTTGGAGGCAGAAATCTTTGAGACCAAGAGAAAAATTTTCTTTGTGGAATTTGTAGTGGCTCTCTTGGAGCAGTATAGCATAAAGGGCAAAGCAAAGCTCTCTTCCAGAATGAATAGATGTTTTTTAAAAGGCTGAGCAATTAAGGTAATGTCAGCAGTAAACATCTTAGTGGCTGCCAATCTAAGAAATTAATTCAGGAAGCAGCTGATAATCCAGTGGCGTATTCTTGATTAACTTTTCCACCCAAAACAATTTATAAATTAAAAACCATAGTGCATGGCTTTAGCATAATGCCAGGTCATGGCCTTGCTTTTCTTTGGTGACTACATGCTTACGCCTTCCACCCCCAAGTCCCTCAGCACGCTGCTGACCTTGAGTTTGGGTTTCTTGGGGTCAGCTGCCCTGCTGGAGCTGGCACCAGGGGCAGTGGTTATAGCTGTGGCTGTGCTACCAAGTGGAGGGTGGCTGCCAAGGATGCTCTCCTGGCATCCTGACTGACACAAATGCTCACTCACAAAGACAAAGCGTTACTTAGCTGAGTTATATAACAGGCTTTTTCTGGTTCATAGTTAGTAGTTGTTCAAAGAAGTGAACACCATAAGATTAAGGGAAAAAAGGAGAACTTTCCAACTGGCAGGGTTAATATTAGATAAATTTTAAACTTAGTATGTGGTGGATCCTTACAGACTCAGTGGTCAAAGCCCATTCTTCTTTCTTGATACTGTCTTTGCTAGACCTGTTTGATATATCAGTATAGATATATAGATATATGTAGATAGATAGATAGATAGATACATACATACATACATGGATATATATATAGATATATTGATATATACATAGATACATAGATACATAGATATATAGATATAATACAGAGATATAAATAGAGCTATAAATAACAACAGCAGAGAATGCCTCTGTTTGGATATTTTAACAAGAGGTGAGACTTGGCATAACTGAATCTGTGTAATTATGATATTGTGTATTGTAATTTATTGTCATCTTAAATTGGCACATCATCTTTGCAATGTAGTAAAATGAGATTGAAAATTTAATCTTTACTATTTAGAGTGAAAACAAAATGACATTTATTATGATGCTTATGATACAAAATACGGACTAATAATATGTTCAGTACATTCTATTAGAGTTCTATAAGCTTATTTCAGCAAACAAAATAATCAAATACATAAAAATCTGATTTCATTTTTTTATCCAGTTGATTTTTTTGTGCTTGTTAATCTGAATAAGGGGTTTCAATCTAATTACTCAGATAATCTTAACATCAAATGATTGATTATCAAACAGACATATTTTTGCTTGATCACTTTAAGCTGTGAGCTTTGCTTACAAAATCAGAACAATTATGAATTGGGTGTACCTAATATGAGCTTTTACTTCATTAAAACTTGCTTCGGCTTGTAGTACAAACAGAATGAAGCAAACAATGAAGGCATTAGAGCTATCATTAGACATGTCATTTATAGTTACAGAAGAATTCTCACACGTTGAGGCTTAAAGGTGCCCAGTCATAACATGAATTATTTTTTGTTCTGCTAGGAGACAAAAAAAAAAAAAAATCCTGGTGTTAAAGTATAAAACCAGCTATATAACTACACTGCAGCTCCCATGGCTCACACTGCAATAATGCAGTTGCTGAAATATGGGAATTCCCACGACAGAAAAATACCATGCAAAGAGATACTGGAGTTTATTGGAAAGATTACAGTCTCTTTTATCCCATTAGGATTTTTTTTTCTTACACTTCCTGTCTGAAGCTTTATATTGGGACTACTTTACTTAGTGAAGGTGTTCTCTTTAAACTGAACTGCCCAAGCACCCTTCTCAGTGGAGATGAACTGCTACTTTTGAAGTCTGTAGAGGGGCTCTCAGAAGCTTTAGGCTTGTATCTGCCTTCCTTTGTTCCACACAGTCTGTTTACTTGACTGTAAACAAAGTTCCATTTACAGACAGAAGTTGGGAAGTGGATTTTTACTTGCCGACCAATCTCTCATCATGATCATTAGGTCACAAAGTAGAAGTCTGTCACCAAAAGCTATTAAAATCCAGATAGTGAGTTAGTTTTCTTTATTTCAAGATTCTTAAATTATCAAAGTTCATTGCCTGAAGGCAGCAACTGATACTGAATCATTCCAGCCTAGAATATACCGTACTTTGAACCTAGATACTTCAATGATTGGCACCCTTTTAATGCACAAGAGACCCTCTTATTTTGTACAGGCTTAAAATAGGTTTAAAGGAAACTTGGAATTTTCTCTTTTTTTGGCTGCAAATGCTTGACTTTCTTTTTATGGATACTACATTAAATAGATGTACAAAAGGGATAAAAGATGTTCTTATAGTGTAAGCACCATATCAGATAGAGGGAAATGGCAGGAAAAATGCCTACTATATTATTGCCAGTATTTACTTGCTAGGCCCAAGCCAGCTAAGATTTACTCTGTGTAGAGTACATCTAAAAAACCTGCTGACAATTATAAAAATGTGGAATTTAAAATGTGACTGAAGTATGCTGAAATCAGGTTCTTTTGATATTGGTTGTGCTGACTCAGATTCTGCTTGCCAGCATTTCTACTTTGATTTTTGTGAAGCAGTTCTGAGTGAGAGGCAAAGCTGATCTGTAAGAACACTGAAGACAACAGTGTGTCTTCAGAGGTTTTATGATTGTTTTTTTTGTTCTTCTCTTTTCACTGTCCTTGACTGGCTGCCTGTCCAGAAAGTGAACATGATAGAGGCAGCTTTGAAGAGACCTGTGATCTGGCAGACACGTCTCCTTTATTCCAGCTGTACATTTTTGCTCTCAAAGAGCAGTGCTCTGATGCTGCAGCTGTAGAAATGATAAAAAGAATAGTGGTAAATCCCCAGAGGTAAATGGGAAGGATGGGTGAAACAGTTTAGTGAGAAGGCATGGGTCACACTGTGGGAAAAGAAAAAGAACATCGCTTCTGTAAGCTGTGGTGAAGCCCAGGAGAGCTACAAGGATTTGAAGCTTCCCAGTGCAGGGACAGGCAATGTCCTCGCTCGTTGGAATAAGCCCCCATTCATGGAGAAAATAGGACCCAGTGAGTGGCCCTAGGAGATAAAGGTTTGGGTGCTGCACACTGGTGGGAGGTCAAGGGAGGAGATGAACAGGCAACACACAACCCAGCACACCTTTTGCTGACCCCATCTGACTTGTCACAGTACTCCAGGGGAATCTGAGCCATGGAGACTTTACTTCGGGCTGTTGGCTGTCATACCTGCTCCCTGTACTTTTACCCAGTTCTGGAGGAAATTTTTGCCCTACCTGTAGCATTTAACAAAACTCTCACTTTGGAAATAAATTAGAAACATCTTCCATGTATTTGGACCAAAACAGTCCAATGCACTCAGCAGTGTTACCATTTGACTTGCAGTGTGATTTGCTAGTAAGTGTGTAACAGTCCAGTCAAGAGTTTTTCTCTAAATGTCACTGGATTTTGGGTCAGACTGGAACTGTTTATCATTCTAGATTGCTTCCATCTCTTCGTTCAAAAGCCAGGGTTTATTTTCATGTGCAACAAATAATGTGGAGGGTTCTTCAGTATTTACATGCAGGATGGCACTGTGGTAGTGTCTCCTGTGGCCACTTGAGAATGGGACACTGCTAAATCATGCTTGATTTCTGACTGAGGATAATACAATTTAACAACAGACACACAAAAAAAACACCCCAAAAAAACCCAGGATATGATATGAAAAGGTATTTTTATAAAATACAAGTATATTAGATCACAAAGGAATTAATGGCAATTGTCGATTACTATCTCAATACACCTTTTTGCTGTCCTCAAAACCCAGACATAAACTGTGATTATAGGAGGTTGCATTTAGCGTCAAAAGGCTTGCGAAACACAGAGTAATGAGTCTATACACATTCTTTTCTCCAGTCTTAAATAGCTTGACTCAGGAAATACATTTATCTCTAAGGACGTTTCTCAAGGAACTATACTTCTAGCAGTGGGTGAATTCTTGCTTTCCAGAGGCTGACTGCAGATAGTGGTTGTTTGAGATAACTAATATATTATTTCCTGTTTTGAATTTGTGGTAAAAAATTAGTAACTCTTTTAGAGTTATATTTAGTCTTCTGCTAGTGATGTTTCTGTTTTGAATTCTGTGGGCAAGGGTACAAAATACATTGACACTTTTTAGAGGCCGTGAACTTTGCCTACAAACCTGTGGTTATGATTTTAATATTTTCACTATGATTTTATTATCAATATTACTATTACAGTTCAGCTACTGTGACGGGCTGCTTCATGCTGATATAAACCCTCTTAACCTCTCTTCCAAAGCTGCTCCTGGGACCTGGGAGAAAGTGGTACCAACAGTAAGCTCTCTGCCCATCAAAACTAGAGAAATTATTATAATCTGAGATTATATCTTTAAATTGCCATCTCTCCTTAAATTGTCCTTGTTATAAGGGATTATTGAAAAGGCTGTTTCTTTACTACACAATGACTCATACTAAATAGCTGTGGTGAGGCATATTTGTGTGTAAAGCAGATAAAACTCATTCTGTCTGGGCAGGAAGGGAGGGGAAACATGAGGGATGTTGTTTAACCCATGAGCAACTCTGTGAACCTGCCTCATCTGGAAACCTCGGGGAGTAGCTGTACAGTGCAACCACAAGTCATTATTTCTTTCATCATTGCCTTTTTTGGAGGCTTTTTAGGAGCTCTAAGGTGTTCCTCAGCTGGGATGTAGCTTGTTCCTTGGATCTTACTGTTGTCTCAGTCCTTTCACCTCCACACTGAGAAGGAGTTAGAGTTAGGCACACAGCAGAGTGCCTCAGAGGAGCCTGGCCTTTTTCCTGCAGTCTTCCTAGCAGATACTCTCCTAGATATCCACCTACAGTTCTTGATCAGAAAAAAACCAGGCCCTTTATGAATGAGGAAGGGACTCCCATGTCCTACTAAGTCAATTTTGTTCCCAGTCCACACTGCTGGTTCCTTCCAAAAGGGCATGGAATGGCACGCCATTAGTCTCAGGCACATAAGTGCCCAAGGAAAAGCAATTAAGAACAAAACCATGGATAAGTAGAGTTGCAATGTTAAATGTCATGATTTATTAATGCTGTTCTACCTTGTATGTTTGTATTTCTAAGTTTTCCTGTTTGGACAACTGTTCAGACTGTTTGGACTGAAAACAAAGGCTTCTGGCATGATAATGAAATGACTCAAAAATTTAGGTTTTCTGATGCAGCAGATAATCTCACTTTTATTCCTGTGCCACAAGGTCAAATATAAAGAGTATTAGCAGGTACAGTCATGGCATTTTGTTTGAACATGAAAAGTTAAGGTGAATGGAGTTGCAGCCAGATGGTGTACGGTCACAAAGTGGTGTTCTCCAGGGCTCAGTTTTGTTCTGATATCTCCATTGCCTGGATGAGGGGATTGAGTGCACACTCAGTTAGATTTCAGGTGACACCAAGTTGGGTGGTGGGAGTGTAGATCTGCTGCAGATCCTCTGCAGAGGGATCTGGACAGGCTGGATCATGGACTGAGGCCAGTGGTGTGAGGTTCAACAAGGCCAAGTGCTGGGTCCTGCCATTGGGTCACAGCAGCCCCAGGCAGTGCCACAGGCTGGGGCAGAGTGGCTGGAAAGGCCCTGGGGGTGCTGGTGACAGCAGCTGGACATGAGCCAGGGTGTGCCCAGGTGGCCAAGAAGGCCAATGGCATCCTGGCCTGGCTCAGCAATGGTGTGGCCAGCAGGGCCAGGGCAGGGATTGTCCCCCTGTCCTGGGCACTGGGGAGGCCACAGCTCGAGTGCTGTGTCCAGTTCTGGCCCCTGACTGCAGGAAAGTCACTGAGGGGCTGGAGTGAGTGCAGAGAAGGGCAACGGAGCTGGGGCAGGGTCTGGAGCACAAGTCCTGTGAGGAGCAGCTGAGGGAGCTGGGGGTGTTATCCTGGAGAAAAGGAGACTCAGGGGTGACCTTATCACTCTCTTTTTGCCTGAAAAGAGGCTGTGGCCTAGTGGGGGTCAGTGTCTTCTCCCAGGTAACAAGCAATAGCACAAACAGAAAAGAGCTTAAGTTGCACCAGGGAAGGTTTTAAATGAACTTTTTAGAAAAATTTCTTCCTGGAAAAAGTTGTCAAGTATTGAAACACTGTGCCCAGAAAAGCGGTGGAATCACCATCCCTGAAAGTTTTTAAAAGATGTGTAGATGTAGCACTCGGGGACATGGTTTATTGGTGGATTTGGCAGTGGTTGAGTAAGGTTTTTCCAACCTAAAAGATTCTGTTATTCTAGTGTACCTCAACAGGCTGTTGATGTGTTTGTTGTGCTGTAAGCTTAATTTATGCCTGAAGGTAAAGGAGGATAACAGACCGCTGAATCATACCTTTTGCCTCTATTCAGCTAAAACATTCCCATTAGTAATGCTGCAACTTTTGTTAAGGCAAACAGTGAATGAGTCATTGATCTCTGCCCACAGTTATACAACACTCGTAAAGAGTGCTAGAGAGGCATTTTGCATGGCCAGGGTACTGTAGCAAAAACACTGTTTTCTCAAGCACGTGTCAAAAGCTGTATTTATTTTCTTCAGCTGGGGGAGCTGTTGCAGATGAAGGGCCTTTTTCACTGGGATCTAAATTCTTCTTTAATTGCTTCTGTTATAATCATAATCTTTCTGTCAACAGGCATTCTTCATAACTGCTGCGAAGCCTACAATGTTGGGCTTCTGGAAGCAAAAATATTTTCTGGTCCACCAAGAGAGCAGTTTGGATATGCAGTTCAACAGTTTATAAATGAACAAGGCAAATGGTAAGCAGTTTGAATGGCTTGGTTTATGTCCAGCTAAAATGTTAAGTAAAAAATTTTGCAGCATAATATTAATATTAATATCAATATTAATGTTACTATTAATATTAATAATATTTAAAGTTTATTTTATAAGTCCACATTTCATTTAAAGGGATTCTGGCTAATTATTTTTTATATTAGAGTTATCTTTTTATAAATAAATTGTTAATGTTATTAAAACAAAAGTTGAGATATTCTAAAAACATGGATGTGATGGCTTTTCCCCTTACCACCATGGGACCTGAGGTCTTTCTTATGGTAATCTTTTACTTCATCTCTAATACACTAATTTCCTAAGGCTTACAATTTCTCTTTTTAACTTGCATTTCATGCCTTTGTACCCAGACCATCTTTGTTAAACTTTATATATACGTGGAATATTTTTCCATTTTAACATTGTTAAGGTAAAAACAAATTATTTTGTCTGGTGAGTTCTAATTATTAATATTAAAATTTAATTAAATTGATATAATTTTGCATCTGATACAGTATTAATTGTTTGCTTCTCAAAGGATAGTGTCTTTGGATGTATATAACACAATGATAGCAAAATCTTGTGTCTGCTACATCTCTTCAGCCACAAAATTTGACCTGAGATCCATGTTGCCACAACATTGGGCTTGATGAGCAATTAGTAAAATATTTTTCCTAGTAATGTTCATTTTAAAAATGGAACATATTACTGGTAGTAAGCACATTTAGTGGAAAACACATTGTTTCCTCTTCTGCAACCTCAGCAGACACGAAGTTCAAGGTGTCTTTATGTGTGAGGACTGTAAGTCTTTGAAAGTAGTTGAGAACTACTGAACTCTTAAATGGCTGTTTGTGTATGCATGGGTTTAAGTCTAGAGCAGAAAGCCACACCGGATTATACATATTATGGTATGCTGAGACACTTCAGACCTGTCATCCTCCGTGGATGGGAACTGTCACAAACTGGCAGTTCTGCTTGAGTGATGTCAGACTCAGTAAACTGCACCTTTTTCAGTAAGGACAAAGTAAAAGACGTCAAAATCTGAAATCCATGGAAATGCACATGAAAATGTATTTTGCAGTTCAAGTTTGGAAAAGCTGGTACAGAATTACTGACAGCACTGCTCAGAGGCACCGCGCAGCTGCCATCGCCTGCACACGCAAACACACAACCCCCCAAGGCTCAGTGGTGGTTACTTCCAGGGACCAGGAGACACAGCAAGAGGAGAGCAGAGCTGCATCCTCTGAACTAAACCTTGGCATTTCCTCTCCCTCAGTTGGGTGGGCTTCCAACCTACCCCCACCCTTCATCTGATGCTGTGGTGGCCTCTCACCACGTTTCTGCCTGCTTTAATTATGTGTTTAGTCACCCATAGATCAGAAATCTCTTTAAAAAAACCCAAAAAACAAAACCAAAAACTCCACCCAACTTCTGTGCAAAGCCATTGAAGGCGAAAAAGAATGTGTGCCTGTTGTGAATTGTACGTCTTTGCCTCATAAGTGGAGAAATTGCCTTGTGAATTTTCTGTAAGCTTGAAGAATAAGCAATAGCTGCCTGATCCATTCAAGCTATTTATATTTCCCTCTTTTATTTTTGCTTCTAATTTAAAAACTCCTCCACTACCACTTTCTTGGAGAATGTGTGGATAGAAGAAAAAAAATAAGTAACTTTGGTTTAACTTTTCCTAACTTATAGGATCATAGAATCATTTAGATTGGAAAAGACAGTTATGACCACACAGTTCAACCAATCTTCTTCTAAGTATATCAATATTTTGAATCTGGTAAACTTTTCTGTAAAAAAAAGCAAGTCATGTTCTACTGTCTTGTTCTCTTAATTTCTAGGCTGTTTTCTCTTTCTTGGGACAATAGAGCTTTTTCCTGTATGCGATATTAAAAAAAAAAAAAACAACCCAACAAAAAACCCCCCCAAAAAAACTAACTAAAACCCAAAACAAAAAACCCAACCAAACAGACAAAAAAAAACCCAAAAAAAACCACCCCAAACCAGCCCAAATAAAACAGTCCAACTCTTTCAAGTTGTCCAGTAGAGTTGTTTTCTCCCATGAGCAATGCAGAGGCTGCAATCCATGCACGGAGTTTTTGTTGACATGGCTGAACTGGGAACAAGATAAACAGTCTGAGAGAAGATCAGGGCGATTTTTCTGTCTGAGGGGAGTATTCATCATCATATGCCTTTGTGAAGAGTTCGTCACTGTGCAGCAAGAATGTGATGCATTAGAAAACTGTCCAGGCACAGAGAATGGGGCTGCTCACTGCACTGTGTGCTGCTGGGGTGCCATCTCTCCCCAAAAGAGGTTATCCAGAATCTGAGGTCTGCCAGAAATTTTATCACTTCCTAGATTTTGCCCAATAAGTTCACAGGGTGCTATATAAAATACAGCTTTAAAAATCCCCCTTTAAAAATCCCTCTCAAAGCATAGAAAGGAGAGACACAGAAATAGGACAGACACCGGTTTTATTATTTAGCAGTATTTCTAGGAGGCACATCTCCTGAGGCAGTAAGAACTAAATAAATGATGAAGAGAGAATTTTTGAAGAATAGATATTGGTTCTCACTTTTTCTTGGAGATGAGTTCAGAGAGAAGAGGAAAGGCAGTCCAAAAGGGAATGCATGACTATTGAATAGTCTGGTACATGTGGGGGCACTGTGACTCAAACCACCAAGGAAGACTTTTTTTGTGTCAGAGACAGACAATCCAGGATAATTGGGCACTGGTCTGCTGTGCATTGATGAGCTTTGATGGCACGTGATGCTCATAAAGAAGGACAAACTTGCAAGTCAAGCACAGCTCAAGCTTTTCACAGCATCTAGTGGGAATTTTGAAACAGGAGCTCTTTAATGAACTCAAGGAAAATTGTGAATACCAATGAAACTTATCAATTAGAAAAGCAGTTCACCACACAAGTAATTAGCCACCACAGAAACATCATTCAGCTTATGCTGTGGTTTTCCCTGTCAAGAAGTCAACTGCATTTAAATCTTAAATTGAGACTAAAATTTCTGTTATTTTATAAACATAATCTTTTAGAAAGCCAGATTGTACCCTGTCAAGTTCATCTTGAATGTGCACTCCCTGAACAGCAGCTAACAGTATATTCTTCAGAGATAGCAGTACTTACTCCATGATGAAAGTTGCTTTTATAGCTGTCTCAGGTGAGGAAGATTGAAATAGCTGTAGATAGCTGTTAAAATGCCTTTTCCTGCACACTTGTGTCTTCAGACACATGCCCAGCATTTAGAATCTGCAATTTTTAAAATTATTTTGGTTTTGAATTTATATCATGTAATTTTTCTGTCTTAAAACATTTTGTTTCATCTCACATGTTAATAATGACACCTTAATATACAGTGTACTTACTGATATATCACATAATTATTGCACTACCAAAAGTAGTTTTAAAAACCATTGCCTACTGCTCACTGGTCACCAAGTGAAGTGGCCTTTTTCCTGATATTCTGTGCTGCCTCTTCAGACCATTAAGATATTTTGCCAAAAACACACAATTCTGTAAGAACTTCTATTGAAATCAGATTTTCGAAGCTTTCTGATTTTAATGAGGAAGGCCATTACTTTTGAGGAGGGTAATTTTTTTTTTTCTCCTAACAGTAGCTGCCATTGTTGCTGCTCTCTTTTCAGTGCCAGAACCACTGCTAATGCTGAGTTCTTTACCCAGTTTTGTTTTCCCTGTCTGCATGCACCACAGTCTGCCCTTTTCCTGCTTGGAGAAGTTCTGGCTGATTTTTTTCTAGGACTTCTGAGTTTGTCACTCAAACTCTCCTGCCACAGCTCACTCTAGTTTTTGAACTTCTTGTTGAAAGGATCAAAATTTCAGATGGTTTTGTGTGTGCAGAGAATCATTTATGAGTCTGAAGAGTTTTCTTATCTTCATATCTACTCACCACTTCCTGTGATTGTAGGAAAAAAGGCCAGATGATCTAAGAGGTTCTTTCTACATTTATTTTCCTATTAGCCATCTTCGTGTTTAGAAAACAAAACAAAACACAATACAATGAAAAGCAAATACATGAAGAGAGGAAAAAAAAAGAAACCAGAAAATATAAAACATGCTCTGACAACAGCTGGGAATTCAGTCCTTTGCTATGAATTCTGATTTTGCTTTCTGCTACATCACAGTTTGCAGATTACTAGCTTTGTCACGGTGTAATTTTCCAGAAATAATTCCTGTTGCACTTTGATCTGCCACTCCTGCAGCTTGTGTGGTAAGGCATTGCTACTGAACTTCATTTGATTTCCTAGTGCCATTGCTTTGTATAAAGTGCTGGAGAATTATTAGGGAGATGAATAATAACATCAGTAGCAATATTACATTATACATACTATAGTATTTTGTAAAGACGGTCTGCAAGGACACATAAAGGTGTTTTGTAAAAATAAATATTTAACTCATGGCTGAAAAAGAGCCTTAATTAATGCACTATACATTATATAGTGTATTTGGAAACAAGCATTTTCAAGTATTTCCGTACTACTTCCTTGCATGCTTTCCCGATATATTCCATTTTACTTGTTTCATGCATCCTGTCTAATTACAGTAAAAAAAAATTTTGTAGTTAGCAGGATGCTAGCCAGATACTCCCTTGCTTCTTCACTTCTGATGTTTCAGAAAGATACACTTGCATCTTCCCAGAACAGTGTTGTGTAACTCCTTACTGTAATGGTTTATGTTAATTCTGAACGGCAAGTAGGACTTCCTGATTTCTTATGTAGATTAAGGCTGGTATTAAACATAAATAAGGCAAAGAATACAAAAGTAATAAAAATTATGTTATTTCCTAGAGCCCTTAAGCCTTGCAAAAGTAGAGGGCTAAGCTTGGTATAAGTCAGTTAATAATTTTTTCTCAGGCATGTATCAATAACAGGTTAGACTAGTTAAGTCAAATAATGGAATGGGTTTAATAGGTCTGTTCATTTCTGAAAATCACCATCAGTAAGTCAGTTCTAAGTGTGAATTCTGTGTATGGAGTGGCATTTTTTGGTCTGCAATGTAGGTATGACATTGAGATTCACAGGCTCTGCAAATCAACACAGAATACAGAAAAATAAGTTAATAAAGTAAGTACCAGTAAATTGTGAGGAGGGCAAGACACATAAAAGACAAAATAAAGTTTCTTTACTTGGCATAGATTAAATTTGGATTTCAAATGAGAAAAGTTCATCTTGTTTTGTCTTACATTTTCCTGTTTGTACCATGCAGCGGCCCCAAGGTTACTTTCAGGGGTAGCAAAAGTAAAATTATCCTGTGAATATCAAGTTTTAGAAGCGATGGTTCCTTGGTATAAGCAGATGTCTGGACTGCAGTTAATATTGAGGGCAAGAAAAATAGGAGGCAAATAATGCCCATGGAATGAGCATGCATGCTGAAAAGGAGAGAACAGCTTTTAGCAAACACTAAAGCAGGGATTATATTTGTCTCTAGTTTATGTCAGTAGCAGGGGTGGAGCTTGGAGTTAGCTTGGAGATAGGCTTGGATTTGGGGTCAGCTAGTGTTCAAGCATGTTTCTGTTCCTCTTCTCCTTCTCTCTCTTCTTATGAGTGATACTGTGTGCTCTGGGCTCTCAGGAAAACCTGTGGCTGCAGAGCTGTGCAGCACAACTCAAAGATTCACAGTGAATTTCATGACCAGATGGGAGTGGTTGCAGGGGGTATTTCCAAGATACAAGATGATCCTCTGAACAGTAGATGTCATCCTGCAGAGACTCTGAAATGTGTTTGCCTCCTGGGAAACTTAGAAAAAAAAAAAAAAAAAAGTGTTTATAAATGTAGACTGTGCAATGTTCAGCTTGACAGTTAATGCTGGAAAGCTGTTCCAGTTTCAGATATTGCACATGCAGTGTTATCATCCATTTTAAAACTGTTTCCTGTTTCCACAAAAAGTCTATCCCGTCTCTCCCATCAGTCCAATTAGCATTTTATACCTTTACCTAATTCAGTAGTACCTAGCAAGGTGGGAGAGTATAATGTCATGTCTTCCTCCTGTTCTTCCTCCCACTATTGACCAGCTCCAGCCCTCTGTGTCACTGCAAGTATTTGCAGATTATGTTATCTGTTGGCATATGACCAGTGCAGTAGCTGCTTATGAGCTCTGTTTATTTGGTCCTGAGCTGTAGCAGTTCTGGTTTCCACTGTGCTGAAAAGGCTCAAAAACACTCATAAAATAACATGAAAAACAGAGGCCTCCTCAGAGCTACTGCGATGTACATTGTTTTGACAGAGGTGCTTATATGAACCTAAGTTGCATATTTAGAGATGCTAGAAGTAACAAAGTCCTGTTCCTGCTGCCTGCATGATCACCCTTTTCCAACAAGGTAATTGAGAAGGAGCTAGGCATTTTTAAAATATCCACACACACAAGAAAGAATCTGAAACCAAACCCTGAGCTGAACAGATAAAATAATGTTGTTTGTGTTAAATCGAGGTGAAATAAACTTTAAAAAGAAAATGCAGTTAGTAGTATTTTCTCTGAGCAAACTTGAAAGGTCTAAAACTCTTTTCTTGGGCATCTAAGTCTTTTTTTGTCATAATGATTTTATTCAAACTAGTAGTAACATCACAGCAGTAAAATCAGATGATTCCTAAGAAGTTAATATGATATATAGAAATTGCTTTGAAATATAATAATTTCACAATTTTTTTCTTTCTTGTGCAAGGTATATTTGTGTTAGGTTACCTATAAGATGTGAGAGAATAGCAATTTTGCTTTAAACAACCTACTGACAGACTAAGAAAAGATGGTTTCTAATGGAACTCAATTTTCTGTACTGGAGCCCCATTGCTTGTCTTCCTACAGTCTCCAAAATGCATTAATTACTACCAAGGATTGTTCTGTTTGAAAATAAAGTCATATTGCTGCTGGAGAAAATACCCATAGTCCCTGCTTTTCTGCTTTATCTGTTTTATTTTTAATAACCCTTGAGATCATAATTTAGAGACTTTCGATGAAAAATAGGTGTTCTTAAGCAATATTCCCAGAAGGTGAACTAAACAGTTTTGTGAAGGTTTTCCAATAAAAATTAAAAGAGCCTTGAGGAGCAGATGTTGGGGGCAAACCTTATGGCAAGGTTTATGAAAAAATGAGTCAGAGAATATAAATCACTTTGTGTTGCAGGCAAAATTATCATAAGTATTAACTTTCTTGTTCAGGATTACAGACTTTATGCAGCAGATTGTTACCACCTGCAGTATTTTCTTTCTGACTCAGTGTTATCAAGGTGTGGTACTCAAGTTCAGACATAAGTGTTTGATTGTTGCTGAGCAGATCCTGTAGAAAAGGCTTCTTATCAGTTTAAAGAATAACCTAAAAGGAATCAGTTAACAATTAACTGATAGAACAATAAGTAATATGTCTCTCAATCCCCAACATATATATTTCTAAATCTTTATGTATCTATATGTATTAGTTCCTTGACTGTATTTCTTCTGACCTATGACGTAATGTCACATTAAAAACAGTACATGTGTTTGAGCTGAATCCCTAAAGGCTCTCCCATTCTTCTTCTCCACCAAAGCTGCGCCTGGTGAATCCAGTGCAGTGTACTGACATGCAAGTAAAGCTTCTGAACAGTTTTGGAAAAGACTCCTACATCTGAATGCCTTGGGTGTAATATGTTGTGAAAGCCTCTCTACCCGTTACCTATAGTGTGCCATGTGATGCTGCTGCTGAACTTTTTTGGTATCGTTGAGGACCTAATGCAGTTCCTTTTCCTTTAGGTTGTTGGTTGGCTCACCCTGGAGTGGCTATCCTGCTAACAGAACTGGAGATATATATGCATGTCCTGTTGGTGTGTCCAAAAACACATGTAAAAAATTGAATTTACAAGGTACATTCTAACTAACAATGTCTTGCTGCACTAGGTCAGTTTTCCCTTGTGTTGGTCTGAGGCTAATCTACCTTATTAAAACTTCTTTTAACTAGCTGTCTGCATAATCTCAGGTTCTGTGGAGGGATGTGTGTGCGCTGCAAGGCCTCAGTGCTGATGAGACGTGTCTGTCTGAGCAAAAATTGATGCCTGCCACTGGACTCAGGCCAGCTGCTGGAGGCACTGGGGTCTCAGTGTCACCCACTGGAGCACCTGGGGTCTCTACCCTCCAGCCAAGGGGCAGGAACACTGTGGGTCCCAAAGCCTGTGGCTGGCAGGTGCAGGGCTCCGTGCTGACATCCAGGGGCGGGTGGCTGGGGGGGTGCCTGTCCTTGCCTCCTAAACCAGGTTGGGGTGTGTGCCTATGTTTGCAAACCATAAAATGGAGTTCAAGTTTGGATACAGTGAAAATATGAGGCAGCAGGGTGTGCTGAGATGCCTCCTTTATTTTTATTTGTGGTGCAGATCATTTCTGCCCGCCGCTGCCCCTTCCAGTTTTTTGTCTACAGCATGACTCTGGATCAGAGTAGTCTGGTGTCCTGGGGAATGTAACAATAGCTACTCAGCTGTAGCTTCTCAGCCAGCCAAAAAAAAATGAAATAGGTAGATTGTTTCTTCCTCTCTTTGCCTTTAGCTCTCTTGAGGGCAGATACTCTAAATGGCCATACTTAATTGATGTCTATATTTAATGGTTAGCAATTTTTTTTTTCCCAAAGATTGGCTTTGATTTCTTTTGTCTCAGAATTGTGTGCAGCCATTTGGAAACGGCACCTTAGAGTCTGAAAAATCAAGGTTTTGAAAGGAATTCTAACTTAGTAAATTGCTTCTATATCTTATCTATCATTACTTATTCTTATTTTATTTCAGCTTTAATAAATATTCCAAATGTGACTGAAATTAAAGAGGACATGAACCTTGGCTTGACTCTGATACAGAACTCAAAAACTGGAGGATTTTTGGTATGTATCAAGACCACATGCAGTACACACAGAAACTTCTGAGGAGAATCAAGAAACCAGAATTCTCCACATTTTTTCATAAGTCTGAGCTAAATGTATTTTATTATGCAGCATGAATTAATACATCCCACTACAATAACCTAGGGTCCAAAATCAATTTTGAAATGTATCATTAATGCAGGAAAATTGTGAAGTCTCTCTTTTGTTGTTTATCTAAACATCTTAATTAATATCTCAGTAATTTAAGTCAGACAATATAGGCAAGAATATTTCCACCATTAAATTATTTAAGGCAGTCTTGTATAGTTCTGATTGTGCTTTCAAAAGACTTTATATAATCTCTCTTCTATTATTCACACGACTGTTCTCCTGAGATATCAGTATTTCTATTCCCTTGGATTTGTGATGTGTTATATTTGGTTAATGAGCTTGGAAGAGGATGCATTTTCTCAGTGTATATTCCACAAACCACTGTCCTTGGTCTGCAAAATAGAATTCTTATTTGAAAGGAAGTGAATGCCTGTTTAATATGCTTTTTTATGATCTAATCATGAGCATGAAAACTGTTGGTGTGTAGGTATATTTCAGTTTGATGTAGCCATGTGCAGCAAGTAAAACAATAAATTACAGAGAGAAAAACTCTAGGCTGTCCTTAAGCTTTGTATTTTTTGTTGCATCTTCCTAGGAATCACGAAAGTATTCAAGTATTTATTATATTCATTAACATGTAGCTCAGTTTACCGAAGTACTTAAAAGTATGCCCAATTCCAATCTTTCCAGCAGTTCTCATGGAATTAGTAAAGTTACTCATAACTTCAAAATATGACAACAGTAATTTTCTTGTGGCTTGAAAAGGCCTTGATTTAAAAAATCTTATTCTGTCTCTTGAATAATACTTTCAATTACTGTTGATGTCTTATGCATACCCACTTGTAATCAGTATGAGTGATTGCAGTGTTTTAAAATGTCTCATACAGGCAAATTTGTATTTTCTAACAATATTTTAACTTCTGTCATTTAAAAAGTATTTCCTGATCCGCATGTTATTGATTGATCCTCCGTAAACTGCATGGATTTAAAAAAGAAAAAAGAAAAAAAAAACCAAAAAAGCCAGGTTGAATTCTAAGACATAAACAGTCACATCTTCATCAACAGGAGTTCTTTTTTGACATAAGGAGAATGAGGTACTGGAGACAGGTGCTTATCTGTGACTCAGCCTCAACAAATACCAAAAGCCCCATGACTTAGTTGTGGCAGGTATTGAGCCCCATGCGTGGACTGCCTACTCGTATTTGCAAGCTGCTTCCAGCTGGGACTTTGCTCAGAGACTCTGCCTGTGGCAGCTGGCCTCTGTGATGGGCCCTTTGGGTTATTTCAGGGTTTCCTCCCCCAGCTCACTCTTTTCCATCCTCCTGTGGCCCCTCTCAGCCTCCATCTGCCTGTGCCAGTCCGTGCTGTGTGCTCAGTCTCTGTGCTCTTTGGCTCGGGAGCGTGAGCCAGGCTGGCACGTCTGTGCTGCAGCTCCCAAGTCCTGCTGGCTCGGCTGTTTGATGCCAGGGGATTGCTGCCCACAGGTATCCTAAGTGCAGGGCAGTCATTTCCCACAAGCTCATTAAATTTTTCTGAGGCATGCCTAGTCCTGTTGGAGAGGTGCTGAAGAATTTCACTGATGGTTAACAAGTTTTTTCTGGATTTCTCATCTAAATTTTTTTCAGATTTTTTCCTGGGCAGTGCTGTGCCTTTATTTGAAAGAAGCAGCTCTCATTTCCCTGCATGTAAAATCTCCCTTCTCTATTTGACAGCCCGCAACCACCTTTCTCCTTTGCCTTGCTGAACAAATACTGAGTTTTTTGTCTGAAATGTTCTTTTTAAAATACACCTCACTCAAACATCAGTGACCAGGTCCATTCCAAGTGAGTCTCCCAGGCATTAGACAGTGTATTTGCTATTTCCCCAACTCAACAGTTTCTCATCACACATCTTTAAGCCACATTTGCTTTTGCATGCTGGCTGCATGCTTGCAGCCACCCTGCAGTCATCCAGTGCCCAATCCATCTGCTTGTCTCCTTCCATTCAATGGCCTTCCAGTTTATGTCCACTTTTCTTCATGTTAGTCTTGAAGGGCAAGTCTACACCCCTTTATAACATTCTGCCTTTCAAGTTCATCTGTCCTTGATATGTGATCTCCCCTTCAGTAATGAAGCATCTCAAATTTCTGACTTAAGCAATCCTAGAACATTAGTTTTCCCATTTTTTTTTTTTTCTCTGAAGATCAAAAAA
The DNA here is from genome assembly GCA_013397295.1 of Polioptila caerulea. NCBI lineage: Eukaryota > Metazoa > Chordata > Aves > Passeriformes > Certhiidae > Polioptila > Polioptila caerulea. Next base: position 136,172 of record VYXF01003852.1, on the reverse strand, counting down.
GATTAATAGAAAAATTTTGCTTTTTGCTCAAAGATTAACATCACAGTTTTGAACTACCACCACTACAGAAAAAAGTTAGAAAATGGCAAATAAGATAGATCTAAAAAGTACTTTAAATTAGTTTCAAAGGCCAGTAACCCTTTTCCAGCTTCGTGTAAATGATTTATTTTGTACCTTTCACGTCTCTAAAAATCTGTCTTTTTCAGTAGGAATTAACCATGCCCTATGTAGCAGCTAAAAAAAGCACTTATCTCAAGATCAGATAATGCCGATATACTTCCTTTCCCATCTAGAAAATCTACTATCTGGTCAACTATCTTAGGATAGTTTGATGCTGTCTCTCACTGGGAAACGGGTGGGTGATTCAGCTCACTTTCGATTTACTTTTGAATTTAATTACCTTTTGCTGCTCTGCAGTATTCTTGAGAAAAGTGTCAAAGTGCCTCTTTTCCTAAATTGAGGTGGGTGCAAACACAGCGCATTTATAAGGAAACTATTATTTCTCACAGAACGGTTGGAGAGAGGTTATGTAGAGGTTATATTTATTTCCTCTGGTTTCTGATGTTTTCTTTTAAGGAGGAAATACGCCCACCGACTCGCCACCTCAACCCACACACACATGCCTGCACACAGACACACAGCTCTCCCTATATTCTCATGGCAAAATACTGTCTCAATATGGGGTTGAGATAAGTACACATAAAGATGTATAAAGACGCAAACAACAGCTGGTTGATCCAGCTGCAAACACTTATTTTTGCAGAGATTGTTTCCAGCAGCGGAGCAGGGCCGTTTCCCCACACAGACAACGAAACACGTGGAGCCGCGGGGGATGCGCGGCCATGGGCACGCCTCTCCCGCTAGTGTGGCCGAAAGGGACAGTGCTTATCGCGGGGCGGGAGATGGTGCAGTTTATCCTGTAAATGTGAGGTGAATTCCTCTTGAGACGAGGCTTTCGGACAGGTCCGAGCTGTCGCACC
>VYXF01003852.1:123431-134917 GCA_013397295.1 Polioptila caerulea | reverse complement strand
CCCGCCTCCGCCCCCCCCCCCCCCGCCCCCCGGCCCGGGCCCGTGAGCGCGGGGCGCTGCCGCCACCCAGCGGCCGCCGGTGGCGCTGCAGCGCGGACCGGTGGGCGCGGGCAGCCCCGGCCGGGTTCCCGCCCTGAGGAGCCGCCTGAGGCGGGTCCCCCTCACCGGAGGGATTTGCTCCCTCTGCACGTGGATTCAGACACACCCGTGGGGAAAAACCTGAACCCACTGCCTTACAGCCAGGCNGCTTGTGGTGGCTTTGTGTATAGATATGGTGGGACAAGTATCTGTTATTTTTATAGTTTCTTTTTGTTGTTATTTTTTAAGACTTGTGGTCCCTTGTGGGCACAGCAGTGTGGAAGACAATACTATGCAACAGGAGTTTGTTCTGAAATCAGTCCAAGTTTCGAGATCCTAAGAAGCTTTTCTCCTGCTGTTCAAAGTAAGGCAACATTTGCAAAGCAAATTCAATTAAGAAAAAAACCCAAACAAACATATCAAATTCAACAGATATTGTGTTGGGGACTGTTAATTTTGATTTCTTAAAAAAATGTGTGTGCCAAAACCAAAGTCCCGGGATTGATATATAAAGACAGACAAATTGTGATTCAATGCTGATATAAATACAGTCTTAATCCTCTGTATTCAGAGGCATTGCACTAGTGCAAAAACCTGCATATGCTCCTATTGAGTCCTCATTCTGGCAAAGCCTTCTGATATGAAGTGTTGCCTGTGGAGACCTAAATATCCACCTCTGAATTTCGCAGAAGAGTATGTTGAAACTGCAAGTGCATTTAATGTCCACTTCTTCCTTTTGTTTTAGAGTGTTCCTCTGTTATAGACATCGTGGTGGTTTGTGATGAGTCAAACAGCATTTATCCCTGGGATGCAGTGCGGGCATTTTTGAAAAAATTTGTACAAGGCTTAGATATAGGCCTTAACAAGACTCAGGTAAGTCAAAGACATATTTGAGAAAGACCAAAAAAACACAAACAAAACAAAACCTAAAACGACCAATTTTAAAGGAAACAAGCGTGATTTTGTGTAACTACAGTGCCTCCCTCAAACCCACAGATTACACAGTTATCCTATTCAGTGCTGGGAATTTTATCTCATGGTTATCCTATTTTAAAGGGGATTAGTAATTTGATCCAAAATACAAATTGCCAGAAATAAAAGTCTATGTTGTATCTAGTCTGTTGTATCTACATGCATTAGGTGTAAAAGTAGTTTAAAATAGCCTTTAGGAATGTGATAAAAGTAGAACAGATTTTTAATGGGTTTTTCATGCAACTCTCACTTTCCAACTGCTGCATCTTTAAAACAGGAGTTTTCCTGCTAGTTTACTCACTGATCTTTGAGGGGTTTCTCTTTTTTTCTTTTTATTTGATGATGGTAAGGAAAATTTTATTGTCTTTTTTTGTTTTAAACATCTTCTGTCTTTACAGTTGTCCATTTTACCTAAACAGTTCTGAGAACAAAGACTGGGGCACTGGAAATCTCTCTCCCAAAGGCTGCCTTCTTCCTTGGGCTACTTTGGAAGTGAGGTGCTTAAAAGCTAGGCTTCCTGCTCAGTCCTTTCTGAACCTCACCATTAGAATATTCTCTTTTTTCCTTTTGTTTTAAAAGCACATCTTACCATACATCTTTAGCTTCATCTATAATAAAAACAAGTAGGGTTTTCAGTGTTGTAAAGTAACTAACCTTTAGGACTTCCTTAGAAGTGATCAGACTGAGGTGCTGTCAGCTTGTAGAACTATTGCTATTTTCTCATTTTTCCCAGAGCTCCTTGTATTATTGCTATGCATCAGCCCTTCCAGAAGTAACCCAGCAAACATTTAATGTCTACTATTTCAGATTGTTTGCAGTAACATATTGTCGTCCATAACAAACGATATAAAGTGCAAGAGCATTTTAGCTTTCTTTGCTTTTCAAATGTGTTAATATTAATTGGTTTTATATGTGTTGAAAGAGAACTGTCCATTTGCAGATCTTTTTCACCAACCTGACTCATATGCAAGCATCATGATTCTATGTAACTAATTGTAAAGTATCATAATCTAACACCATTTTTTTAATTGCATAGGTGGGTTTAATTCAGTATGCTAATGATCCCCGCGTAGTCTTCAACTTGAATACATATCAGACAAAGGATGAGGTTGTTAAAGCAATGGAGAAAACATCTCAGAAGGGAGGAGATCTCACTAATACTTTCAAAGCCATTGACAATGCAAGGTGAGATGCATTGATGATTTACTGTGCAACTGTTGTAACTTACCTTACATGGCAATGAGAACATCTTGAATTTCATTCCCAGTGGAAGACCTTGGGCCTCTGGATAGGTTCCCAGCACTTGGCAGAATCCACCAGGTACATTTAAAATGTCCCACGCAGATTATTACAGTAATATGTAAACTAGAATTGCTGGAAAGCGTGGTGTTGACCATTAGGTTGAACTCTACTCTAAAGGAATTCTGGTACCCAACAGAATTGCTTGCTGTGTGACAGATCTCTAAACATGACAGGGCATCAAACAGAGTGGACAAGGTTTTAGGAAACATACAAAACCACTGAAAGAAGTAAAGTTTATCCAGGGATTCAACGGGTCCAGTAACATTTGTGTTTGCAGATCAGGCTTTCAGTGATTGCAGAGAAAATCAAACCTCTTGTGTGCTGTCAGTTTGTCACTGCCTGCATACCATGAGTATGAAAAAATAGGGAAAATTTAAACTGATATTTTATTACTTTGAACACACATACAAATCATGTCCATTTCTCAACAAGATGCTGTTTTGAAGTTTAATCAAGTACAGAACTCTAGGCCAAAATACATGCTGAATCAAATGAACTTGAGAATTTGGTATAGGAACAGATTCAGCCTTCAGTGCAGTAGTATTGAGAAACCTGTTATTAATTCTGTTCCATTTTTGTCTGAGCTTGGTGATGCCAATTCCTGGTGTCATAAAACTTTAATAGTTCTGATATAACCTCCTTTTCATTTAGAAATACTTGTACAAAAAAAAACCAAACTGTTTTTCTTGGAATTTACATTTCTCTCAGAAACAGCATCCAGTCCTTCCAGTCCTACATTTTTCTGCTTCTTTAGTTACGTTTCTTATGCACTACAGAAGCAACTTGTTCTAATTCAGTGATGGACATGTTTATTACAGTTTATGTGCTGGATTCCATCCACTATGGATTGATGTGTGATAACCCCAATGTTTTATAACAGACAGTATGCCTTCTCAGCTGAATCGGGAGGACGCCCGACAGCCACAAAAGTCATGGTTGTTGTAACAGATGGTGAATCACATGATGGCTCCAACTTGAAAACAGTGATAGGTAAATGCAATGAGGACAATATAACCAGATTTGGCATTGCTGTAAGTAATACTAAAATTATACATTACTGCATTTGAAAGATTTGAAAGATTGTTTTGTTGTGTATATATGAAAGTACATGTTCTATACAAAAGTGGTATGTAATGCATACATTGTTACACTGCTGAGACTGAAGCAAAGTCAAAATTAATCCTCTGAACTGGTGGAAATACTGGTCTTTTCACTGGCTGAAAAAGCAAGAGAAAAGCAGTGATTTTCTCCCTTGCCATGCCTTATGTACTTTTCCTGTATGAATGGTCCCTTGCACAGGAATGAACTCTAATAAGCAATTCCGTAATATGAATAAAGGTAACTTTTTAAAAAATATGTTGAATATTTGCTAAAATAGTACAGACAGAAATGGAGTAGCACCATGATCTCTCTTTTTATTTTGCTGTTTATTTGTTTGTTTCTTTACACAAGGTTTTGGGATACTTAATAAGGCATGAACTTGATACTAAAAACTTAATTAAAGAAATCAAGGGAATTGCTAGTCACCCAACAGAAAAGTATTTCTTCAATGTGTCATCTGAGGCTGCACTACTGGAAGAAGCAGGAACGCTTGGAGAGCGCATTTTTAGTATAGAAGGTAAAATACTCAAAGTCTTTGAAAAATTATATCAGATTCTCCTAGCTGAGGAGCTTAGGATTTCATTTAGCTTCAGTTTAGTGCAGTGTTGGGAAAATGAAGGGTAGCTGGAGCTGAAGGCTGCTCCCTGCTCACCAGAAGGGCCCTGGTTTTCACAGGTGTTCACCCAGCTACTCCACTCCTAATTAACTTGAACTTTAAGTTAATTTGTGCAGTTTGGGGAAAACATTCCCCAGCTGATGAAAATTTCTATCATGTCATGGGCTTCAGGCATGGGGGCTTTTCCATATGCAACCAAATGTATTTGTTACCACCAGAAGAATAAAGGTGTCTTTATGCTTGTGTGCTCTACCTGTGTGAATCCTAACCCATTTTAAATTAAAAAGAAAACCAGCCAAACAAAAAACCAAACCAGACTACTGGGTTACTGATTACAGAACAGAAAATGCAGCCAGGCCCCCTCCCTAGCACCACCCACAACTCTTGTGTATTGCTCAGAGGAAGGTATTGCAGAGGTGACACAGAGGTAGTTTGGCTGTCCCAAAAGCCAGCTTTTAAATTTGAGTTAAATTGAGGCCTTTCCTCAGAGATATGTAACCTGCTCTCAACTCCCTAAGGAGCTTATGTCTGCCACTTTCCTGTGCTCAGGAAGAAATCTTCCTTCTCTTTCACCTTCATTTATTCTTTGCTAGGCCCATGCTGCTACTCAAAGCAAGGGAATAGGTCTTCTTACTGAGTATTCCCACTGAATTCCCATCCATCTAGTTTAGGAAATGGATGTCACAGTATTTTTCAAGACAATTACAACAGTTTTTAGAAGTCCTGTACAAAAATAAAAAATTCTATTCTGTTTGAAACTTGTGAATATACAGTCATTAAAGCTGCTAATTTCAGGGTATTAATGCTTCCTAGAAAACACAAAAAGAGACCAGTCACAGTGGCAATCCTGTGTAAACTATTTCAAAAAAACTATTTCTAAATCTTGACCATCATCTTCTGCTCTTTTTTTGGAAGAGACTTGTAGCATGGCTCTTGGTCCCATCTTATCAATTTGCCATTAAACCCTCAACATTTTCTAGTTTACCAGCTCTGATTTCCATTGTCTGTAAATGCTTTAGCCAAACTGGTGGGTGTACACAGCCCCTGTATGGCCAAACTCAGAGGCAGCAAGACTTTGTGTGGTTATATAGAGATAACCATATACGCCTGTCTGTTTTACCAGGTACTGATCAAGGTGATACTTTCCAAATGGAAATGTCACAGGTGGGCTTCAGTGCATATTACTCACAAAAAAAGGTATGTGAGTTTAATTTTTTAATGATACAAATAGATGTACATATGTACACATGAGTGTAAGAAAGGGGAAGTACAAACACAATGTCCAATTTTAAGAACTTTTTACTAGCAGGAGAATATCAAGTTATACTTTTAATTTTTTACTTGACTATATATTGATAAGTATAGTTGTATTATAGTTTGTTTCATGTACTGATTTTGAGATGTGTTAATACAATTACTTCAGTGATTTCTGAGTTCATGTAGCAGGAAAAATTTAATTCCTCCATGTTTGTGACTAGCTATATTGTAAAGTTGGTAGGCAGTCACCAAAATATATATATAAATCAAGACTGAAAATAATTTCTCCATAAATTATAAAATTACTAATATTTGTTTAAGGTATCTTTCACTTAAAAATTAGAACAAAAAAAACCCAGATATATTTTAATGCTAATCAATTTTAAGATTATCAAATAAGTCCTCCTTGTAAAATCCAAATGTGGTTCAATAAGCTTTCAAATCAAAATACAAGAAGATTCTTTCTTTCTCATAGCCCTTAAAGATGAATGAACTAGTTTTTTAAAAGTCCGCTGTAGTTGCACACAGTGAAGTTTTAAATTATGAGGAAGTTGATGCTAAGAAATGGCAGAAAAATGAGAAACTTATGGGCATTTTTTCAGGAAAATTACACATTCAATTTCATTGCAGTTTTCTGTAACAGTATCTCAGTTTAGTGAAGAATTTTAATAATCTGAATAAACTAAACAATATTTGTTTTCTGTGTTCAAGTTTAAGTGTTTCTGTATGAAGTACTCTGTATAATAAGCTGTTAATTTGGATTTTAGATTTAACTGTTCTCCCAAGAACTTCTCCTTACATAAAGAATTAAACAGTATCTGTTCGCATCAGCTTTTGTGTGCTGTCATTGGCACTTTCCTTGTCAAGAAAAGGGGCTTTGGCTTTTTTGTAAAGCTGCATTTGTGTGATCCTCAGTCTTCTGAGGATCATGGGTGCACAAAAGCATGGACTTAGAAGGCCCAACTCCAGTGTGGGCAGACTTAGGAAATTACCACAGTGTTTAAATAAACCCATTTTATCATGAGTTGCAGTGCCACGACAACTAAAGCAGTCACTTATCCCCTTGCAGTAGAAGGGTGATAATCCCTCTTAATAGGGCAGTAAAGTCCTGCACATAAGTGGCAACAGTGAGCAGCTCCAGTCAGTTGCCTGCAGGCTTTAGCCTGCATCACTGTGTTCAGGGAGGTAGGAAATCATGCATGAGACTTTCAGCTTTGCTCACGCTTTTTCTAAATCAGGTAATTCTAAAATCTTGGCTTTTATTTTATAAAGGATGTTCTGCTGCTGGGTGCAGTTGGGGCCTATGACTGGAGTGGAACAGTAGTTCAGGAGTCTTCAGACAGAATCACCACCTTTCCAAGTCATGTGTTTGAGAAGATTCTACAGGACAGAAATCATAGCTCCTATCTAGGTAAGAGGCTGAAATACAAATCTGAAAATGTATGAAACCTTGATTAAGATATTAAAGAAATTGGAAAGTTCTCCTCTAGCCAGATTTGTGTTAAGAAATTATTTGAGAATGTGAAAATAATTTTTGGTCAAAAAAGATTATTTTTCTACTGGTCAACAGTTCATTGAGTAAAAACTTGACTATTTTTTTTTAAATTCTGCTAATATCAAAGTATTAAGCTGAAAAAAATAATCAGTCTTTGTCAATGCTGTGGTTTAACCCTAGTTGGCACCTAAGCAGCCACTCAGTCACTCCTCTTAAGGAGAGTGAGAATGGGGGAGTCAGAAGAGTCAGAGTGAGTGAACTCCTGGGTTGAGATAACAGACAGAGAAAGTGAAAGTCATGCATGCAAGCAAAGCAAAGCAAGGGATTTATTCACTGCTTTCCATGGGCAGGCAGGTGTCCATCACAACTGTGACTTGGGAAGACAAATGCCTTCACTCTGAACATCCCCTCCTTCCTCCTTCTTCTTCCAGCTTTATATGCTGAGCATGCCACCATATGGAACAGGATACCCCTGTAGTCATTTGTGGGCAGCTGCCCTGGCTGTGTCCCCTCCCAGCTCCTTGTGACCCCTCCCAGCCTCCTGGCTGGTGGGGTGAGGAAAAGGAAGTGTCATTGACACTGTGTGAGCAGTGCTCAAGGAGAGCTGGAACATCCCTGTGATACCAACACAGTTTCCAGCACAAATAGAAATCACAGCACCAGCTGTGTGAAGAAAATTAGCTGTATTCCAGCCAAAACCAGCACAGTCACAGAGACACAATAAATCATGGGATTTGAAAAGGCTGCTTAGTGAATCATACTGATCATTATGAGTTGCTTCTGTTACAATATTTGAGTGTTCTTCCCCAGTTCGATGTGGATAAAAAGCTGATTGACTTTCTATTGTTTCGTATTTATATGTTCTTGCTGTTTTTTTAGCCTTTTCAAGGTCAGTTTATAGATTTTGAATATTGCTACCATTTAAAAAGATTTTACTTATAATATCCATATGTATATTTGACATGGTTTTATGACCCAATAAAGCCAGTCAGTCTATATTGTCAGTTCATTGAAAAGTTTTTTGTAAACCTTCAGCATGCCTGCTCTGCTGTTTCATCCCTGAATAATACTCTCTCATTCTTGAAAGTATTTAATAATATGCTCTCTTTGCAACTAACGTACTCCTTTTTTTTTCCCTATGGCTCAGCATTACTTGCATCCAACAAAATGAATAAATCTAAACCCAACCAAATGAGCAGTAGCTCTTTTGCATGTATGACCTGTTCAGACCTTCTCTTACTTAATTTTTAAAAGCTCAGGTAATTTCCTTTCTCTACAAGGCAGTTTTAGTGTATTTATTTTAATCTTTCTGGAGCAAACAATGTTGTTGCCTTTTCTGTCCCTTCATTTCCCTTCCACTTCCTGTCCTCCAGCAGGAGCTCTCCATACCAGTTCTCTCTTACCAGTTTGGGGGAGTGTAAGTTAGAAGGCTGCTAGAACATCACAGCCTGCTCAATTGGCCTCTGTTCTTCACTGTACTCGCTTATTTCAAATGTTTGTGTTCTGTATTAATTAGGAAGGTGTGGACTTAAGTTGCAGAATAAAATCTTGTTTTGTTGCTCATTGAAATTCTAGTCACAAAAGGTGTTCTCACCCTGTGTCTGAACAAAAAATCTGGATTAGACTGGTGTGATGTAATCAAGGCATAATCCTTTTAGACTGTGCTCCTCATAGTGTTCTGCAGCTTGCTGAACATCTGCATATTCTGTCCCATCATTGGCATTTTGTTACTGAGTTTAACTATAGACCTTATAAAGAAGACTTTTTTTTCTTTGCTTAAAATAAATTTGCTGGAACTAAACCACAGAAATCTAAAGTATGTACTAATGCTAGATTTATACTGCTAATACATGTTTACATTTTTGCAGGTGTTAAACAATGTTTCCTGAAAGCAAATAAATGCTAGAATAATGGTAATGAGGATTAAAATGTTCAAAGAAATTCAACCAACCCTTCAGCTGACAAGCTTCTATTCTGACGAGCTCTTCTATTCAGACAAACCACTGGTCTGTGGTTTGGTGAGCTGTGGGAAAATGCACTGCAAACTTTGCAGAAGCTAGGTGTTCCTCCCTAGTTTGAAGACTGGTTCAAACGTTCATCTCTTATTTCTTTTTATATTTCTTCTTTCCAAGGATACTCTTTACATGTCTTTTTCCTGTCTCCTTCAAAAACATGATGTGGTCTACATTTTACTGAATAGACTAAGCTATTGTTTTATTCTGTAAACCTGCTTCAACTTGATCTCTGTGTCATTGTTCTCACCAGGAGCATATTGCAAATTTTATGCATATGTGACAGCATAACTTCCCATCTGGGATTGTCACTCTCTGCAATTAACATACCAGATTGACTCATCCTCTGTGCCTGGATGGGTAACTAACTGATAAATTGTAATTAATGGTCTCTCTCATATGTTAAATGTTGGCTTCTATCCCCAGGTTATTCTGTTGCTGTTCTCTCAACTATGAGCTCTGTCTATTTTGTTGCTGGCGCACCAAGATCCAACTACACTGGCAGAGTGGTGGTTTATGATGTTGACAGCGATGGTAATATTGCAATTGTGCAGTCACAGAGAGGCGAGCAGGCAAGTATATTTTGGTCATGAATACAGGCTTTCAGGAATCTGTTTTTATTGACCCAGCAGTAAATTGCAATTTGTTTTGAAAATTTCTCTTTGTCTCAAAGCATTTAGAATCCACTTGAACTTTTCTCTGCCACTGGACTATTTCAATGAGGTTAGATGTAACTCTTACACAGTACTTCAGGAAGTCATCCAATTAGTGGGAGAAGATAATATACAAATCTAACTAATGTATTCTTCTGTCAACAATTCAAATTGAGAGAGACTCAGTGAACTCTGCTCTGCCTGAGAAGTTATGAAGTAGATGACATCAGAAGACAGATCTGGAAGCTCAATCTCTTTTTCTCAGTTTGGAAAAGAGGAAGGATTTTAGTGTTTTTGGTATCATCTGTAAGAAAAATCTGAGAGTAGATCAGAGGTTGGGTGGTTTCATGTAGTTTCATTTTTATATAAAAAAGTATATATATCTGATCTCCTACTTTCTGTTGGCATTTGTATTGCTGAGTGGTAAAGCCGTAGCAGTGACTATGAGACAGAAAGAGTGAAATATGTGTAAGGATATGACTCTTCCAACAATACAGCATGCTACAGAGTAATCTAATTCATCAACATTCAGTAGTCTTGGAATATTAATAGATGTAAGTTTTCTGTATCAGGTGCTAAAACATGATTTACAAAAAATATATACAGCAACAACCCATTTACTACTGATTTCAGATTGGCTCCTACTTTGGCAGTGTGGTGTGTTCAGTGGATGTTAACAGGGATTCTGTGACAGATGTGCTGCTTGTGGGTGCACCAATGTTTATGAATGATCTGAAGAAGGAAGAAGGGAGAGTATACATGTTTTCCATCACAAAGGTAAAAATGGCTCAAGCCAGCATTGCTTAGGGCTAATTTCTTTCAAATCAGATTGGCCACATACATGCTAAAAGGCCTTTGGCCTGATCTTTGAAGTCACTATTTAGTGAATCTTTTCAAAGTGTTAGAAATATTTCAAGTTTCCTTTTTTTTTTTTTTTTAACAAGAAACAGAGCACATGCTTTTCCTGGGATGTGGCACCAGGGCAGGGATGCATGGTGCCAAGCCTTCCTGGTTAGAGGACTGTGTGTGGAGGCCTTTCCAATGCTGCCTTATGTGTTCTGCCTTTCAGTAGCAACTGCAAAACTGCCCCAGAACTGCTTGTGCTTGTAGTCTGGGAGTTAGGCAGCTGAACCAGACCAAAATGGAGGCAATGAGCAAGGCAGTAGCTGAGCACAATTAGTGGTCAGGGGCCTGGTGCTCTTAGTGTCTCCCTGGTCCTGGTGTCAGGCAATGTGCTTCATGCTAATATAGCATGGGTTGGCCATATTTCTGCAAAACCTAGCTCAAGGCTATTGCAAATTAATCTGCCATTTGTTTTTGGTGAATGTATGTCAATGCCTGACAATATTCCCAAAGCAGTTCTAAAATATGCTCTTCTACCAGTTTTCTGCATTGTTTTGTAGACTCTAACACTGGATGGTTACCATCATTCTTCTTGTCCCCTCTATTCAGTAAAGCTTAGTTATTGATCTGATGCTTGACTGACAGGGTTTTTTATTCAGACCTGTAGTAGGTGTTTTCAGAACATATGTATTAACCATATTGAGCCCTCTGGCATTTTTAAACAATCTGTCATTCACTGAATGTCTGCAAAGTAAATTGATATCTGACATCCATGAGAGAAAACAGAAAATGGTCTCTTCACTAGGTAAATTGCAATCAAATAAGAGAGGAAGGACCACCCTCCTCAGTAGGACCTCAGTCAGAGTACCCTGATGCAACAGGAAACTACCCTAAAACAATTTCGATGTAGATGGAGTAGCTGAAAGTTGGCAGGTGACATTGGTCTTTTTGCCTGTGGTGTCACACATGGGATAGGAAAGAAAAGAAAAATGAAAGGATTTTTTTTCCTTTGCTTTTGAAAACCAAATAAATTGGAAGACCGCCTTAAAATTTTTAGTTTTGTCAAATGTTGGGTTTAAAATTATTTAAATTTTAAGTAAGAAAGAATCATGAAAGATATTTTTATTAATTTTTTAAAAAGAATCTGGATTTGTGCG
>VYXF01003852.1:84984-123359 GCA_013397295.1 Polioptila caerulea | reverse complement strand
AAGTAATATTTTTCCAGTCATTTTTAATAAATAACTTCATTGTTATTTCTAAAATTTTAAGCACAGTATGATAACTGAGGTTAAAGGTGAGAATGCTATTTGCCAGAGTTGCATTTAATCTAGAGTAAATGGGATTATTTAACTATGAAGATCTCCAATCTTTCTTTCTTCATTGGCATTGAAGAGGTCAGGAGTTTAGCATTTGGACACATGTTTTTTGCATTAGTTTAGTAAGGAAATTCCATTTCTGTTTCAAAGAATTATGTTCAGTTACATAATTTCCATTCCCTCTGCATAAAAACCAGTAATCCAAAACTGGAAATTGTATTTTTCAATGTATTGTGAAACTTCAGAACAGTCAGATGAGGACAGAGAGGGCATTTAAGCTTTATACATATGGTTATGTTTGCTGTTAGTACTTTGCATAGCATGCTTTGATTTTGCTGTGTAATTCTTGCCAAGACTTTGAGACATAATGCAAACTGAATGGGCAATACAATGGGGAAAGAATTCAATGTTGAGCTATCTGAGGGGAATGTACTAGAAAACAGAAACAAAAAACAATGCACACAGATACTGCTCCTATGTCTAATCTGGTGCAATGATAGCTGTGTTTCTGCTTTGTCTTATTTTTTGATTTTTAAAGAGAATCTTGGATCAACAAGAACTCTTGGAAGGTCCACAGGGGTCAGAAAATGCACGTTTTGGATCAGCAATTGCGGCACTTGCAGACATTGATTTGGATGGCTTTAATGATGTTGTAATAGGTGCACCACTGGAAAACCAAAACTCTGGAGCAATTTACATTTATAATGGATTTCAAAAGACCATACGTACCAAATATTCTCAGGTAAATAATTTTGCATAATGCTGCACTCAGTGCCTTTAAATCTGCTAGAGGAAAACAGAATGTTTTCTGTGTTTTAACTAGCTACTGTTCCAACCTCTTAAAGGAGTAGTTATTCCCATGGTTTATTTCACATTTTGTGCCTCTCCTTCCTTCAGATGTCAGCATATCCAGGCTGATGTTGTGGTGCATATAAATGAACCATATAGAGGAAAAGGATGTGCAAAATGCTTATTCTGAGCCATTTTTGATGCCTGAGTGTGAAGTCAGCTAATATCCTAAAAGTGTTTGACACACATTATTTTCAGGTTTCTAGTGCTGATGTACAGCAATGAAGATTAGATAAATCCCAGCTCTGCAAATTACAAGTACATAGTATTAAAGGGGAAGTCTTTCACTGGTCTTCATATATACTTTAATGGTAATCTTATTGTCACTTTCCATGCAGATTTTCTGATTGCAGCAAATAATTGTAAGAACTCCTATTAAGCTTCACATTCTCTGAGTTGCTCAATGTGAGATGGAAAAATTTTCCAGCTGTATCTGGCATACAGCAGTCAGTTAGTTGATCTGATCCCAATACAGAAAAATCTAGTCCTTTGTCTGCTCCAACAGAGGAGAAAGAAGTGCTACAAAAGCATCTCAGAAAACATCCACAAATGCATTTTGTTTAAACAATACATTGCATATACAGAGAATATCAGTGAAAATATATTAATTAGGCTATTATCTACAGACCTTAAGCATGCTTTGGCAAACTCAGTAACCAAACTCTCTTTCCCAGAAAATCTTAGGATCGGATTCTGCTTTTGGACTAAAGCTCCAATTCTTTGGAAGATCAGTAGATGGCCATAGAGACTTAGATGACGATGGCATTACTGACGTATCAGTTGGTGCTGATGGAAATGTGGTGGTGCTATGGTTGGTATACTCTTTTTTAGAAAGGAAGCAATTAGTGATTCAGATGCAGCAGTTCAACATGTTTTTTAAACAGGAAAATAAGCAAATTAAAAAGCTCTTTCTTCCCATGTGTTCAGCACTAACACACATTGTCTCATCATTGCTATCAAAACTAGCTAAAAAGAGAGCATTACACTAAATCTCTGTCAAGCATTTATCATTAAACCACTGAAAGCCAAGGCAGCACTCAGGGCAGAGCCAGGGCATGTGGGAGAAAGCCAGGTGGCAGAGCCTGCTGGGAGGGACCTGACCAGGAATGAGAGGACTAGGAGACAGCTGCCTGCTACTGCTGTGCTGACACATGGTCCAGAGGGAAGGGACAGCAGCAGGGAATGGGGCTTGATGGAGAGTGCTTGTAACAGCAGGTTGTGTACCTCAGTAGCCACAGCATAATTCTGATAGCTTAGCCTGAGGCAAATGAAACCACATGTCACACAACCTGCATGAGCTTTACTGGCTGATAGGCTGGTATGGGGAGAGTCTTGTCCTGCAGGGTAAGGACAGAGAGCAGTAATAGAGAGCTGACACCTAATTCTGGCAAGAAACACATTTTTAATGGCACACTGCCTTTGCCACAGAAGTCAGAGTACTTTCACAAAATACAAAAACACATTTCACAGAACCCAAATCATCTGCCTGCCTAAGTAGGCTGTGATTTCTACTCCTTGCTTGAGGAGCTAAATTCAAATGCTATTTCCTTTCCTATCTGTTGCCTGTCTTCATGCCTGAGGCTCCCCATTGTAAGAAAAATATCACTGAATTGCTATTTCTTTCATAATGAAACAAGATAATTAAAAATGAATGGTCAGTTTGGACCTTTGACTGCTGCTGCTGCTGGGAATTGCATTAAAGAAAATTATGCTCCTTGAAGTACCAGCATTTATTTAAATTTGATTAATGAAGATGCTCATTCTTCTTTCACTCTGACGTTTGAGCTGATTAATGCATTTCATTTTGATTAAAGTGTTTGTTTTTACATGTAGGGTTCCTTTGAAACTATTCTTCAAAATCTTGATTAATTATATGAAAGCTGTTTTTTGGAAAAATTAGATTGTTAAATAAAATTAAGAATTATCTGTTCTCACCTTCCCAGAAGAGCTCTAAAGGAGCAGAAGGTTACTTATTTGGAAAGTAGGCCAAGGGCTTCATTCTCTGATACCTTGAGGGATTGATTAGAGCATTAGACATTATCAATTAAGACAATCAATTAGATATTAGTTTGACATGAAAATATGTATTATTATTATTATTACTGTAATCAACGATAACAAATTCATGTATATCTAAGGAAAAATAATTTTACCAGTGCCATTAAAATGAGTTTACATTACAAACCAAAAAAATCAATACTTACATTTACAGAAAGTATTAGACAACAGCTTCTATGTTACCCAGTGTTCTTCAAAACCCCATATAACTTTTGAAATACATTTTTCAGGTCAAGAGGCATTGCAAATGTGTCCATAATTGCTTCATTTAAACCTGAGAAAATTAGTCTGCTGAACAAGAATACAGATATAACTGTCAAAATATGTTTTCAGGCTACATTTAGACCTGCTAAGAAAAATAATCAAGTGGGTAAGAGTATTTCAACAATTTGTCTTATATTAATTTTTCCAAAGTCCATTATTCAAATTAGTAATGGAAAATCTAAAGATGTATTAGATTGAATGTCAAGAATCAAAAAATCAATGCAAAACTTAAGTGCTTGAGAAAGTGTTTTTAAGACCTAATTCATCACTGGCTCCATACTCTGAAAAGTGGGGAATTAACAGTGTAGAGGAGAGCTATGTCCTTGTTGTTCAACAATCCCCAAAAAGGTTGTTAGTGAGGAGCTGGGTTTTTCCAACCTCCTGGTTTCAGCAACTGACTGCATACTTGTTCTCCCTCTTCATAAAAAGGAAATTGAATATTTTCCTGAGGCTCAGAGCAGTTGTCAGTGGGAGGAAGCTCTTCTTTTCAGAGGACTGTGAATATTTCTGTGACCAGCAGTGGGCTCCCATGAAGTTTTGAAGTTCAGCCTCACAGATAACACCAGCTGGACTGCTTCAGTGCTACATAAAGTGCCTTTAGGAACTCTTGATTTTAAGCTATAAAATAACAATGAACTTCCACAACATATTAGTCATAAAATAAAGAGAAGGTGGCAGAAATTATCATGTGATTGAAGAGAAGATGCAGATTCTTTAAAGTCACCTCTGAGTTCAGTGATATTGTTTCAAGGCCCCTTTATCTAGAGTAACCCAGCCCTGCTGACTGGCTTCTTGCCTGAACTGCAGGCTCAGACATCTGCAGTAGAGGCTGGATTGATTGCCATTTAATGTGCTCCTTGCAGATCAGGACCTAAACCTGTTTGACTACTTTGGAAAACGCAAGAGAAAGTATTTTCATTTTGAAACTGCTCTTTGTTTAGCTATGAAAAACATAAAATATTTAGTGTGGTTTGGAAAGCCTAGTTCCTATAATATTAAACATAATAATGAGATCATGGGCTACCATGCTCATTCAAAAATGTACTGTTATTCTTCTTGTAGCTATAAAGTACAATGCCACATTGGATGCAGATCTCCAGTCCTCCAGAGTGACTTCTAGAGGATTTTTCAAAGAAAATAATGAAAGGTACATGCAGAGGGATCTTGTGGTGCATCATGAAGAGAATTGTGTTCATGATGTCTTCAGTGTGCAAGTAAGTGCAATTGCAAGTAGTCTTGCAAAACAAAAATTATCAGAGGAAGACATGGATTAATTTTTTGTCTATAATGTGAATTTCACACACGGTGTACTGAATTATTTATGTTTCCCAAGTGCCCTCAGCTGAAAAATACTTAATAAGATCATGACTTCATAGAAACTAATAACCACCATACTCAGTACAAGTTCTTAGGATAGAAAAGAGGGTTCTTAATTGTGTTATTCAGCTCAATATAGAGTTCACGGTCTATAGTTTAAATAGATTTTAATTTCCCTCTGAGTAGACTCTTCTGTAAGAATTAAGATATAAATGCAAATGTTTTCTTCAAATGAACATTCAGGCAGACTTTGGATTCTAACCCCTGGTACACACCAAGGAATTAAAAATAAGTGGGTCTCCATTTTCCTGAACACAGGAACACAGACTGAACACAGCCCTGAGGCTTGCCTTAAGCCCTGTTGCACGATGCTAGGTCAGGTAGAGGACTTCTGTCCCTGCTCTAGTTTGCAGTGACCTATTGATCACATTTAGTGCCATGTGGAATGGTGAGCCATAGAGCTAGAAGGTGGTTGATCCAGTACTGAGAAGAAGAGAAAACATGGCGTTTACTGTGTTTTGGTGTCACTTAGGCCCAGATGCTCTTTGTGATGGTAAGGCAAAGTGGAATAGGAATTTGACTTCTGCAGCTAGATGAGAATGAAAGCTACCTGGTGATGGCTTTGAAGACCAGCTCCTACAGCTGCAGACAATCTACATGTTCCTTAGCTCTATTAGTTACTGTGACATGCACAGTCGCAAGGAATCCCAGAAAAATCTGTTTTAGCATGGAAATCGCACTAAAAACTGTTAATCTAGAGGACCCCACACTAGTCAATCTCACAAAATTATTTTCTTTAAAAATTGAGGCTTTTAACTGCTGTTTCTCTTTGTTTGGAGCAAGTATTATTTTACTGTGCATTCTCAATTCACAATAGAAATTACCAATATTGCCTTGTTTTCTGCTGGCCGCCACCATCTGAACCATGTGTTTTACAGGAGCCTTCAGATGCAGTGAATTCACTTAGCCTGCGCATTGACATCGGCCTTGCAAATCCTGGCTCCAGCCCTGTCCTGGACATATCTTCTCCAGCATCTGTGGCCTATAGTGTAAGTATGCAGATTTACTATTCAGAAGTGCATGGCTATACACATGTGGGGCCCCACACAAACTCCAAAGAGGTACATGCAAGTGAAAACTGGTGCTCCATGTAAGTCCCATGGAGAGGTGTCCCCTGGTTCCCTTTGTACCTTTCTCTGTATTGCATGAGATTGCTCACACACACACACCAACCACCTTGGGATAACAAGCATGTTAGTTCAGCCATGTCACTGCTGATGTGAACTTCTAGTTGATGGCAAAGATTTATTCTTTCAATTTACAGTAAGAAGGTACATAAAAGAGAGATGGAGCTAATTTGACTACATCACCTTTGTTGTCATTGAAGAGCAACCTGTCTGTGCTGCTCTTGGATCAGTTGAATGTAGCAACACATTATTCAGTTCACTTGTTCACTTGTCAAGATTTCTAAGATTTCAAGATTTCAGAGGGATTTTCTTATCTGCAAACCAAGAATGTGCTTCAGCTTGAAGGTGTTTGCACTCTAGTGTCTTCAGATAATATTAAATGTTGAGCCCTGTCATTCAGGAAATGTTTTTTGTTTTCCTAGATTCCTTTTATTAAAGACTGTGGTGAAGATGAACTTTGTATCTGTGATCTTGTTCTGAATGTTCAGCAGAAGGCAGATGATAGGTAAGAGCTGAATCAGTGGAACTGTTAGGGTCCACTGTTTTCACCAGTTGGTTTATCTGTAGGCTTTGGGTGAATTTCCACAGGAGAGTGCCTTTCTAGTTCAACATCTAATTAGAAACAGCAAAAAAAAAGCAATGGCATTTTTATCTAAATTTAATGAAGGAAAAAGAGGTAAGATTGGAACACAAACATAGAAGTAGGACTCTTGTCAGCTTAGACCAATCCAAGTTTTGGTACCTTAGAAATTAGGGCATAGTGAATATTTGGACAAATTGTGTCTGACTGGCTGCTGTTGGGAAAGTGAGTGCAATGGGAGAGAAGCAGCAGCTGCAGCAGCTGTCTTCATCCCTCCAACAGGGAACAGCGAGGATCATGCAGCAGCTGTGTCAGTGGGGAGCTGTGGTCAGTTATTTGGGCAGCACAGATTCCAAGTCCATGTCAGATATATACGTACATGTACATCACAGAGATAAGGCTGCCCGTGTGTGCTGCCCACTCTGTCCACCTTCCCACCAGGGCAGACCCACTGAAAATTCAGCAAAGTCACTTTGACAACACATAATCAAAGTCCTGCACTTTTGGAAGACAATAATTCTATCTGGTTTTAGAAAACACTGTCACAGAATTTCTTATGCCTAGGGGTTTAGAAAACAGAGCGTTTAAGTGTGTACAATGTAGGAAATGTCTTGCTGTTTTTGTTATTTGTTGTTAGCTTCAGGCAACACATTTTCCTGATCCACAGCTGTTCTAGTACCTCTATTTACAACAATGGACTTTATTTTCCAACAGCAAACAACAGTTTATTGTCAGCAGCAAAAACAGAAGACTAACGTTCAATGTGAAATTGAGAAATAAAAAGGAAAATGCATATAACACCAGAATCCAGGCTACGTTTTCAGACAACTTGTTTTTTGCTTCATCTTCTTTACCGGTACGTGATACTCAGCTTCACCATTTCTGTTATTGCCCCTGATTTTTGAGGTTCTCAGAGAATTTTTTTTTTTTCCTTTCTAGCAGTGCCTATACCAGAAAAGAATGTGTGTACAAAACTCTCTCACAATTTGTTTTCTTGGATACCAGAATTATTCCCCCGGCATATCAGTTTATTTAGGTCAAGGAGAGATATTTCCAACTCAGCATAAAAGCTGGCAACTTGTCGAGTTTGACCTCACCTCAGACATCTTTTCCTCACTTTAGTCCTTGGCACCCACACCTTCTTCTTAATTCTCAGCAACATGCCTGAAGCAGTTGCTGTGCCACAGGGAATTTGTATTTTATAAATCAGACGTGCAGCATTGATGACGAATCCTTAAAGCACAGACTTTGGACCTAGAAAAAGTGTTACTGCCAAGGCCATGTGTTCCAGCTAGACAGTTAATCAGATTGACATGATTGCTATACCAAAAGCTCTTCTTCCAACAAATTTTATCTTAGAGAAGGGGAAAGAGAGGAACTATTTTGGGAATGCAGTATACCTATAATTTAAATTGTTGCTCCCAATTCACGAAGGATGAAATGCAGATTTCAGTGCTTGGCTTATATGATCAGGCTCCTGCTGGAGAGGTGCGTGATAATCCTGGGGTGAAATCCAGAGCAATCCCTGTACTGAAGGGAGAGGAGGGATAGCATTCATTCCTGCCCAAGAGCAGCATTATTCTGAACAATGAACTGGCAAAAGTACTGCACACAGCGCTGGGGGTGCCCCTGTACCTCCCCATCCTGTTGTGCAGCGAGATTGTTCATTTCACTCCTGCCAAAAGACCACACTGGAGCTAGAATTTAAAAGCCCTTTTGCTTAGAAGCACTTCAGCCTGCAAGTGAAGTTTGGACCAAAAATGTGCTTGCTTCAAGGCAGGAAGAAAAACATAAACTGAGTATGTATGGGTCGTTTTGGGGGTTTTGTTTGGACAGTTTTTTTGTAGCACAATTCATGAATGGTAAATGTCTACTAGGAATGTTTTTTACAAAAGACAGTACTTCTTAATAAATTCTTCTCCAAGGGTTGATAACTGGCTCTGGTCTTTGAATTTGTCTTTGGATCAAGGATGACAACAATATTCTGCAAAGTAGTAAACAAACTATTATTTGTGGCAGATTTTTCTACAGAAAGTTTGATTTCTGCAGGAATTCCCCTTTGCACACAAAATTCTACAGTGAAAGTATTTACCCAGCTCTAAGATTGTGTAAATATGTCTGCAAAAGTTCTGTAAAAATTCTGTAAAAAAAGGACTGCAGAAGTTAGTGCTGAGCTGACCTGTACTCTCCGGCCTGTATTCCTTCTTCCAAGCTCAGCACAATGTTCTAATAAGATGATTACAGCCCACAAGAAATCGAATGGGAATGGTCCTTGTCCCACCCTTTCTTGTGACTTCCTCCTGGCCCTGCCTATGCCCCACCCATCTGCTGCATCTCTAGGATTTACTGCCATACCACCTATTTTCACTCCTCCTTCAACATGCTGTTGAAGGTATACACCTCTCTGCCTTACCAAAACTTGATATTAAGATGGAGTTTCTGTCTGTTTTCTCTGCAGAGTGATGGGACTGAAGTCTCGTGTCAAACAGGAACAGCAAAAAGTACAGTCATCTGCCAAATAAGCTATCCTGTTTTCAGAACAGGACAACAGGTAAAGCCGTTATGTTTAAATAACCTTGAATGATACTCAAGACCTTTCCTGCTGTTGTTTTTCCCTATCTCTGCATTTATTGCTGATAAGGATTTCTTAGATTTTACAAGAGAGGCATTAAAAGAAGCAAACTAGGGCTTAAAATTTGTGACTGCCTGCCAGATTAAAGGAAAAAAAGGCTCTCAAAGCTCATTTGTCACAGCCCACAGCTTCCAAATGCTGCTGCAGTTATGTAACTTTTGGAGAGTGAAAGCTGAGGGCAGAGAAGCATAGAGCATCATGTGCAGGCTCCTAAGAACTGAGCACAATTCCCATCAAATCCCTCCTGCGGTGTGAACCTAGTGTAACTCCCTCACCTGCTCTGTGAATCTCATCTCTCCAAGACAGCACTATTTTTTTGGGAGAAGATGGGAGGCCCACACAGCCCTAAGATGTATTGTATATCTTTTTATTTTCATATATACCATAAACCTCATAATACCCACAGTTTTATGGAACCTCTTATTCCTTAAGGGCAAAGTAGAAACAGGGTTCTAGCCTCTAACATAATCAACTAGAGCAATAAGAAACTTGCTAGAAAGAACAGAAACATGATGTTCTGTGGTGGAACATGTAGAATAATGAAAAAATTATATATTAAAAGTTAAATTTGTTCTGAATGTTAATGGATTGCTCAAAGTGGACCTGCTGGAACAAATGGAAGAAGAGTAAGTACAAAGTTTTTATCAATGCTAGAGTTTAAAAGAAAGGAATTGAGAATGTCTTTTGTTGCAGCTTGTTGCTAGTTGTACACAATTTTAAAATGCAAATAACTCATGTTTATGTAAGAATGCCAACTTGTAGGGGAATGTAAGAACAAATCAATTCTGAGTATTAAGAAATTACTGAAATTTTACACAGAAATCTGTAGAGAATTCAGATAGGGCCGTTCTAGATTGTTGCAGACGTGAATAATGACTTTTGGGAAGTCCCTTGGATGTTGTACCAACTCATTTACTATGTGTTCCTTGTCTCTTCCATAGGTATCCTTTGATATTAGCTTTGATTTTAACCTTAAAAATCTTCAGAATGTGGCAGTTCTAAGTTTTCATGCATGGAGGTAAAGTATCTAATGATATGAAAGCAAGTTAGGTATTAAAAGCTTATTTGTATAAAACAGTATTATTACTCCTGACTCAAATGTGTTTTGATGAACAGTGAAAGTAAGGAACAGCAAGACTCGGACAACCAGGTCACCTTATCAATTCCTTTGCGATACGATGCAGAAATTCACTTCACAAGGTATGCTGAGTTATGTGAACAGACTCTGTCACTTTGCCAAGCTACTTGAATGAACAGTTTTGAAAGGCCACTAAAATATAGTGAAGCTCTGCTTTTGTTTTGGAAGTCATAAGAAATTCCCTCTTCACCAGAAGAAGCAGATTTGTCTGTCCTTCCAGACAAACTTATATGTAAAAAGTTACGAACGTTGTGGACCCATGTTTGCCTCTGAACAGTTGTTACAGATGCTCCTGTGAACGGAAGTGATACAAAGGCCAGTGCATGTGTTTTTGATAACATAAATAGTATATACTGTATAATAACATTGTGCTTCTTGGCTCAAATGTAATGATATGGGATCAAATCTGGAATTCAGTGTTCAAAACTAAACAAAAGAATATCAAAAGGGAAAACATACCTCACTCAAACTCTCAGCAAAAGAGGGAAAGAAAAAAAAGAAAAAAGCATGAATATATCTGCTGAACCTGGAGGAAGAATATAAACTTTTTAGCAGTTTGAGATAATGATTTGAACTAAAACCTGAGGTACACCGGGCAGATTCTCCCTTGCTGCAGCTGCACTGGCGCTGGGAGTAGACACTCTGCTTTCCCATGCACCCAATTCTGGCTCAAAACTCCCGCCCCACCTGGTGCCAGCTCTTTCTCCTCCATGTAGCAGGCAAGTCAGGGCTGTTACAAGAGGGATCCTTTACCCTGGGAAGGTTGGTTTGTAAGGAGAGGTAGCTGAGCAGGCAGGGGAAGAGAGGGCAACAAAAAGCCTTTTGAGGCCTATTCATAAGGCCTATCTTCATATAGTGCTCTTGAAAGTTCTTGAGTCCTGGAAACACTTGGGGATTTGGGATGCACTCAAACAGCAATTAGTCTGTTACTGTTCTAAACAAGAATTATTTCAGTTACACTTTAACTTAGATTACAACTGAAACAAAAATACATCGGTGTCACTCTCAGATCAAGGTAGGATATTTGAATTTTCATCAAAGAAAAGATTTATCTTCCCCAAATACTGAATGTCTAGGATCAACATGTAATTACACTTAATGCATTTGGTCACCAATTCTTGGTCAAAAAATGCTTTTGCACCCCAAAGTGTTCAAAAATTAGTGAATATAAATGGATATTTTAAAAACCCAGTAGATATTCAGAGAATAACAGAAATTTGAAAAAGAGTGAGCTGCTTCAAAATTCACAGCAACAATGGATCCAGGAAATTAATATTCAGAGATCACCACATCTACAAGAACTGTTGGCTGCTGTGTAGGATGAGCTGGAACAGGGACCACAGTACAGAAGACTAGTGTTATAACCTTCTTTGCAGAAGTTACAGAATATTGGAGGCCCTGCATCATGAATAGATGCACCGGTCCTGGAGTCATGCAGAATTTTTGAGATTATTTTAAATGCAGAGAAACATTTGAGTCAGCAAAAGTTCTTTCAGCAACTTGAGAAAGGCATGAGACCTTGCCAGAAGCAGCAGAAGCTGGAGGAGCATCTGTACAGAGGAGTAGCTTCTTAAGAAATTCAGATGGTACAAACTTGAATCAGCAGGTTTAATTAGCTGAGAAATATGAACTGAGATGAAATGCTTCAGAAGCTAGGAATGGAGTCTATAAAAGTTATTCAAGGGAAAACAAGGGTTTGAATTCAGCTACATCTCCTTAATATGAGAAAATACAATTTCGTATGCAAATCAAGGAATGAAGGAATACCTACCGCCAGAAAATGGTTATTCTTGGAGATAATAAATTTAAAAGTATTAAATGAAATGCATATTAAGCCATGGCATAACTTGGCTTAGGAAGTATCTACCTGGAATTAGTTACTTCCTGAGGCAGGTAATGCAGCCAAAAAGTAATCCCTTAAAATACAAAGCTTGAGAAAAAAGTAGTGTTTTGCTGGAGTGAAGTCTTTCTAGGGATAATTTCTTGAGTTGCTAGGAGAAGAGGTAGCAATATGTCTTACTAGAGACTTCTGAAAGGACGAGGAAGCTGATACTGTACAACTTGGAAGGACTGGAGTCTTCAGCAGTAAGAAAGCAGAAAATATGTCGTTTTTCTTGGAGTCCTTTTCAGCGAGCCCTTCAAGGAAAGGGCCCATGGGAAAAAGTATGGAGGATCAGAAGGATCCACAGTCCCGTATGGAGGACCACAACTGATTGGGAAGAACATCTGTGAGACTGCAGACACATTAAATGGGGATTGTACACACAGATGTTACCCAGATTAAACAGGGAGAGGGTAAAGATGACAGTTTCCTTGTGTAACAGGAAGAGCTGATGTAGGAATTTTAACAGCCCCTGTTTCTTGTTAACTCACTCACTAGCTTGCTTTTTGCTCAAATTAGCCTTCTAATGAAAACTAATGATGAAGAGCAAACAATTCTGGGATGCTTTAGCAGAAGAGCTGCTCACAGGTAGCAGGCAGTGGGTGTGATGTGCTGCACAGGGATGTTTTCCTTGCCTTTGAGCATGGTTCCAACCAACTGAGCTCCTTAAGCACCCACAGATCATTGCACCATGTCCTTCCATCACACACCTGCCATTCCATGCTGCAGTGGGCTGAAACCACCCTTATGTTACTTTGGAAATTCTGGATTTTAAACCCCATAATTACTAAAGAATGTGACCCAAAGAGGACTATGAGGGCTACATGATATGTACCATGTACATAAGCAGAGTGATGCCCTGGGTTTCCACACCCAACCAGTTACAGATGTACCAAGGGAGACAGCCAGGAAGGCCCTTTCTGAAGAAAAAGTTGACTGCAAGGTGAATGTTGCAGTTTGTGCACAGAGAAGCAGTTTGCAGTATGGCCCTGAAACAATGCAATGTCTAGAAGCCCAAGACAGCCTGTATCTTGTACAACTCTCTTGTCTTAATTTCATATGTTTCTTCCAGCTCTGGGCTTCAGTACACCATTTCCTTAACCAGCTTTGTAAAATCCAAACAATAATCTAAGTGACTGACTTTTTCTCTGTCTGTACTTCTGACCTGTTTCACAAAGGCATATCCAGTAACATATGTTTTCAAAGCAGCTGCCAAATTGAAATGTATTGTTTTATGGTTGTTAACCAGGCTTGCCAACATCAACTTTTATGAAGTATACTCTGGTCATAACATTCCTTCCACTGTGAATAATTTTGAAGATATCGGCCCCACATTCAACTTCTCAGTTAAGGTTAGTAAGTCTGTTTTGTTCTGATTCAAGATGTTACCTTAGCTCCCTCTGTAGCCTGCTCCTGCTCCTAGTTAAAAAAAAAGACTACTGCTTTCATTGTCTGATTTTAATGCTTTTGAATAGGTCAAGTAAGAAAAAAAAATTGCAAATAGCGTAAGTGCTTGGAGTCTTCATAAGGTTAAGGATGACATTTGCACAAGTAGGATGGGGGAGGGATTGGTCCTGCACTGTGTACATGTTTAGAAGATGGTTAATACTTAACTTTAGGCCAACTTACACTGTTTTTTCACAGAGTCTCCTGACAACTGATAAAGAAAAACAAGTCTTTGCAGGCTTGGACTTTGAAACTTGAAGTTTGGCAAGGGTTAAGGTCTCAACCTGATGCAAGAACTAGCCAAATAACAGTGCTTATTACATAATGCAGAAAAAACTTAGATCCAAATATGCAACGTGGAAGAAACTTAAATTATGTTCCATTTCCATTCCTGTAACTGCTACTCCAAAGGACTAAACAGGCCTATTGGCCATGGCAGAATATTTGCTTTTCAAAACACATTTCATGCAGTTAATATGAGCTTTGCTATGAAAACAGACAGGGACCTGGAGCTATACAGTATACTTTCTGCTTTACTATTCAAAAAATTACTATCCCAGTGTCTTAATAAAAAAAAATTTATGTAAAAGGAGCCCAGTTCTTCCATACTCATCCATTATTTCTCATTTTCTTGCTGTATCAAATAATTTATGCATAGCTACCTGAATTAACTCTTGAGTTCACTTTGCAGGTAACAACAGGAAGTATTCCAGTAAAGAAGGCATCTGTAACAATCAATCTTCCAGAACTAACCAGTAAAGGCAACCCACTGATGTACCTAACTGCAGTCACCACAGATGAGGTATAGAACTGAACTGTGTTTTGGGGTTTTATCAGTACTATAAACATAAATAATCTCCCCAGTATTATGGCTTAGTTTAAGAGAATCCATGCTCTTTCTCCTTGTCTCTTCCTCATGTAGGGGGGACCACAATGCCAGCAGTACATTAGCCTGCTACTTGGCAGATGTGGAGTATCCGGATCTCTTCAATTAGGTCTTTCTCCAAGTTTCTGGAAAAGTTATCATAAAAATGAAATTTTTAGATGAGGAAAAACCCTTCAGGTCAATCTAGGGAGGGAAAAAAAAAAGGGGTCATAAAAATTTTTTACTTCTGACCAAAACCACATACTCTTAGTTTCCTAAAGAATTCAGTGTTCACGCTCTAGCCTTTAACAGCCACCATCCAAGCCCAGAAATATATATTATTATGATGAGTATAAACTACCAAGTAGCACATCATCCAGTCTCATTCCTGCCATCTTTCCTAGGCCAGAGGTGTTACTTGTGACGCTCAGATAAATCCACTGCAAATAGGGAAAAGACCTTATTCTCCATCTTTCACGAAAGAGAACTTCAGAGTTTCCAAAGAACTGGTGAGTAAAACCCAAGGCTGCAGAAAGCAGGACCTTTTGAGCTGAGGGAAACAGAGCTGACCTTCTGTGCCCATTAGTGTACTTGTGAGGAAAGCTGTGATGGGTTGGCATTCCTCATTTACAGAGCAGGATTTCAGCCTTTGGGTGTTCTCATAGATACTGCATCTGCTTTAGCATAGCCTGCAAGCACTTAAGTTGTATGCACAGAAGGCAAAGGCAAGGGAAAAAAGTCTGGATGTTGCAAGAACATTTTTAAAGTGAATTTTTAATGCATGCTGTTGCCTCTTCTTGCTGTTTTCCCTGGAAGAACTGCAAAAATGTGAAGTGCAGTACCATCACATGCAAACTGGAAGATATTACACTGAAGGGAGAGTACTTTGTGAACGTGTCCACACAAATCTGGAACGGAACCTTTGCTGCCGTGAGTATCAGCTGCGTCCTTATGGAGGATCCAATACTCAAGTATTTTCAAACTCCTGATATTTTTTGAAGTTCAGTACAGAGACCTTACAGTCTAGAAAGACCTTCTTTTACTTTATATTGGTATGTGTTTTTCCAGATTGAAAACTTGGACCTAAAAGTAGTGAGGCTGCATAATGGAGCTGATAAAAGTTCAGTCCAGTACAGAATCTAAGAAAATTCTGTGATAATGCAACCTTCACAGCTGAAGAAAACATTTTCTACATCTGTTAGATTCATTCTAGAGGAACTACAGTTTCCACAAAACTCATCATGGGACAGCAGAGCACAGTATCATCACAGCCTGTAAAATAATCATGCTTTTAGCTTTTGAACATCACAGCCTACATTGTGATCGTTTTAAATACTCTGTTAGTGCTACCAGTTTTATTTGATATAGAAAGTGTGGAAAACGTCTTTAGTTGATTTTTTGTGTTTATTAGAGTAGGTGTCAAAGAAACAGTCCTTGCTTAGAGACCTACAGGATCTTTAAAATATCCATCAACATCTCAGCCTATTTTGAATCACCATGTGTCCTCCAGGATATAACTCATCATGAGTTACCAGACTTTTGAAGTTAGACCATGTTTGCTTCTTAGCTAGGCAACCAACCAAACGATCTTGAAGTCCTGGGTTTGCCTAATGCATCAGGAACATGACGTAGTCTCCCTAGTGTGTCTGGTGACTCTTGTGGCAGGTACTGACATTGAACAGCAGGGCTGTTGTCAGCTCCAGCATTCAACTCTTAAAAGGAAAAGGTCAGGTTGATATTGTTAAATATTATTGTTATGGCAGTGTGCGACGAAAAGCATCTGTGTCTTTAGAGTTTGTATTTTTCTAATCAGCTGGGTCAAGACCATTTGTTAGTGCTGTTAGGTACACAGAAGGTGGAGACCTGAACAAAAGGTTACTATCCTCACAAAAAAAGTGCGTGGGAATGGTTTGTTTACCATCACTGGCTGATGGGAAGGAAAGTTCATATGTCACAGTTCTCCTTGCATCTCCCATTTTGTAATTTTCTATTTGATTCTCAAAATTCAGCACAAATAATCTTGCAAGCACTCGCTCAATCATGCACATCATCAGCCTTTTTATTTAGTGGCAATCAGCCATTGTCCAAGAAGGAGTGGCAGGCTTGCCAGTACCTGCTAAGCAAAGAAAAGATGTGTTTAGGAATTGAGGTGCTTTGAATAGTGCCCAGGTGTGTTTCTAAACTTTTAGGTGTGCAGGACACACCACTTGGGTGGATGGCCACAGTGCAGGGATGCAATTACTCACACAGCAGAGCCATTCAGTTTGGTGTGTTGGCCACTGCAGACCCACAGCTGCCCATGGTACATGGCCCTGCCACAGAGAAATGGCTGAGGAGGCAAAATGACAGAGCAGGCTGGAGAGTGGTCCTGTGCTCCTGTGAACCTGAGGCTATTCCTTGTGGTGCTGTAGAAGGGCAGCAGTGAACTGTCAGTGTCCACACGGCCATGCACCTCTCCTCCAGTACATCCACAGAGGGAAGTTGGGTCTGGCACAAAGTCCCTTTTCAAATAGGAATTGGCTTAAGATTTTTGTCATCTTCTCTGTTTAAGCTGAGAGAGTTATGTCAGAATTTGAGATGTGTAGAGGAACACACAGTGAAAGGAAAAATAAATGGGGAAAAACAGAAGTATTGGATAGAAGTGAGGACAGGGGGAAGTAAAAGAACATCCAGTTTCCATTTCTTTCAAAGGCCAGAGATATATTCCCATCTGTCTTTTGTTGCTCTGTCTCCTTTTCTCTCTGCTATTTTCCCTCATCTCTTCCCTGCTAGCAGCAGTGACAGCTTTGAAATAACTATAAAAAGGGTTACATAAATAATTCCTTCTGTTTTGCTTGAACTGTACATTAAAGAAAAAGAAAAACCAGTGCCTCAATGTCATTGCTAAGTGGATTACTGATATATTATTACTTTGACATTTTGGCTGGGGAAAAATATAAAAATAATTTTAATTTTCTTACTGCTATGATTTTCTTTTCTGTCTGCAAAGTCTTCATTTCAAGGCAATAGAATCATTTTAGGATATCTACATTTTAATTGAGTTGTCCTATAACAGAGATTTACAGTTGTTTTAATTTTCTCTTTCAGGTAATTTTCCAGACATTGCAACTCTCTGCAGAAGCAAAAGTTGATACACATAACCCTGAGTTATTTATAATTGGAGAGAATACCCTAACTGTAAGTGATACTTAAGTATAGTTTTTCAAATTCTCTACGTTTGACTGTACTAAAGGGATAGTATTTAATTTTCAGTGTCCTTTAGGAGTACATAGCAACTTGATTTTGTTGAACTTATGTATTCTTCTGACTATATACAACTCCCTTAAGTTATTGAAATGTTTTTATTTCAGCCCACTGCTATGTAAACTAGACATGGTTAAAACCTGTAGGTCTCAAATAAATTGCAGAACTCTCAGAAAGAGTCAACTAGAAATTTCTTTAAATTTAGATAGCTTTCTGTTCATGAAAAGATCAAATTTGGACGTCTTGCTTCAATGGAATTAATTGTTATAGATACATGAGCTCAGGGAAACATGTTCACAAATCTGATTTGTAGTCTTACTGACTTCTGTAAGTGTATATGGTTCGATGTTTCTACACAAATGTTTGGCAAAGGTCTCCAGAAAATAATCTCATTTGTAAAGGAATGTAGAGTATTTTAGCATTTGGAATAGCTGTCAAATGGACACTGCTAATCTCAAGAGAAGTCTCTATACCACTGCTTTATCAGTACAGAATTCTTCTTCCAAGCTTTCTATTTGCTATATAAAAACATAAAACCAATGGAAGAATACAGTAGCACTGTAGTACTGTGGTAATAAAAGAGGACTCCTTACTCTTTTAGTCAGTCTTGAGAGGAACACCCTTCCATTTGCAATACTTAATTCAGATTTATTTTTACAGGACTTAATAGCCTGTTTTATCCATAAAATAACCATGGCCATTCAAGAGCAAAATGCAAATTAGTAAATGAGTCAAATATCTGTAAGAATGTGCAGCATAGTCCATTCACAGCCAATAGTGAATTCAACTAAATGTACACAAAAGCAGTTATAGATTGATCTGTCTCACTATGTGATACGATCATCATCCAATACCATTTTTAATCATTGGTTTCTCACGGATCACTCCATTTCTTGGGAAGGACCTCTAAACAGGCCATTTTGTAATCAGGAAAACCTCCAGTGCCTGAAGAACAAAGGAAATATGTTTCCACAGAAAAATTACATGCCAGTATTTGAAATGTTCTGGGTGCTTCAGTTTGGCATGGTATTATTTCTATTAGGAGATGAAACTCATTACTATACAGCGCAAATATTCCAGGTAATTGCACAGGCTTCTTAGGTAACTCATAAACCATATATTAGTAAGTATTTTTCCACATTTGAAGCATGGTTCTTCCAAATCTACATTACCTGAAGATCTGTTGGCAATTTCAGGAGAACTAGAATTTAATTATTCAAATGATAGTTGACAAATAGAAGTTAATTCCTCCCCCAGCCATTGACACATGTACAGCTGGGACTTTAACACCTTTAAGGCAGTAGCTGAACAGATCCTCAAAGTTACCCACAGGGTTCCTAGGAAACAAAGTGGCTTTTGGTGACATCCAGCCTGATCTTTACTCAAAGACCTATTGCCCTGTGAGAAGGCTTGGTAAATGTGGCAGGTTGTGGAGGTACAGTCTCCCTAGAGCAGTTTGACAATGGGAGTCAGTACCCAGAACTGCACTTACTTCTCAGGCCAACAGGGATACCCAGTCTGCCCTTCACACTTCCTTGGGAACAGGACAATGGAGAAGCAAACAGAGCTTATTTCCCTACTTACCCTGTTAATTTAGATGGATGTGCTAGGATTCATCCAATTTAATATCTGCACTACTCATCCACATTCTATAAATCCCGGTCCCTGGAAAGAACAGGTATTTCTGAAATGTAGTTCATCTCATCCTAAAGATGATCCTGAAAATAACTAGGGTGAATTAGGCTCTTAAAAAAGCCTATCCTCCTTTGGGAGTCAAGGAACCATGTTGTAGATATAACACCAGGTGAGTTGAATCCCGTCTCATGGTGTCTTATTGACCACAGTTAACCTTCAGGAAAGATTATTTGTTCTTGGGCACCAATTTTCCTTTCCAATAGTGCCACTTCACTGTTAATCTAATGCAGAAAGCATTACTAGGCAAACTGCTTATATGAAATTGGCTTTTTACATTGGATGAACTGGGTTGTTGTTTAGCCAAATAAATGAATATTGCCTTGTGATGCTATGTGGGGAAGCTGCTTAGGTATTTTTACGTAAGAGATTTCACATTTTTTCCAAGTTGGAAAGGACTGCCAGCTGGAGGCCAGAATGTCAACCTGCTAGAATCATCATTATGGCCATTCAGTTAAAAAATACACAAAGCCATCCTGCCTTGGTGAAATGAATACACATAACCACACCTAGCACAACACTGGAGCCTTCCAACAGAAATGACTTAAATCACTGAAATGTCAGTCCAGTGCAAGTTTCCCAGAAAGCTTAAGATTAAATTACTCCAGACAAATGCACCGAACAACCATCCTGAGAAAATAAACCAGTGTGACTTGTTTTATCATGTTTCAGGAAGGAAAAAAACTTTCAGCTAACTGAATGTCGTTCCAAAATTAAATCCAAAAATTTGACAGTTCATAAATATTACAGCAATGTCTCCCAGAGAAACTCTGTTATATGTAATTATATATTTGGTTATACCTAATCCAGCTAGATAGGGTATCACCTGAAGACTAACTTTCAGACACTGTATGATCTTCTGGGAGCTCTCTGGTATTGCTTGTGGTTCAGAAAATGTAGGTGTGCTAGAGGTGCTCCTGTTTGACCCATACATCTTGCAGCAAATTCATGCAGTTGACCCAGGAGAACACAGATCATCACCATGAGATCTGCCAGGTCATTAGTGGTTTCACAGAAGGCAAAGGAGACAGAGGTACCTGCCCAGCAGGAGGATTGGGATTTCAGCAGATGTGTGGTGTCTGGCCTCAGTGATTAGTACTGCCTCCTACAGCTGCCCAGCACAGATAACAGGCTCTGACAATGCTTGGTGAAAAGTAGTGCTTCTCCAGCAGTCTGATTTTGGGGCTGTACACCAGGCTATTCCCCACCTTCATGTAAACATGGCTGGTTTACACAGGGATGATGTGTGGAGCCTCTGAAAGGCCTCCTGTTAATGGAGAGGCAGCTGGCAGGACAGATTGGTTCCCTGCCTGTTATGCATGGCCAAGAGTGATGAGGGCCTCTAGTCCTTAGCTGGCAGTGCTGTGTGCCACAGTGCAACCAGGCCCCCATGGGCATCAGCAAAAGGGCTGTAATTGCTTGGTGTGTTCCTGTCATTGATCCCGGAATATATGCAGTCCAGATACTCTTAGTCTTTGGTTTACAAATCCTACCTCATGTGCAGTTAACATTAACCCCTAAGGCACAATCTCTCTGCTTTCAGATCCCAGTTACAATAATGAAGCCGGATGAGAAAGCTGAGGTACCAGTAGGTGTTGTGATCGGCAGCATATTGGCTGGACTCCTCTTGCTGTTGGTACTGGTTGCTGTTTTGTGGAAAGTAAGTAGGTACTTACACACTTAAAACCAGAAAGGGATAAATATATTTGGGCTATTTTCTTTGGAATCTCTCTTCTCTAGTGTGAAACAAAACCACATTTGCAGTTTGGTGGTATGAATAATACTGCATTGACATTACACCCATGACATATTTTAGAACGGTTTATGAAATAGGTCCTCATAGAAACCAGCAACATGAAGATGATAAATGAGCTGCCAGTCATTCAAAACAGGGGCTGTGGCTTTTACTTTTTTCCTTTTGACTGCCTCTTTCCATAATATCCCAGCTGGGGTCTGAATATCCAAGATATTCCCAGTGGACAAGGGTGAGACAAGGCATGAGAGGATATACATTGAACAGACAAAAGAACAGACCAAAGAAAAGGCAAGGGCAAAAAGTGGATTACAAAGGTTACATAGAAAAAGGGGAAAGTTTTTCTGTGTGCCAGGGCATTGGTGTTTGAAGTGCTCCTTGGCTCACCAAGACATCATGAAAATGTGAGTGCTGCTGCTCTAGCCCTTAGTTGCACCAGGTAGGAGTTTAAGGCACACCTCCTTTCATTTTAGAGGCAGGAATTGTCCACAAATCAAACTCTATAATGTATGCATGCACACATGTGCATTTCTACCATCACAGTATTTAGTTTTGCTGAGAAATTAATTATCAATGACTGACTGCAACATGGTGTTATTTTAATACTTCTCACAGCTTGGCTTCTTCAAGAGACAGTACGAGAAAATGACTCAGGATATAGAAGATGTGGATGAAATTGCAGAACTCACCAAGGATAAAGACTGAAGATGAGTTATGTTGATAAAGAGGAGATCTGAGCCACCAATAGTAGTTGTGATCAATCAGTTCTTCAGCTGGAGTGCCTTAAAGCTTAGTAACATTTAAACATTTTTAATGAAAGTGTCTTTATCAATGAAAATATTTTACAGATTCTACTCTATTGTAAGAGTAACTGCAGGACAGTTTGGTTTTTTCAAAAATGACTTATAGTGCCTTTTCTTGTAAATTTTTGGCTTTCAAACAAACTTTACCCTTAGAACTGGCAGGTCCGGAGAATACAGTAACATACTGTTCCAGCAACCCTTCTCTTGATCCACTTCAGAGTGAAACAGAAGAATTTATTCCAGATTATTGTGGAACAACATCAGTTGGTAATTCAGCTGACAAGTACCACATGTGTTAAAGGACATTTTCTATTAAGTTGATGATGAATGTGTGGTGAATACTGCTTCCAGACTGGGAGAAGAAAAGTAATTTTTTCATTGACTAGCTCCATCCTTATTGTTTTAGAAAAATAATTTCCACCAGCAAACCTTTGCTCTAACTAATCTATAAACTGGGAACTGTGTATGATGATGTCTGGGTGCTACAGGACAACTGGTTAGGCAAAGTCTTCCAAAAATTCACCGTATTTCTTGCACTAAGGTCACAACTAAATTACTGAAGGACATTGTTTTGGGGAAATAGTGCCAAATGGTATGTATAACTGTCTTCTGCATACTTTTTCCCCGAGAAGAAAATATGATTTTTATAATCATTTACAGCATGTTCTCTGCAATGTTATTACTCATTTTCATCTTGAGAAGCACTACCACTACTGTTATGCTGGCCTTTACACTCTCGGTCCCTCTGATATCAGTTTGGCTTTTGACATAAATAGAAAAGACAGTCAAGATCTTGCCTTTAATTCTGTACTGAAAGATTTTGCAAGACTAAGAGCATAGAGTGAACTAAAGGGGATAGCTGACTGAGGAATTATGCACATTACAAAAGGGGATAGTAAAGATCTAAGCTCTCTAAAATGTTTACTGCACTTACTTCTTTAGCATCTCAGTGCCCTCCAGGAGACCAAAGTTCAGTACAACCTCCTTACCTGTCATATTTTTTTTTTTTTGTCCCACCTGTTCATGTCTTGATGAAGTTAACTTATGTTTTTTACAGTGAAGTACTGTAGTGCTCTGGAATGAGCTCTAAGCACAACACTTGGGTGACTTTGTGTTGGTTACACACCTCAAGTTTATCACATGCTGTTAACACTGCCTGGTTATAGTGAAAGCTCAGTCTTACAAAGGCCCATGGTGTAAGACTGGTAACAGTCAGGGGCACTGGCCTTTTGGCTGCCTTTCTCTCATGCCTGGCAGTTACAGTTGATTGTGAGAGAAGACGTGTTTTTCGTATGTATGCTGCCATGCACTTGAGATTGTTTCCAACTTGAGGTGATTTGTTTGCAGAGTAAAACATGCAAATGTGCCTGATTGAGAACACAAAGTCATGGTTTCTTCCCCCCAAAGCTGGATTGTAATTATGCTTAGGCACTTTTCCATTATTTTCTGAGGGACTAGGCCTAAGCACGTTTGAAAGTTTTACTCAGTCTTTTTTAATAGCTAATCAGTCAAAAGCCAACCATCTCTTTGGCAAATAACAGCTTCATTTGCAGCAACAGCTGGATTATGCTAAGTGTAGTTTTATGTGTTTTGAATTTATTTTCTATCTATGAAATGTTGTTTTGGGGCATTTTGTTGGGGTTTTTTTAACATTCTGAAAAACAATTCAGATTCTTATATCAATTATCAAACAAGATTCTTGTCATTAGCTGAGCCTGTGACCAAAACAAATATTTAAAAAGTGGGGAAAAAATAGCAGTTGCATAAATCTAAAGAATAAGCTCCTGACTTGTAATTATAAACTTTGAGGGCAAATGCTCTGAGAGTAAAAATAAAAAATTTGTCTGCCTCAATTCTTACATAAACTTGTGCAGGAAAAAATAACCCCTACTGCCATCTATGTGGGAAGCTCCTACATAATCAGGGTCATGCACTCCAGAGGTTAGGGAGAATTTCACAGTACACCAGATGGTAGAATCTTCAATTTCTGGTGCTGCCTACAAGGGCAATTCAGGCATTGACCCGAGTTTTCTTCCTCCACCTTCAGTGGGAGGTACCAGTCAATATCCAATATGCAACTTCTTTGGGGATTTAACAGTTTATTAATCAGGTAGCAATGATTCAATTCACTAGTCTTCACTGGGTTATATTTTGACATGGACAATATGATTCTCCTTCCCAGCCTGGACACAATACTGCTTTTCCAAAATAAAGGGGAGACATAGCAAGGGGTAAGGTTTTTGTATCCTAACCACTCCAAGTTACTAGTTTATTTTTCTTTTACAATTAATACTTAAATGGATTATTCAGTTTTTGTAATGAGTGAGTCTATTGCACTTTTAAGTTGGCACAGCTGCAAATAATACTGGAAATATTATGTATATTTTGTATTGTGCGCAAGGGTTTGGTTTGTTGTTTTTTTTTTTTTTTTATTTTTTTTTTTATAAANGTTGTTTTTTTTTTTATTTACTATTTTAAAGCAGCATGTTTTAAATACTCTGAAATGTTGATCTTCAGCATGTACTTCTGTTTGTTCTTGCAGCAAGAAAAGTCAGCAATACCTTCAGCAAACTCAAGTTGTACCTGATTCTGGTCTTGAAATCTAGCTGCTGATTTCCTGAAGTACTAGAATCAAGTCCAAAATCTGAGTTGCTTTCATATGAGCCTATGTATAAATTTGGGATGTACAAGAGAGTTTATAATAAAGTTGACTTCTAAAAGCTAGCATGTAATGGGAGCAGGGACTGTATCACTGTGGTGGCCTCTCTGAGGGCCTAACAGCATTACTGCAATAAAACCCAAGACTACTGCTGAACACAGACTCGTTTATTTTTAAACAGCACCCTAAACAGAAGCAATGCTACTGAAAAAGCACTGCATAAAGTGGGGCCAAATATGTTTATCCCAGTAGCACACGGTGAGAACCCTAAGAGAATGACTCTGCTGGGTGGACAAAGATGCTGTACTTGGAAGTCTTGCAGATCAGAGTCAGGAGTGTAACACTCCCAGTAAGCTGTACTGCACTGTAACCCAGCTCACATTAGCGCAAAATATTGGGAAAGCTCTAACTGAGTAGATGGTGTTACAACATTACCATGGCCACACCTTCCTATAAACATGGGCTTATCATCACTGGTATCTAAAATTACATTTTGTGCCAGTCTCTGTACTTTTATCTATTTACAAAACTGGTCAGCAGTACCATGTCATGACTCTGGCTCTGGCTACAACCCACCATACCTTGGAAAAGCTGAATTCAACTTTTCAGCAGGAACAATGGGGCAAAAGAAAAGAAGGAGGAAACTTGGTTATGAATAGAAAGATGACAGGAAGACAATATTATTAGAAACTACCACCTGAAAACTACACAATTTCACAGAGCTTTTTATTTCCATTTTCAATTCGTCCATACTTTTAACAATGGTACATAAGATAGGCTACCAGTTTTAACACTTTCATGATAAAATACCAGGCACAAAAGGTATAAAGGTATAAAAGGCAC
The DNA here is from genome assembly GCA_013397295.1 of Polioptila caerulea. NCBI lineage: Eukaryota > Metazoa > Chordata > Aves > Passeriformes > Certhiidae > Polioptila > Polioptila caerulea. Next base: position 98,040 of record VYXF01003852.1, on the reverse strand, counting down.
AAAATTCTTTTACCAAGTCACAGTGTTTTGCAGAATTACAAGTCAGATATCTTATATACTGACCTATGTATGTGCTGGTTTTTAACTGGGGCGGAGGTACACTTCTTGACAGTAGCTAGTATGGGGCTGTGTTTTGGATTTGTGCTGGAAATTGTTGATAACACAGGGATGTTTTATCTATCACTAAGCAATGCTCAGAGGTTCAAGAGGTTCAAGCTTTTCTGCTCTTCCCCCCACCTCACCAGCAAGGAGGCTGGGGGGCATAGGAAGGTGACAGAGCTGCAACAACTGCCCACAGCTGCCCACAGGCATTCACAGTGTTTGGTGTTTTTCTTCCCAAGCCACTGTCACATGCAGTGGAACTCTGCTTTCCTGGAGTTGACTCAACCTGCCTGCCGATGGGAAGTGGTGACTGCATTCCTTGTTTTGCTTTGCTTGCATGACCAGTTTTTACTTTCTCTATAAAACTGTCTTTCATCTCAACCCATGAGATTTCTCACTTTTATTCTTCCTATTCTCTCCCCCATTCCATGAGTGGCAGAGTGAATGAATGGTTGAGTTGCTGACTGGGGTTAAAGCACATTCAAAACTGAACTACAACAAAAGCTTGCAAACTAAAGACCAAAGAAAGTGAAGGTATGAAAATGCATCTCAAAATCTATAGCTAACTGCCTCAATTTTTCATTGCCTGTGTAAGTAAATTAAATGTACATTTTCACAGCTTTAGAAAAGTTGAGTCCTGTATTTTAAGTGAACATTTCTGTTCTCAGTTAATTGGTCTATTATTTGTATGCAATCACAGGCTTCAGTATGCTAGCAGTTTTTAAAACATACTTGCCCCTTAAAATGGTCAAAATGGACCTTTTGTAAAAAGAACCGCAATAAAGATACATCAGGATGCTAAGTTTTGTAACACTTGATAAGATCAAATTTTATGGTGTGTTTGTTTTTCAAAAAACAGGCCTAAGATACTCAAAGAAACTGGTAATTGACAGTCATCAGCCTATTCTGAACTCTTTTCAATCACTTCCACAGGACACTTAATTATACTTAATGGCACTTAATGCTCAAGACTATTTTTCACAGCATTTTAAGAGGGAAAGGGCAGCACTGTCTGCTTTAACATACAATTTGTCAATAATTAGATTTAGCAGTCCTTTCTTTTTAATCCTTCTGAAACAACAAATGGATGTGCTACTCCATAAAACTACAACTTACTTGGAACAGCTGTGTATAAAGTGAGCAGAGAGAAAGGCCAAAAGTCTAGTTCCAAGTTGAGCAATCTGAAGGCTTCATTCCTGAGTGCAGCAGTGGCACTCTCAGCAGCAGCCGGAGTGAGGGCCTGTATTTCCCAGCAGAGCCAGCACCTGGGCGGGCCGGGAGCCGACCTCCAGCTCAGCCATCTCTCGGCTGCCATCTCCTGGGTAGGCGCCTTACAAAACAAACCCCTTCCTCCCCCGCCCCGTCATTCCATGACAATCCATCAGTTACTGTTTTCATCGTACGCATCAGGCTGAGCTTCTCTTGAGAACAGAGCACAATGCTCAAAATCAGGAAAGGAAACTCTTAAAATCAATCTGTGCTGGTATATGGATGTTCAGCCAGACAAAGGCGTGGATCAGTGTATTCAAATGTTGCCAGCCAAGACCAAGGCATCTTTTCAGAAGGACAAATCATCGCTCTGAAGACATGCACTTCCCTTCCACAGACAGCCCTCATCTGGCAGATCTCTACAGCAATCACATGGTGACCCTCTGGGTCTGCAGCATTTGTTTCTGGGAACATCCCTCTGCACCAGAGCCACCGACTCAGCACAGCTGGTCTCACGTAGAGGTGGGATTACCCTTCCCTATGGACAAGGAAGAGAAACAGCTGGACTCATTCGAGAAAGCTGGGTCCTCCTTGTAGATAGACAGATCTGCAGCTGTCTTATCATTCCACTCAGTGGACCTCACCTGAACACAGAGTAGCCCTCATCCAGCACTGTAGTTGTACATGTGTTGACAGCAGGACATGCACAGCCTAACACACAGTGAGACACAGCTGGGATTCATCCCCTAGCCTGGCAATTTGGAAACACTTCTGGGTCACTTCAGACACAGCTTAAGCATTTATCTCAGAACACAGTAATCTGCCCTCTCATGATAATACTGCCCTAGCAGAGAGGGTAGCCCTACAGAGGGAGACAGAACACTTGAGTTCAGAGCATGGACTTAAATTTCAGTGGTACATTTTACCTCTAATTAGCACACTATCCCTCCCAGAGACATTTCCATTTCGCTTTTACATGCCAGCTGAAGAACCCAAAGTTACACAAGACTGATACATCATTGTTCCAGAACAAAGCAGTACTTGCCTCATGCACAGCTAGGGACAAAAAATGACATTTCATTGTCTTTACCATGGCAGCATACACACATTGTAACACTCAGCTGTGACTCAGTACAGCATCTCTTCCATTCATTGTTCCTGGCCACTGTGGGGAAGTACACAATTATTCTCCCTTTTTTTCCGCAGCCTCCTTCCCAGCTGCATTGCTGATGGGGAAGGTGCACTTAAGGTCACCCTGCAGAAATTTTCTAGGAGACTGCAGTGCTAGAAAGGCACTAAAGAGACACTACTGCAACTCAGGAATTGCCCAGATTATGGGGTCCCAAGTAGAATTTAACTGATTTAAATACCACTGTTTTTCTGTATCAGAGTACAGCACTAGTATGGAAGCACTGCATCGGTTTTAGTTCATTCATAAACTGTCCACTGAAAAACAAGTGAAATATTTATTTTTCTGAAATTGATACAACTAATTAGTTGCATGGTAACAGCAAACATGAACATAGAAAAATGAACTCCATATATGAAAAAGTTCATGTATTTCTCTCTCTTCTAAAGAGAAAAATAATTCTTTCACATAGCAAGTGATTGTGCTCAGTATTCTGTACAATTCCTTGTAAAGATTACATTTAAACAGCAGAGGGCTTCTCTCCAACCTCCAAAACAAAGGAAAACTCAGTTTTGTACTTCACTAGCTCTGCCTAGAAAATAGGGCCCACATAGTTTCTAGAGCGTGTATCTGCAAGCATGCAATGAGCAGCTGCTGTCCTGCAGAGGAAGGACTGACTTCCACTGTGGAAAGCGCATCAACAAGTTAATAAGCACAGTTTAACTATGTTTCTGCCTGAAGCTCTATGTTTCCTTACAATTTGCTTAATTCAGATATAGTAACTAAGTATTAAAAGCAATTAAAATCTTGTGGGATAAAAAGATCATCACCTTTCCTCATTGTGCAGCTAGAAGTTGTTAGTAGATTTTTGCTGCAGACACCCTTAAATGGAATATACAGCTGAGGCTACACTAGTGTGTGATACAATGATTATAGAATCAAAGACTGGTTTGGGTTGGAAGAGACCTTACAGATCATCTAGTTGCAACCCCATTGCTACAAGCTGGGACACCTTCCACTTGACCAGGTTACTTAGAGCCCCATCCAACCCGGCCTTTAACATTTCCAGGGACAGGGAATCCACAGCTTCTTTGGGCAGCCTGTGCCAGTGCCTCACCACCCTCGCAGTAAAGAATTTCTTCCTAATACCTGATCTAAACCTACCCACACTTCAGCTTAAAGCCACTCCCCCCTGTCCTATCACTAATGTTGTGAAAACTGCCCCTCCTCAGACTTCTTGTAAGCTCCCTTTAGTTACTGAAAGACAATGTAAGGTTTCCCTGGAGCCTTCTGCAAGCTGAATTCCAGCTCTCAGCCTGTCTTCATAGGACAGGTGTTCTGGTCCTCTGATGAACCTAGTGTCCATCCTCTGGACTCATTCCAACAAAATTACATCCTTCCTGCACTGGGGCTCCAGAATAGGATGCAGTGCTCCAGGGGGGTCCCCTGAGGGCACAGCAGAGGAGCAGAATCAAACCCTTTGACCTGCTGGCCCCACTGCTTTTGATGTAGCCCAGGACAGAGACAGCTTTTTGGGCTTCAAGTGAATGTTGCCAGCTCATATTGAGCTTTTTATTCACAAACACCCTCAAGTGTTTCTCCCCAGGGCTAGTCTTGATCCATTCTCCCTCCAGCTTGTGTGGACTGCTCTGACTCAGGAGTATGACCTTGCACCTCAATTATAAATAACTATATATGATATAGGAACATATATATAAGCAACTGAGCAAATAATTTTGCATTACCTTACTTCCCTTCGGTTGTACCTACCTTATCTACACTGATGACTAGATAAAACTGCCTCTCAGCATTAGCAGAAATACCATACACAATGCAGAAGTACCATACACAACGGGACCTCAAACCCTTAACATCTATATACTACCATGGCATAGCAGAATAACAAAATTAACTTGCTCAGACAGGTAACCTGTTATTTCCAGTGAAACCCAGGCATATTTTGTCAGTTCATTTAACTAGTTTCCAAAACAGTAACACGAGAAAAACTGCAGTAAGATTAAATCTTAAATGTGAATATAAATGCATGTATGAATTGCAGTAAGTTCAATAAACTCCCTTTTCTTTGAAAAACTATTCCACTTGATGACGTTTTATCCCTACACATATAAAGTCCAGTCACTGAAGCTAATTAAACTTTAGTTGCATATTTGTAATAATACCTGGTTTGGGTTTTTTTCCCTGCAGCACCACACAACTACACAACCAAAAGGTCACCTTCAAAATGTTGTCTAGACACCATTAAGTAGTTACAGGTTGGTGTGTTACTGCTGAGGCAATTTTTTTTTGCTGGTAGAACATTACCTTCAACTTTGAATCAATCTTTATCCATATTTTTTTAATGAAACAGACTTGTAGTATCAGCTGCACAGTAAAAATCTTTCTATGAGACAGAGCTACTGGAATATAAGTACTACTAAAAAGTTAATAACTCTAGGGTATAGTTTGTATTTTCTTCTCTGTCTGTACTAAAATAGTTCATCTACTTCAAGTAGCTTTAATGTTTAAGAATGTCAAAATGGCATAAAGCTGGCAAACTAAGTCTGCAGTCATATAAAATTAAACCTCTCTGAACTTTCAGATTAAAAAAATGCAGTTGTCCTGTGACGACCTCCCATGCAGACAGAGAATACAGACTACCAAGGAAAAGCATTAAAACAGTATTTATCACAGAGTAGTTCAAACACCTTGGAACAAAGAATTTCTGGGAAGATTCTTTTACAAACTGACTCCATGTTAAAATGCACAAAAAGGCAATTCCAAAGGAAACTCAAGAACACCTAAAATCCCTAATTAATCTTCATTCATTTCACTCAGTCCAAACTAAATAATTGAGATTGAAACATCTATTAGACCTGTTTAGAAACATAGAGATTTTCTGTAAAAACTCAAAGGCAAATAGGCTCATAAGGAAGAGTAACACTTTATTTTCAAAAGAGTACAATTATTTTTCTGAATTTGCCCAAAAGCATTCCTTGTTTTCTTTCCAAGAATATTCATCCTCATAAATCTCCTGTAATATAAACAAAGAATGGGAAATGTTGTGAGTCTGCTACATACAGCTACAAACCAGGCAAATAACTCAATCCCATTATTATTTACTGATCACAACAGGACTGCACAGCACTTCTTCTTCTGGCAAGCAGAAGAGAGGGCAGCACCCTTAGAATATACAGACTTGGCTGAACCTCAGGCTGTTCCCCACTGAATTTAAAAGGGTCCACCTATGCTGAAGTCAATTCAACAAAGAGATCTAGAAGAAATTATGTAATAGCTGTGGAGTACACAGCATTCATGCTGCTACATTAACCTACAGTACCATCATTTTGAGATGGGAATTTAGACGTTACAAAATGAAAATATTAAAATAAAAATTACATTAATACACTAAATACGCTACTAATAGATCTTAAGGGCAGACTGGATTACCCAGCTGCAGTCCAGTCCTAAGCAACAAATTCTGATTACTCATTCTGAGAGAACTTCTGTCTCCTCAAGGAGGTATCAGAAAAGTGGAGTAATGTGGAGAATATCACTATTAACCACATGCCAAGTTCTGCCAGGGAGAGAAGGCAGAGATAATGCTCGTTACTTGCATGCAACACTGAGGTTATACAGTGAGGCTCTTTCTAGACTTGGGCTTGTTTTCCACACACTGTTGTGTGCCTATACTAGCTTTGGGACTTCTGCTCATCCCTTCACTGTGTGCTGTTGCTTAGTGTTCAGTGCTTTCTCATGGCCACAGCAATGAGGAGAAAAGAGAAAGGCAAGAAATGCTCCTTTTACTTGCAAACTGCAATGCTGTCCAAAGCAAAGCTGACTCAAATTCTTCCACAAGCCTGTGCAGAACAGAGTTTTGCTACTCAAAAGAAGAGAGCTCAGGCCTCCTTTGCTTTCGACCTAGGATGGCTTCAAAATAAAGAGGAGCTAGATGGTACAGGTACAGGAGAACCTTCCAGATGCTCTACATGCCACATATGAGCCTGGCTGCATTAGAGGAAATTCACTGGTGCTAGACACTGACAATCTATCAGGAGCAGCTGCTGCCTGTAATGCTGCTAAGGCAGCCCAGATGTTTAAGACTAGCATAGGCCTAAATTTGATTTTGTCCCCAAACATACCTTTTTCCATATTGGGACAGATGCTTTTAAGGTATTGATGCAGTACATTACAGCTTCAAGGGATTCTGCTCTGTGTGGAGAGGAGACTGCAATAATTACACTTGCTTCAGTTATTGGAACCACACTAGGGAGAGAAGAGGAACAACAGCAGCTTTAGCTAACACTTAACATCAAGAGCACCAAGAAGTTGTAGCCATGTCACGTCACTATTCTGGCCACATGCTCTCCTGACTCATTCATACTGAGCAAGTGTCAAACCACATCGAAAAGATTATACACTTTTTAAAAGAAAGAAAACCACAACCAAAATCAGTACCATATGTTAGAATTCCACACTTTAGCATAAATAAACCCACCAGACATAGGCTTTTTTCTTCCCTTCTTTCTTTTTTAAAAATTAAGCCTATGGAATTAAGAGGGGGAAATTGTTAACTTGCAACAATGCACAGAAACTCACTGAAAGCTGGCTTAATAATGAACAATAAACAAGTTAGAACAGCCAGTTCTTATCTAAAAACCTAAGAAATCATCTCAATTTGCACAAAAATTTAAAGAAGAGGAAATTCAGTACCTCACACTATGCAGATTTTGCTACAAAATCGAATTTTTTATTAATTCTGATTTTAGATGCTGAAGTTTCCTACTTGGTGTGTGGTGTTAAACTTAACAGAAGCACAAAGTTCTGTGTTTCTCCTTGCAATTGTAGCATTCCCAAAGTCTGCCTCCCAATCCTCCCTCTATAAGACTCCTTCAGCACAGTCCATAGGAAGAAATCTCAGCCTAATTGCTTTGAGCTGCCTTCATGGCAGCTAATTCCTCTGTTGACTGTAGAGGAAATCTAGGGAAACTACCCCTCAGGCCTTGTGTCTTACTCACCCTTTGCAATCACATCCCAAGTTCACTCAGGATTTCTGCAACACCTGCTAGTTTCAGCAAGAAATCTGCCCTGAACTGGGAAGGCCCAAGAGTATGTCAGACACTAGTATTCCATGTTTTGAATCGAAAGGAAAATACTTATCCAAGACTCAAGGAACAACAGGAGGTTATGCCAAAAGCATGGCCAGCAATTACTATGCCCCACAGCCTAACCTTTCAGATTTTTTTGTAGCACAAACAGACTTAAATCTGATAGTAAGAACATTCTGCAGCCCCTCAACAGCAGAGAGAAGAAAAAAAATAAGGTGCTGCCAACTTCACACCTTTTAAAAATAAAGAACAAAATAAACCAATAGCCTCCCCTTCCCTGGACTGAAGTATCTCCCCACATTCAAAACATCACATCAGCATCAAAGATCCTGCCCGGCTAAGTGTGAACTCCAGCAAAGCCTACCAATAAACACATTTTTGAAAAATAAATTTTTGAAACTGAGCTCCAGAGCAAGAGCTCTGCAGCCAGCTTTGCTGTGCTATGGTTTCTATGGAACTCCTGCAGGTTCTGCAACCACGTAAGCACAGCCGTGCACCGGACAAGGATTGATACTCCAGTTACAAAAGAATGGGGTCCAGACATACATACCCAAGTCTGTGGTGCACTGCAATATGTTTGACTGAAGGCCATTTCTGTCTAACATCTCTGCAGATTTTCTTTATTTCAGTCTCTGCCATTGAAGTATATGCTTCATATTCTAAGTGAATCACTTTTTTTCCTTCAAAATTATTTCTTGTAGTACCTAAACAAAAATGATTCGTCAATTAAAAGCACTGAGTAAATGAATACATATCTTTATAATACACATTATATATTATATTAATATGGAGTGAAAACCCAGGATCTTTTGCTATGGTCAAAGTCAGCACTGTGCAAATATAAACAACCTTCCAAAATCACAGCCACATAATGACACTATTTGAACAAGATAAATCTTTACTTTAGAAGGAGGAATTTAGTTTACATATAACACAGGTCTGGAGCCCATAATGCCCAAGGCTGGGACATCTTCTGTGGTAACTGCTAAGGTGCTATAATGGCATTTGCCCATGTAATTTTTAAATGCCCAGTATTTAGGAGCCTAGTAGCACTAAGGTTTAAGCACAAAGCAGTTTCATATGTTTGCCATGTACATTAAGCACAGGATAGAGCTACCAGCCTGACCTTCACCAGCCTGACCTTCACCAGCCCTCTGCTAGGACAGTACTTCAACTAAGACCTGAGCTACAGGACCTTGCATACAGATGTGGACATGTGGTTGGCATAGCCACCATATTCCATTTCCCACCCTGAACAAGTTGTATCGCAGGGGACAGAAGGACAACTCCCAGACAGTTCTGCACTCCAGAGCTGCTGTTCCGTTCAGTCCTACAACAGCCATACCAGCCAGAAAGCTTCACATCACTTTAGCCCATTGCAGCTGTTTAAGAGCTGCCATGGCCTTGCCCTAATAATTCAGAACCTGTTTTCTAAACATACTGGGTTCAGACCAGGAACAGATTCATTCGAGAACTACAAGTCTGGGATGTGGATAACCTAGGTTCCATTTATTAGACTATTAACATATTCGGAGACTTAGCTCACAAATATTAAACTCACCAACAAACAGAGACACTGCCCCACAATATGGTGAAACAACCAGCTCTGACACTTCATCTACAGAGAGCTTTTCGGACTTGAGCTTGATAAAATCTTTTGGCACATCTTCGTTTTCTTCCATATCGCACTAGAAAAATTTAAACCAAAAAGACTCTGTTGTTGTTCCTGGAGATACTGGCATCAGCCAACTGCTTTTTATCAAGTGCTGATGCTTCAACTTATGCACAACACAGGCACTATCTATTTCCCCAAGAGACTAGTCTACATGTGAAATTTACTTCTCAGCAGCTTCGCTGAGAGAGTATTAACTGCAAATAAGAAGCAATTGCTTGGCTTTATTGCATATATATTTCTCTCTGATAGGAAGGTCTGGTACAGTGGGATGAAACTATAGCTTGAGGTCCTGGTTTAACAGTACATTCAACCAGTACAGACCACTGTGTAGTGCTGGTAAATCACTGGTGATACTGTCAGCCTCTTCTACTTATCAAATCAAACAGCTTAAAACAGGGATTTCTGATAAACATGTATTAGAGTTCTAATCCCAAAGTTGACTATGCTCTCCAGGACACTCAGGACACACTGTCAGTCTGTTACAGACACACGGGAGACACTTCTAACTTTTCTGAGTAGAAACTAGTCATCAGATTACCTAAGAATCAGACGTATTTTGATCAGCAGCAACGGAACAAGCTGCAGTGAATAGATGAACTGGAACTTGAAAGCAGGCAAAGAAATGAAGCTATTCTAGAGACACCTTTTTTAACAGCAACAAACTAACAAAATTTCTAAGCAGCAGTCAATTATTTTTAATATATTATCTTTTCTGTTAAAAAGTGGCAGGAAATTTTTCATTATTATCTTATTTAAGCAAGCCAAGTTTCCATTGGTAGGAAGAAACGATTAGGAAAGAGTAACAAGACCTAAAACCCAGATAAAAAGCAATGCCTGACCTCTCTGTCAAGTGTCTTCCATTTACTGCATACGTGTTAATCATTTACTGGTGCACTGCCTTATAGTTTCTGCTCAGCACAACTGCACTCTCCAGACGGAAACACAAGTTGGGTTCTCTCAAGAGAGTACTGGGGTGGAAGGGCGAGAATTGCAATCACATCTTCAGACCTAAACAAGAAAAGGTTCTTGTAACATCACACAGAATTCATGAGGTGTTTAAGCACAGGATTACACTCCACAGGAAACTAGGCACTACGTGATACCCACCTAGCAGAACCTGGGCAAGTTCAGCCTCCACTAATTGGAGGGATGATGGCAACCTCGTCTCCAGGCTGCAGGACCAGGAGCTGATCGCCAAGAAGCACGTACTCCTGCCGGACAGCAAATACCACTTGATCCCGGATGGCAGCAAGCCTGAGGGGGATAGGAAAGAGCACAAATAGGTTTCCAAACAATGTTTGCACTTAACTATGAGATTTCATTAAACAGCAAACCGGTGCACAGTCTAGGGCAGGTGCAGTAAAAACCACTGAGACTTACACAACTTTGCTTCCAAGACGCTGTCAAAAATACAAAAAACACCCACCTCCTTATCTTGGATTCTCTTATAGTGGCTAAGAAGAAACAAGATCAGTATAATTTTCAGAAAGAGGGAATTGGATTTGACATAGGCCTATGTCAGAACAAATCAATGCATACCAGACCCACTTCAGAAGTTTACAATTAAAAAGTGGGTAACTCAAGAGGCAGCAACCATCCAATTTGGGATTAGAAGGAAATACTGTCTTGATGCAGTCTGGATGGACTGGAGCAATTTTCTTACACATCAAGAAGTATTGTGGTATGCTGTTCACAAGATGTCACGAAGTTTCAGTGGTCAGAGAGTTGATCTTGTGTGTGCTCAGACTTTATGAGGCTTTGAGTCTCTTGTACTTACAGGTCTGAAATCTGCTACTGACAAGAAGTGGCCATAGAACTAAGGGAGCAAATGTGATGCATTATCTGGCAGATCTTCTACATGATTTTTTATGTGAGATATTGCTGTTAGAGTCAATAACACTGGATATCATGAGGCAGGGAATCATTTCCATGACTAAGTGCAATTACATAGCAAGCGTGACGGCCATAGCAGTAAGACAGCAGAAAAAAGAACCACATTTTACTTCAGATGGTGCAGGCATGGTAACAGTTCTTGTATGAGACTACAAAATCTGCCACAGCCAACTCAGCTGTACTGCCTAGAAACTACTAAACAGATCAAAAGAGTACAAGTAAAAATCATCTTGTTTCCTACAAACCCAATAGACAAAAGTAGTCAAGGCACAGGCTGAGCAAAACACAGTAGCACTGATTCAGAGAACAGACTGAAGGGAGGGATTGTATGAAAGCAAAGTAAGCCACCAAAGAACTGTGCACAACCATGAAACTGAAGTGCCTATTAGAAGGATGGGCTCTAATTAAAGTCCCTTACAAGCTAATTAGTTGGGGAAAATGGGTGGAACAGAAAAGCACTGTCAAGTACGTTCAAGCTGCAATTTGAATATCCATTAGCAATGTGAATAGAAGTCTGTGGTCAATGCCCTACAATTACATTGAGTTCTTCCAGAAAATCTAGGAACAGAAGCATTTTTCAAGAAGGCCGCTGTGAAGTAACTGCAAATGCAAATTGTACTGCCCCAAGTCATCATTCATAAAAAGACAAAGTTGACAATTATGGCAAAACGACCAACGGTGCTGCTGCTGCTTCTGATCTGACATAGACAAAAAGGCTGCAAAGTAAAATATACACATTCCCTACTGCCTCTTGCACCCAAATACACTTCATTTCAATTCTCTGTGAGGAAAAGGTCCCTGGTCCAGCATTTTGTGGAGAGTTTCTCACTTGGAAACAGATACCAATGTTAAATAGCTCATTTTTTTCATAGTGCTTGAAAGTATTTCACTAAAGAAAGGTTGTGCCTAAAGGAAGACTTGGACACCTAAGTGCAAAGTTATGGAAATTCCCGAGCACTGAGCACTAGAGCCAGAGGACGACAACCTCTCTTACACCTTACTTTGTTTTTTACCGCAGTCTATCCCTCCAAAATGGTGTTGCACCTTTGTCCATCAGGCTCGTTCTTGAGAGGACAAAGCACCTTCCCTCAGCTTTAAACAGAGGGGACATTTCTGTTGAGAACCAATGCTGCAGAGGCCCTTACAGCACACACAGTGCTTCCTCAGGACCAGACTCGTTATCAAGTGCAACCAGCAGTGGCGTGGGTCTTTTTCAGAGCACTGAAGTGGCTGAACATATTTGCTGTGTCAGGGCTGAGTGGCTGGAAGCCTGTGGGGCTTCAGTTTCCTTCCTGACCTGCCTTGCAGAGTGTGCCATAGGCTCACACCAATGGCTTACAGTACAGTTAATCTAAGAATCAATTAAGTTTGAAAAGTACTCTGAGATCAAGTTCAACCTATGACTGAGCATCACCATGTCAACTAGACCATGGCACAAAGTCCAGTCTTTCCTTAAAAACCTTCAAGGACAGTGACTCCACCACCTCCCTAGGCAGCCCATTCCAATGTCTAAGCATCCTTTCAATTAAGAACTTCTTCCTAATGTCTAACCTAAGCAATTGGAAATACCTGCATATTACCATTTATTTCTCCTTTATTGTCCTAGTTGTGCTTAATCCCTCCTTGTGACATCTCACCTTCTCCATAGATTAATAACACAGTAGTTTTCAGGTTACTACACCACAGCCCTCCTGGACAATGGGCCACGTGTACCTCTCAGGACATTTTGAGTACATCTCCTGCACCTGGGCTCTCCTTGTGTATACATAACGCTACAACACTTCCAGCTGCGCAAAACACAAAACATTTGGTGCAGGCTGCCAAAAGAAAGAATCACCAAAAGGTGGTACTGCTTTTGTGCTGTGGAAGTACTGCTATGTGTTCCAACTGAATGCTAAACACTGAATTTGAATTAAAAAAAAAAAAAAAAAAAAAAAAAAAAC
>VYXF01003852.1:60869-84446 GCA_013397295.1 Polioptila caerulea | reverse complement strand
GGCCCGGACCGCCCCCTGTGGCCTGGCCGGGAGCACCGCGGGCCTGCTGCCGCTCTCGGCCGGGCAGCGCCGGCTCCTTCCCCGCGCCAGTGCTGGCCAAGGTGGGAGAGGGTTTGCCCCAAAACTCAGGGTGCGGTGCTGGGGACGGCACTTTGCAAGCCGGATTTTCAGGGATACTCGCAGCCCCGCGCGCATGGGGATTGCAGATGTTCGCAATTACGCGTGCACAGCCTTGCACGTGTTAAACTTATCTACTAAATGCACAGGACAGGTATCGTTGGCGTGTAAAAGCGGCGGATCCGTTTCAATGCTGACGCAGGATTTCAGCGTTAGGGCCTGTGTCACCCCTGCCTGCCGTATCTGAGCATGGAAGGCAGCAGGGTGGGCGAGCGCTGGCCCTCACCGGGAAGGGGAGAGCGACAGGGGCTGTGCACAAAGTGCTGCCCAGAGTCCCACAGCAGTTGTTCCACACGGCATAACTGTGCACCGAAACTACTCCTTATGGCTGGCCAGGGTTATTTCTCTAGTGTTTGTCGGGTGGCACTCGTAAGCTCGCAACAGTAATGGAGGAGCTCCTCCAGGCAAACAAACCAAGGAGAAGTCCGCTGTTGTTACCAGTTCGCAGAAAATCATGCTGCCAAAGGGCAGTGTCCACAAATGAGACAGACGAGTCCTGCAAAAATCAACTTTACTCAAAACTGGGGTGAACCCACTGGGCATACCCATCTAGGGCCCCTCCAGTTTTTAGCAGACGCAGCCTCCATTTATTCTAAATGCCCTCCTACTTTTCCCATTGGGTGAGGTACTAGGAAGATAGAACCTTTCAGATCCACATACCTCCAACATGTACACCCACACCCATTCCTCCAGGGCCTGATTGTTTCTCTCAGGTCATCTAGTCGTTTGTAAAGACGTGTACACACATGAGTTTATGGTCAGTAATTGTATTTTGGGCTGGTGGTCATTGAATTGTTGATGTTGGAAAAGACCTCTGAGATCACTGAGTCCAAATGTTACCCCAGCGCCACTGTGTTCACCACTAGACCATATCACTGGGTGCCACATCTACAGGTTTTTTGAACACTTCCAGGGCCAGTGATTCCACCACTTACTTTAGCAGCCTGCTCCAATTCCTTTCAGTGAAGTAATTCTTCCTCATATACAAACTAAAACTCCCCAGGAGCAACTTGAGGCCATTTGTTCTTGTCCTATTGCTTGTTACTTGGGAGAAGAGATTGACCCTCCCTGGCTACAGCCTCCCTTCAGGGAGTATAGAGTGATGAGGTCTCCCCTGACCCTCCTTTTCTCCAGGATAACACCCCCAGCTCCCTCAGCTGCTCCTCACAGGGCTTGTGCTCCACAGCCATCACCAGCTCTGTTGCCCAAGAATAACAATCCTTGCTGGATGCAACACTGTCAGTAAAAAAAAAGACGATAGAAAGAAGAAAAAAAAATGCCCTCAAATAAAGAACTACAAAGATGGCTGAGAAAGGAAGCAGACTTTCTGCGTAACAATTCTTGCCTCTGAGTTATAAACACTATGAAAGTTAAAGTGATTACGTTTTCCAAAAAGTGTGTGATAGAAATACAATCATTTCTGCAGAGCAATTGTATTGTACCAGTTATTCAGTACATTGTGTCTTAATCCTCTGCTGTGAGGAACAAATAACAAAAGTAACTTTTTAAAACTATGTTCTTTTTTGTGAATGATTAACTAGTGTTAAAAATTGAACTCTCCTAAACACAGCATGTGTCAAGTGAATAAAATAATTGCTTTCTTTTTCCTCTGGGCTGAGTAATTTTGGATCTATACATCTTAAATGGAATAGATCACTGACATGGTGTGTATGACCCAGCCAGTAGCTAGCAAGTGGCTGGCACATTTTTCCTGTGCAAAAGGTGTACCATAGGTGTTCCTAGAGTGAAGTGAGAGAGATTGGCCTCAGCTGGAGAAAATTAGCCTCTCAGCCCAGAAAACAGTGAGCTTTGAAGGATTTGTCTGTACATTTAGGGTTAAGACAACTATGGAATAGGAAGAAAAGGGTTACTGGCAGTGAATTTCTGGATTTTCTTTCTTTGACCTCCAAGAAATAACTCACCTAAACCAATTCTTGAGTATTTTTCAAAGGATGGATCAGTCTTCAGCTCTGCATTGTATGATTTAGTTTAAGGGAGATTACGTGCCTAGAAAGCAGTGGAATAAAGTACAATTTGTGACTCTTATGGCCTATTAACTATGTTCTAGAACAGCTAAGAAGTAGCTAGAAGTTCTTAATCAAAACCATGAATTAGGATGAGTATTAGTGGCTAAAACAGAATTCTCCCTAAATACCTCTTTATTCTGCAAGTCTTTTCTTCCAGCAACATCAGCTTCAGCAAGAGGTGGGACAACTACACTACTTTGTTTGCAAGAATGAGTTTTATCCAGATTGATTTTGTTTTATTGTTTGGTTCTTTGGCTTGTTTGGTGTTTTTTGGAGGAGAGTTTGGATATCTACATAAGATTAAATAAGAGATAATTTTTTCACTCTGGAGGGGATATGTTAGCTCTGTAGATACCAGGATGAAAAACTATCCATTATAATATTGAGTAGGTCTATATGATGTTCTCTTAAAATATTTCCTGTTCTGTATCCTTCTTTCAGGCACCATTTTCTTCTTGAAGCTTTTGGTTTGGCATATGGGTATCTGCAATGTATAACATCTAGTTCTGTTATTTATTGAGTCTCTTATTTTCAATTAAATCTTGTCCTAAGCAAAGGAGCCTTTGCTGTAGCAGAAAGGTGTGTATGTATTCTCCCATATCAATGTGTGCATTCGCCAGAATGTAGGTATGTGTACATTTTCAGAATGTATTTCTTCCAGATGTCTTCAATTTCACAAAAGTTATGTTATGAAGTCCTCCCAAACAGGTATTTCTATTCTACTTTCCGACTTTGATTTAATAATGTTTAATACTGAAAAAATACAAAATTTTCCTGTATGTATGGGTTTTCCTTACACTACCCAAATAGCAGCTTAAAGAAGTTCAGTTCTAAGGAATCATAGATGGGGATGTTTTTCCCAATAAATTTATTTCTTACTTACCGTCAGCAAACTTTGAACTTTGGGATATAGATGGAGTATGCCCAGACACTATGCTTACAGTCTAAAGCATTGATTCTGTATGTGATGTTGAATAGAGAGAACCACAGCAAAGTCAGCAACACTTCAATGGGCACACTAGTCTTTCTGCTAGTCCTAAGCTAATTTTGTAACAACCAGTATTGGTATAAAATATGACTGGATGCACTGGGAAACCAATGAGGACTGAACTGAGCACATGTTGTTAATCTTTAATTCTTTTTACTAATGATTTACCTAATGTCAGTGCAGAAAAAACGTTTCTCTAGGACTGCACAAGATTGTGATTGTCTAATTTCTAGCAGATTTTCTGTTTCTTTTTGTTTTCATTTTAGACATTTTCTCAGGACTGTTTGGTATAAATCATGAGTTGCTGCCCTAAAGTTTAGACTTGTACTTGGGAAATCTTCAGAGAATGTTTTTTACTCTAGTTTTGTTGTGAAGAATTTAGGCCATGTTGATGGCCATGTTGACCTGAGTGCTCTTTTTTTTTTTTTTTTTGAGATATTGATGTGTAAGACTTTATTTAGAAGAACAGAGAAAATTCCTTTACTTCAAGTTTCCTGAAATAACTAGGGAAAATAAAAATTATCACTCATGACATGGGATAACCCTTCATTACCTCACGCACCTTTCATATTCCTTGGGCTACTAGCCAAATCTGAAGTCATTTTAACATTAAATTATTGCTACTTAGTTCATATGGAAAAAAAAAAAAAAAAAGAAAGAAAATAAATTAAAAACAAACACCCCAGCCTCTCCAAAAAAAACCCCCAAACAAACATAACCAATACCCATTTGGAATAATATACAAGGATTCAGAAGTCAGGCTGGTATAGGAGACATGTCACTGTGAATACCAGTAGTTCCACTGAATTCAGGTCTGAATTTGGCGTCATGCATGTCAACACTGGTAATAATCTGGAAAACATCATCCTATTTTGAAAGGAAAGAGAGCTGTTCCTTGAGTTTCCATAGTGGAGCAATGGAGAGAAAAACTTGAAAATATGAATCTGTCTGAGGCACTGTGACCTCTAGGATTCCTGTGTGTGAGGTATATGTGGCCATTTGACCAATGTATTTAACATTCCCCTTGGCACTCTTTGAAAGTGTCTATTACAAACCAGATGGTGCAGTAGTTACTTTTTGAAGGGCTAGAAGAGCATGACTACATCTGGATTTAATCTTTAGCTCCCTAAACCAATAGATCACCCAGTTTTAAGAGGGCTTTCTAAAATAATTGCATTGCACAAGTACAGAGAAAGAATACACAGCTTTAAGGCAGAGTATAAGCAGTCCGGAACTATAATTCATAGGCACACAAGTATTTCTGTTCAACTGTCTCATTTATGGGCAAGTCGTTTCTACAAGAATTTATTTTTATTGAGCAACAGCAGTAAGTGAAACGTGTAACTTCTTCAATGAGATTTTAAAAATCCACAAATTTTCAGGGTTTGTATAAAGTATTTTTCTTTTTTGTTGGCAACTACAGTATTTTTAGAGAGATTACTTCTTTCATTTTTATACTGTCCTTTGCCCAAAAAGGTAGCTCAGTGTTGCATTAAGCTAGAATGCACACCATCATCCTTCAAATAAAGCCAGTTATGGAATTTTTGATTCCACACTCTGAAGAATGGTGGGAAAGGGCATAAGGACATTAAGGGTTGATGCTAGGGCAAAAGCTGTTTCTGCAAACTTCAATGCCAAAGGAAAGTGCAAGTTTTAACCCACAGAACCTCTTATTTGAAAGTGTCTTGTACTGAACTACCTGGGTAATATTTGATCTGGATTATCTAAATATTTAAAATATTAAATGTATTAATTGTCTTGGGAAAAAAAAATATATTGTCAAAATGCACTGCTTCCTGCAAGGGTCTTGAATTTCTGTAACAAAGTGGATATAGGGCGAGGGATTTGGAATACTATCAAATTGGGTATCTGAAATAATGGTTATAAAGATAAAATAGCTCTTGTTTGTAGTGCTTCATGCTTTTCTGTCCTTCTTTTGTAAAGTACCTAGAACAGGGAGCTATGAAAGGCTGGCAGATAAATAATATATTGTTGGTTTACGTTCCCAAATTACATTGTTGGCACTCTAATTATCATAACATGTAAGAATTTGAAACACTGTATGAAATAAGAAGTATTTCACAATATCAGTTTTCCTGAAGCCAATGGAATTCCTCAGGAACTACTCAGATCTGTGGGTGACATATGAAAATGAAAACAGCCTCTACCAGTTCATAACTTGTAATATCAAATTACAGATTGCGGTTACCTTGCCTTTCTATTCTTTATAATCATTGTAGCTGCTTTACTCAGTTTTAAAATGGGAAGTTTTGCTGAGTTTTTCTTACTATTATTTCAGATTAGTGTTTCAATGTTGTATCTTTATTGCAAGTCTGTGCTTTTACCTGCCACTGGGGGCACGCATAGCACAATTGTGACAGAGTATTTTGCAAATGGCAGTCTGTCTTAGGTTTAGATTCTGACTATATGACATGGTGATTCTTTTTATATCTGTTAAAGCATTGTAGAAGGTTTGCCTTCAATCTTTTCCTTACATTTAAGATATAAATATTATATAGCTGATTCTGTAGAATGCTGCACAACTTGATTAATTCTTCACTTAGAGTTTAACATTTTCAAGTAATAGAGTTAAAAATACATACACTTTTATAAACACTCCAAAGGAACAGTTGTGCAGTAAACAGTAGAAGTGTACCTGCTCTGGCCCTAGCCCTGTCTGCTCTCATACCTGCCTAATTGCCATCCACAGGATCCCTTCTGACAATCTGTAGATGTTCATCATCACAGAGCCTGTGTATAGAGCTGGATTAGTGTTCTTATTGAAAGGGTTCTATACTTTTCACTCACCTGTTTTGCATACTTCCAGGAAACCATGCCTAGATCTTGACTGATAATGTCTTCCAATGAGACTGATCAGAAAGGAATTATTTCCATGAGCCCATATGTCCTGGTCATATTCAACTCCCCTCTGTGATGGCTGACAACTGGAATGCTTCCTTTGTAAATAGGAAAGGCGTTTCTTCAAAAAGATTATATTCTGTTGAAATTTTTCCAACCGCTGGGAAAAGGTTATATGATTAGTTCTGAAAGCCAGTCACTTGATACTTTTACATTTTAGTATGAATCCTTAGAGGTTTTTTGAGGGAGAGAGATTGTGGTTCAAATAAGAATGAGTTCAGTTTCATACTTAACATTTACATTAAGAGCTGTGATGTGTATTGGCATCCAGGTAGCAAATTCTGCTTACAGCTAAGTAAATGGCATTGCCTGTACTGCAAGTGGATAATGAAAGACCCTTAAACCACCTGTCCATATTCTGTGTGCAAATCTGAGATGTTAAAGTTTCTATGGCTTTGTTTTGACTAAAAGTTTCATTTTCTATTATATATAATGGCACACTTATCCACATGAGGGCACCAGCTGACATCTTATTCTCAGACCAGTGTGAAATCCGTTTCTGAAATGAACAAGTTTATCAATGGTCATTCCATTTTTACAGAGCTGGAGTAAAGATTAAGCTGTTAAATGTTACTGTTCTCCAGTTTTGGGTTTTTTTTTTCAATTCTTAGGGCAGCGATATTTTCACTTTCCCAAAGCTCTACATGCAGCAAAAATCTTGAAATATACTTCAATCACATAGACATGTGGGGATGCTAAGTTTTTAAAAGAGATAAAATCACATTTTTTAATTTGGCTATGTCATAGAATCTGAGGGATCATTCATTAGACTTGGTGAACTTTATTGATTCTTTGCTTTGGAAACAGAACAAATATCCTAAGGATTTAGCTTCATTCTTATTAAACCCACAGTAATATGCAGTCAACACCCATTCCATTTGTAGGCAAGCATACAATCAGTTTATTTTAATATTTTATTTTTATATATAATAAAATGTATACAATCTTAAAGAAAAAAAAAATGCAAAGAGTAATTGATGCTGTAGTCTGGAGTAGGCAGAGGATCCAAGATGAAGCTTGTCCACTTCCTTTCCCTGCAGAATATTAAGAACATTGACCAATGAACTGTACAGGAACAATCCCATTTCCTAGCAGAAATGAGAGACCAGTAGACTGCATGCTGTGAGGAGGAGGTATCAGTCTGTTACCTACTTGGGGAAGGGTACCCAAGCAGACTGCAGGGTTGACAGGATGAGTGCACGCAACGTGAGGAGATATACAGGTTTTGTTTCTTTGAAACCAATTTGACAGCTTTTTGAAGGAAAGAAAAACCTTCTTTTTCTTTTGAAGTCAGGGACTTCAAAAATGCTTCAGAGTACATTCACAAGAAGTTTTAGCTTAGTGAGGCTAATCTTTCTAGACTCTAAGCAGTAGAAACATACACACTTTTTGAAAGTGTGGTTTTGAAGAAATTATCTTCTCTTTGTTTCCCCTGCCCAAGCCCATTTCTCCATTGACTGTTGGTGTGAACTGGAGAAATCGGGATTTTGGAGCTAATCTTAGTCTTGGAGAATATAATCCCCTAGTAAAAGAGAAACAAAATACCATTTTTTAGATATTAAGGTTGTAATTGTAGAACAGAATTCTCTGAGTGGAGTGGAGGAAGTCTAGGAAAATTTCTTCTTAACAAAATGCCCACAGGACTGGAAAAGTCAGAAAAGGTGTTAAATTTTCCTCAGTCTTTATTGAAGCACAGATAGAGATACATGTTTTGTAGCATAAGAAGTAAACTGAGCATTGGAACAGGTACTAAAAAGTTCAGAAAATGTGAGTCTACTGAAAATCCTGATGCAAAATGTTGACTTAATAGCCTATTTTTTTCTAAAATTAAGGGGTTCCAATAGAAGAGGTTCTGCTTGATCCATATTTGATCAGCTCTCTAGAAGTCTGGATTATCTGAATATATATATTCATCATCTGAAAGCCCTGATGCCTTGGAAAGTCTGGAAGATTTCTGAGATTCTGTATAACTTTTAGCACAAGTAATAATACAGATATAATATAATAATAATAATAATAATAATAATAATAATAATAATAATACAAATAATACAGGAGAAAAAAAATCTGTGTCCTTAGAGAAGATGCCAAATCTAATGATGCATGAGAGAAGACCTGAGATTTCAACATGCACACTGAGCCAACAGGAACAAAGCAGAAAATGTAGCTTTGTTGCTGAGTAAAACACTGAGAGGGTCAGTAGCCTAACCACTGTGGGAGTGTTCATACCTGAGGGGAATTGTAAAGCTGATAACACTCTGTGTGCCAAGATTTTTGGCACATATGAGTCACAGCGTCTTGCATCTAAGTAGTACAAACAACTTGGAGAAACTTTTAAATTCATTGCAGTAACAACAGGAACTAAGAAAAGATGAAAAAAAAAGACTGTAAACTGAAGCTGTAGCACAGAGCAGTAGCAACTCTGGTTAGAGTAGCAGTAGGAAGCTTCTGAGTGGCGATCTGTCAGAAAGGATAGGAATAGTGTGATCTATGCTTAGCTGTCCAGTATAATGAGCCTTAATTTGTTGTCTAGGTTTTTCTTCTAGTTTATGAAGAGATATCTTCAGATAGTGGTTCAGGTCTTTTATACGAATCTAACTTTGATACTTATCCTGGGTGAGATATCTGCTGTCCAGAGGCAGCTGTACAGTTTTGCTGATGGTAAAAGGATCATCTGGGACTAGATTAGACACAAAACTTTTAGACAGCCAAAGTTAAGTGAAATAGTCCGATCGATTTCTAAGTGGTGGTGTGCATTTATAACTTGTGTCTGAGTAATGGTGTCTTCTGCATAGAATCATAGAATCATTAAGATTGGAAGATGATACCTTTCAGACCATTGAGTCCAACCATTAACCTAACAGTGACATTCTCACCTCTGAACCATGTCCCCAGGTGCCATATCTAGACATTGGATGGTTAACCTGATCTCCTTCTCTAACAAGATGATCCACTTGTGGATGAGGGAAAGGCTGTAGAGGTTAATCAAGCAGGCCTGCTAGATGGCTTGTAATTCTATATAAGAAACTTACAATAGTTGACCTGTCTCATATTTGGTACATGGAGACCCAGGTGCTAAACGTAGCACACAAATTGTGACACCAATGTGGCACAGGAGAAAGCAGTGATGTAGACAGAGTGGTGGAGTCCAGATGCATGCAGGCTTTGAAGGCACAGGCATACTTGTACTGGGAAATGGCCACTCTGCAAAAAATTTAGAAGTAATGACAGGAACCATGTGTGGTGTTTTCCTCAACTCCTCTCTCTTGCTACTAAGTATTCAATGAGAGCATGAATCTTTCTGTATACTTAAGAGCTCCTCTTCCTTGGCACATTGATACCCAAATCGGTATCGGTAAGTTGGTTCAAATGGATCATCTCCCAAACTGAATCCACCTGTGCTAACAACATGAAGGTTCTGTGATACAGGACTTAAAGTTTCGTAAAAGGCTCCTGATTTTCCAGTGACATATTTGAAATAATGATTAATATTAAAATTAATGGAAAAAAACCCAGGCTCAACAATATGTTTATTAAAAGAGTAATCTTCCCATGAGCAAAAACACTAACATGTTTTCCATGGGTTAACTCAGATGATTTACCAGATATCCCTCCCATGGAGATCAAGTAGTGGTATGATTGGTAGAGATACTACAGTGAACTGTAGTTATGGCAGCTTTTATTAAACTGTCTGCTAAAGCAAACATTTGCTAGTATAAATTACATTTAAGTATCCAAGTAGAATTATGATGCCCTAATACCTTTTTTTGATTTTGTTTTGTTGTTTTGGTTTTTTTTTTTCCAGTTAAGGGAATGTACCTTTTTTTTCCCAGCACAGCATCAAGGCAGACTTTTGGCCTCCACTTTCTCAGTCTGGACTTCTGTACTCCTCAAATTTTTACTTTTTATTAATATTTAAGCTCTTGTATTTAATAAACACATATTCTGGCGGGGACCTGCAACCTCTTTTTCCAGGCAGCAGCAGGGCTTGAACATATATGCTTCTAGCTGATTTTTGCTTTGAAGGACAGATGGCAGTAGCCCTTTTTCCCCACCTTTGCAATGAGTCTAGGTCTGCTACAGAATATTTCAAGAGTGTGCCAAAAATGCTACCTGTAGCAGCGGGAGAGAAGCTTACTGTATATTCAGGCACAGCAGCTTTATAGGGCTCGGGGAACTGCAAAACCTGCGCTTTTATAGAGACCTGGTGACCCTCAGTCAAATTCTGCAGGACTAATACCAATAGCCAGTAAATATCAATTAAATTAAAAGAATATCTCTCTGCCTTTCCAAAAGTAAAACTATTCTGAATTTCAGGGTTTTTCCAGGCTGGTCAGAATTTACGACTAATCTTAAGAATAATTTTGTCACTTCCTCTTAAGCCTATGCATCTAAACAGCAAGAAACAAAAACAGCCAAAAGTCTGAAGCATAACATGTCTGCTTATTGTGTGCAGCATGGTATCTGTGGGCTTGAGTTTCACACACCTTTGTCTGCTTTCTGCAATGAGGACATTTAATGTATCTTTTGAAGAATTTGCACTTACAAGTCTTTTCAAAATTCAGAATACCCTGAAGGTATTGCAGATAACCAGCTAGTGATTTTTTTGATAATGCGCAGATACACTTCATTCAACCTGATGCTAGTAATTTCTGTCCTTGTATTAAAAGACTAACAATAGCATTTGTTGCCAGAGTAGATACTCTCTAACACAGAGTAGATACACATGTAGCATTTTTAATTTTGTGCCTACTTCTGTTTAGTGTGGCCAGTCTCACCATCAAATGTGGTAACTGCTGAAAGATGTCTAGCCTCAGCCAAAAAAAACTCTGTAGAGAAAGTGTATCAGTTCACCATGCAGCTGCATCGATGTGGATGCCAGCTCAGGAGAGAAGGTATGGGTAGGAATTAGCAGTTGGATAGTGGAATCCTTTATTTCATCAACATATGCCAAAATAAACAGCTCATGGGTCTGCTAACATAGCATCGCCAATATAACATTATGTAAGTAGAAACTCACTGCTGATAAAGTCTTTTGTTAGTCATCCATAAATTAAAGAACAGAAAACTGAACCCAGATTTAAGAACTCCAGATGTCTTATACCAGAATGTAATCATTCTCCCAAAATTAAATTCAAAGAAGAAACAGGTCAGAAACTTGTGCATGATGATAGGCATGCTGTGGTCAAAGAAATGAAGATTTAAATTAATGAAGTTGAGTGCCTTTCATTTTTTGCCCATGAACATCATCAGCTGCCCTATGCAGCTGGAATTAGGGTGCTGGTAGCTCCAAGACATAGACCATGATTTTGTGCAGACCTAGGAGTGGTTCCTGAAAGCTAAAATGGCCCTCTATTTTGAGAATAAATGTAGATGCTGTGATTGGTTTGTCAAATTAAAGACTCACGAGTGGTTAGCTAAACTTAAAAAAAAATTATATCTGAAGTACAATGAGAAATTGCTAGAATATTAAGTAAGCTCCTAGCATTACACCAGGGTTTATGAATTACTCAACTAATCTGGAATAAAGCTTTCTCTGTAAAAGCAAACTCTCCAAAGTAGAAAATGATAGGGAATTTCCTTTGGGCTCAGTTCTCAGGTCTCAGACCTGTGAAATAAATATGATCTGTAACAAACCTAATAGGAGGTCAAATACTACACAGCCTCCTCTAGTGACCCCAAGGTAATCATTCTTTTCCTCAGTGCTTCTGTTGCCCTGTCTTGAGAATGCTTCTTGGGACTGAGGGGAAAATGTCTCTTTTTAGATTGCACCTCCTAAGCAGCCATCTCGTTTGCGCACAGCACTGACATTAGACCATTTTAAATCTAGTCATGTGCAGTTGTAGGCTCTTTATTACTAAGACTGAAAAATGCACAGTTATCCACACATAAATTAAAATGGTTAATTGAAGCCTATATCTTACAATCTTATGTTTTTTCTTTTGGATTCAAATAGACATAGAATTGAGGTGTTTGTTATTTCTTTTTCAAGAAGTTGTTACTCAGTTTAGTGATGCTTTTTCTTTACAGCAAGATGAGTAGGAGTTGTTAGTTAAAATACTTGAGTTTATAATCCAGCATACATGTGACGAGTCATACAGTGAACATGAGCAGCAGTGGTTTATGAATCACTTCTACTGTGTGGTCTATTTTTCACTCTGTTGGTATGTGACAATCCTGGCTTGTAGACTCTCTTGCCATGTCAGATATTGTGAAACAGAAAGTAACAGGGCAAGGATTAAATTCAAGTTATTTCTGATCAGTCTCAACATTATTTATACTTTCTGTTCCTATTTCAGCCTGTCACAATTCTCTTTAATACAGCACAGATAAAGAAAATGTAATACTTTAAGCAAAGCACAGCACCACTTCAGCTACACATGAAAATTGTGAAAATTTTTCACCTTGGTATTGCCTTTGTATACTGCTGAATGAGATTTGTCTCTTCCGACAATTGATCTATTTTATTTTTTTTCTTTTTTTTTTTGGTCCTTTCATGTGGATAGGGCAAATTATAGCACATTGGTTTTGGCAGCTATGAAGGAAAATTAATGTCCCCACATTCAAAGGCTTCAGATATTTGAAAGGACTCTATATAGATGAGGCATGTATTACCATCACAAGAATGAGACAAAACAACATTGTCAAGAAGTGCTGGAAAGGTAAAGTAGAATATCCTTCTTTCAAAGACTTTGTACTACCACTGTTACTACATTTTCATCTTGGAACTTCTTCAGTTCTGGGTTGACCACTGTCAAAGACATTCTGCTGTTAAAGTCAGACTACTGTTGCTTCAGAGATTTTGCTACAGTTTAGTAAATGCAGAGGAAAGTGTCACAGCTTTAGTTATAAGCATATATAGGGGGAAAATAGTATAAATTATCAAGTACACATTGTATGTCATTTTCTAGGAGCTAAAGTACAGTAACAACCTTTAAAACTCTGGTATTTCCCAGGCTATAAGTGTTTTCCCAGTGGTGCTACCCCAAGAAGAAAATTTAATCATGATTCAGTAAGATGATGCAACTAAGTATCCTTTTTAAGACAAGTTTATTCAATTTCATTGTCATGCAGAATAAAGCAGCCTAGATCACAATATTCTTAAAGCTTAAACACATATCAAGATGGAAAGAGGGCACAACAGCACAAAAATCCTAACAGAACCTGTTAATATTCATGGAGGGTGTGCTACTAAGGGATACTACATATATAAGTTTGTTTGTTTGTGTGTGTGTGTTTGTTTGTTTGTTTGTTTGTTTGTTTGTTTGTTTGTTTGTTGTTTACAGGAGAAACATAACACCACTCTTTCTCTAGATGAGAAATATAGATGGATATTCACTGATATATGCCTGTCATGGGTGCCTCCCAGAACTGGTGCATCTTGGTCACTGCCTCTGACCAGAGGTTATGCCACACCCCCAAAACTCTCCTCCTTCCTTTGGTTGGTGGGGAGTGTTTGCAAACCTGACCTCAGCAGATGAGCTTGTGGGCTCTGGCCTCCCCCAGGCCAAACCTAGCCAGAGCTCATTTTCAGGACACCTGCAGGGTCTGGCTTTCTTGTGGATGCATTCTTCTCCCTCAGTCCTATTTACTTGTCCCTCTACCTGAGGACACAATAGTGTCACTGTTACTGTATCTTGAGTTCCATTGGGCAACATAAANGCAAACCTGACCTCAGCAGATGAGCTTGTGGGCTCTGGCCTCCCCCAGGCCAAACCTAGCCAGAGCTCATTTTCAGGACACCTGCAGGGTCTGGCTTTCTTGTGGATGCATTCTTCTCCCTCAGTCCTATTTACTTGTCCCTCTACCTGAGGACACAATAGTGTCACTGTTACTGTATCTTGAGTTCCATTGGGCAACATAAATCACAGTCCAAAGTTCCAGTCAGGTCAAGGATGGGTTGGCCTCAGGGTTCACATCTTCTTTATATAGTTTTGCCATAACAGACAAAACTGCTTCATAGCAATGCTTAAGCCATTACCCATAACATTTTAATCTCTGACAGTCCTGATGTGCCCAGAGCCCCTGTGAGGGGGGGACACAGTGCCACATGACACCCCAAGCCCCACAGTGCAGAGGCCTGACTTCGGAGGGTGGGCTGTGCAGGAGATGAAGAGCTGGCCAGATAGATGCAGCTGAGGAGTTTTGGTCAGTGGCCCGTGTCCAGGTGGAGGCTGGGGATGAGAGGTGTCCCTCAGAGCTCTGCCTTGGCCCAGGAGCTCTTTAATGGTCTTGCAAATGACATAGAGGGTGGATGGACCTTCCCCTTAGCATGGGATTTGCAGGGGACAGGCAGCCTCCTCCTCCTCCTCACTGCTCACTGAGGGGAGCAGGGGCTGAAGAGAAGGACTTGGGGGTGTGAAGGAGGGAAGCCTTGGGGTGGGGAAGGAGGAGCTCAGTATGAGCTGGCAATCTGTGCTCACAGCCCAGAAAGCAGCTGGGCTGCCTGGAAAGGAATGAAGAGCAGCAGGTCAAGGGAGTGGATTGTGGCCTTCTAGTCCATTTTTTTGAGACCCTACCTGGAACACTACATCTGTGTCTGCGGGCCCAAGCATAAGAAGGATGTGGACCTGCTGGAATGAGTTCAGAGGAAAGCAACAGAGATCCTCAGAGAGCTAGAGCACCTCTGCTATAATGACAGGCAGGGCAGAGAGTATTTCATCCAATTCTCCCAATCCATTTAGGAAGAGATGCCTCTGCCTGAACCAAGGCGCAAATGAGATCATATGATGATAGCATACAGATTTTATTTAAAATGGGATTTTATTTAAGAAATGTCAAGTAGAGGGATAGAAAGAAATAGAAATAGAGAGGTCTCCGAGAGACAGAAAAAGAGCAGAAGATAATCAGATAGAACTAGAGCATCTCTAAGGCCCTTCCCAATCTGAAACATTCTATGATTCTAGAATATGTGTGTATGTGTATTTTAACTTGATATTATTGCTATTATCATCAATATAATATAATTATTATCATCAATATAATACTATCATCAATAATAATAATTACTTCTTACTACTACTACAATTTCTTCTTTTCCACCATCTTATTATTCTTATTCTTATTCTTATTCTTATTCTTATTCTTATTCTTATTCTTATTCTTATTCTTATTCTTATTCTTATTCCTATTCCTATTCCTATTATTATTTAGTACTACTAATTCTTCATCTTCTTATTATTATTCCTATTCTTATTCTTTCTTTTTTTGTGTTTTTTTTTGGTGTGGCTTTTCTTTTTTTTGCTACTACTATTTATTAAACCCAACTTTCATTTGTTTTGAAAGAGCTGTGTGTGTTGCAATCCTGCAGTGTGCAGTGAGGTGCTGAGAGGTGCAATATCTCATGTCTGCCCATTCCTCATGGATAAAATCCCAAAGGATCAGCAGGAAATCCTTTCAGTATGAGAGGAAATGGCCTTTCCTCCAGGGAAGGTTCCACCAGGGAAGGTTCAGAATCAATCAATAAATAATCAATTAAATGTCAGAATCAATTTTTCCCTGACAGAGTTGTCAGACATTGGAAGACATTTCTCAGGGAGGTGGTGGAGTCACTATCTGTAGAAGTACACAAGAGTTGTCCAGATATGGCACTTGAGGATATGGTTTTGAGGTGATGATGGTGGTGCAAGGGTGACAGTGGGACTGGAAGACTTTCAAGGTCTCTTCCCATCTTGATGATTCTCTATGATTCACCACTGAGCCACCTGCCTACAAATGTCCCCTGGGAGTGCTGGTTTGGGGCAGGCCACCAGTAATATTTGGTCTTCAGGACACCCACTTGGAATGTTCCAAAGCAGCTGGACATTGCTGAGGCTACAGGGACATGTCTAGGCAGAGGCAGCCTGTGTGGTTGCCTCGGGATGCCGGGCGGGCTGCGGGCCAGCTGCCATCTGTGGGCCCGGGCTGGCGCCGGCAGCGGGCCCTAATCCTCGGGCTGTGGCGCCAGGCAAGGGCAGCGGAACAGGCTGCGCAGCGCCTGTCTGAGACGGGAGGGAAATCTCTTGTGGGGAGCTCGCTGCCACCTGAAGGCCTGGGCAGCTGAGCAGCTGGGGCAGCTGCACGGGGCTGGGCCTGCCTCTGGCAGCTGCTCCTTGAAGGCAAGAGAAACTGCACGTCCTCTGAGGGCTCGGGCTTTCACATGGGGAGGCGAGGTACGGAGTGGCACTTGGGGGCATGGCTCAAATGCCTGGTGCTCAACCCAAGCCTCGCGGGCAACAGGCACTGGGAGACCGTCCTCTGCAAAGCGTCTCAGTCTTTGTTCTCTGTCTTCTTCTTCGGACAGCTCAAAGACACTCAGATCATCCCACTCATCCTCCTCCTGCAGCAGAGGCTTGACCCCAGTGCTGTGGACCCTCATGCGTTCCCAGCTGTCCGGCATGAGCTCTTTATCACTGTCATTTTCCCAGCTGGACTGCATGGAAGGTTTGTTAACATTTCCTTTGGACACCTTCTGGCAAGTGGAATCTTCCACTTTGGAAAGCTCTTGGCCAATGGGCTTTTCCCAATCAGAGAGTTCTTGGTAGCTACTGACTTCATGGGACAGCTCTTGCTTGCTGTATTCTTCCCAGTTAGACAGTTTTTGGGAGCTGCCGACTTCTTGGAAAAGCCCTTTCTCTGTATGTTCTTCCCAGTCAGAAAATTCTAGGTAGCTTCTGTATTCTTCTGGGCACAACTCTTTTCCATGCAGGCTTCCCCTTGGGACAGTTCCTGGTAGCTACCAACTTCTCCTGGGGACAGCTCTTTCTCCATGGAGGCTTCCCCTGGTGACAATTCCTGGTAGTTACCAGCTTCTCCAGGGGACAGCTCTTTCTCCATGGAGGCTTCCCCTGATGACAATTCCTGGTAGCTACCAGCTTCTGGGGACAGCTCTTTCTCCATGGAGGCTTCCCCTGATGACAATTCCTGGTAGCTACCAGCTTCTGGGGACAGCTCTTTCTCCATGGAGGCTTCCCCTGATGACAATTCCTGGTAGCTACCAGCTTCTGGGGACAGCTCTTTCTCCATGGAGGCTTCCCCTGATGACAATTCCTGGTAGCTACCAGCTTCTGGGGACAGCTCTTTCTCCATGGAGGCTTCCCCTGATGACAATTCCTGGTAGCTACCAGCTTCTGGGGACAGCTCTTTCTCCATGGAGGCTTCCCCTGATGACAATTCCTGGTAGCTACCAGCTTCTGGGGACAGCTCTTTCTCCATGGAGGCTTCCCCTGATGACAATTCCTGGTAGCTNTCCTGGGGACAGCTCTTGCTCTGTGCAGGCTTCCCCTTGGGATGCTTCTTGGTATTTGTTCATTTCTTGTTGGGAGAGCTCTGGGTCTTCCTCATAGTCACACTGGAAAAGCTCAAGCTCCCCATTCAATGTGCCCCCCTGGCTCCCCTGTTCTGACAGGACTGACCCCCTGTCTGCCTCCTCCTGCTGCTCACTGAGTACCTGGGATCCCAGTGGGCTGCATAAGGGGCTGGGCAGGCACCAGGGGCTGCGTGGGGCAGAAATCGGTCTCTCTTCCCTTTCTACTGGAACTGTTGCTTCCAGTTCTGCAGCCATGCTTTGCTCCAGGTCCCTTTGTTCCTCTGGAGGCTGGCCAGATGCCTGAACCTCAAGCACAGACTTGTGCAACACATCAGAGCTGATGTGCCCTGCCAGGTCCAGAAGAGCCTGGTTGCAGCCTGAAGGGCTACATGGGGCAGGGACTGGGTTCTCTGTCCCTGACAATGGCATCTCATCATTGAGGACAGGAGAATCTGATGCTTTTTCCTGCTCAGGAGCCAGAGGCTCAGGGGGTTTCTCCTCCTCAGCAGCTGCAGCAAACGCAGCAACACCTGCTGGCTCAGCCTCCGCGGGACTTCCCAGCATGGGAGAGGCACTGGGCAGCTCACAGGCTGCCTCTCCCGTCACCTTAGTGCCTGCACTGCTGGAAGAGCTGGGCCTCTGCTGGGCACAAGTCTGGGCATCCTCATCGTTCTCTGTGCACAAGGGTTTGTCCCAGGCCTTGTAACTGACTTCTCCCCTTTGGGACAGACCCTGACTGCTCACACTTTCTTCCTGTTGGAACAGCTTTTGGTCACTCTTGTCTTTTTCCCACTGGGGCAGCTCTTTGACATTGTAGCCTTTTCCTTGGGATAACTCCTTATCACTATTGTCTCCCACTAGGGACAACTCTGGGTTTCTCTTGTTCAGTTCCAGTTGGTACATGTGTGGATAGCCTCGCACATCTTCCAAAGGAGACAGATCCTGGTACCCCTTCCCTTCCCACTGGGACACTTCTTGGTATCTGTCATCATCTTCATGCCGTGGGTACAGCTCCTGGCCTGTCATGTTTTTCTCCCAGTGGTACAGCTCTTGCTGTGTTCCATCTCTCCACTGGACTCTCACACCTACCTCCCACTGCATTGTCACTTCTTCTTGTGGTTGGTAAAACTGTTGGACTCTTACTGCTTCCCACGGGCGAAGCTCTCGGCCGCTAATATTTCCCCACTGGGAAAGTTCTTGATCCACATGGTCTTTCCACTCTTCAGCCATGTTGACAAAGGCCCCCTTCTCCTCAATCTCTGACAGGGGCCGGACTGAACTGTCCTTTGCCCCCAGCCACGGCCTGCTGGGGGTCTGGTCTTCCTGCCACCCGGGTAAGGGGTATAGGGGCTGGGAGTTGGGGTTCACCTTGTCCTTTTCCATCTCGGACATTTTCTAATGCAGAGGGATCCTGGGAGCTGCTTCCTCCTGAGACAGCAGCTCTCACAGGAATGGTCACCACAGGACTGTCTCTGCACCATTTAAGTACCCTCCTGGCAGGGTGTGGCTCGGCCATGTCACAAGGGATCACAATGTCCCATATCACAAGGGCTCTAACACAACACACCTGTGTCACAAAGGGCCACACCCAGTATCCATTAAACAGTCAAACTTGCTGGAACTGTGGGTTTCTAGCCCCCTCATAACTTTAGAATCCAGCTATTAAAATTGTCAGAAATTACTCTACCTGAATTAAGGTGCAAATGAGATCATATGCCAAAGTGAATAATATAGGTTTTATTTAACAATAAATGAGAAAGACAAACAGAGAGAGAGAGAGAGAGAAAGAGAGAGAAAGAAAGAAAGAAAAAGAAAAGAAAAAGAAAAAGAAAAAGAAAAAGAAAAAGAAAAAGAAAAAGAAAAAGAAAAAGAAAAAGAAAAAGAAAAAGAAAAAGAAAAAGAAAAAGAAAAAGAAAAAGAAAGAAATAGAATAGAGGTGGGGGCAAGAAGGAGACTGATAGAAACAGATAAAGTAGAAAGTATCACCACTCTGTTGATCTCAATGGTGTCCCGTTGATGGTCTCCATGAGGGCTTCTTGATGGTGAAGGTCCCCAGGAAACATCAAGTTCAGTGGATTGATATACACTTGGGCTGGATGGGAAGGCCTAGGTACCTCCCCTGGGGAGGGGAACAAGTTTGGCACAGTCTTTTGCAGATCTCTGAATCTGTTGAATCACTTTGCATCACGTGCAGTGCTCGACTGCAAGGCCTCAGCAATGAGTCTGGGGACAGCTTTGTGGGTCTTTGAGGATTATGACACCTCCTCATGTTCATGACCCATGGATGTGGCCTTCCCAGGGTGAGAGGTTTTACAGCTGAAGCAGTTTGTGTAAGGGAGGGTGGGTGACTGATGTTCTGGGAACTTAGTACATATCCCCAGAGCTGGGTATGACGACGGGGCTCCTCAGCTTTATTTCACTGTGCAGTCCCAGGCAGCTAGAATACCTCTCGTGGGACAGACAAATTTACAGAATATGTGACAGGAAACTGTTAGATATTGATAATATACAATTATACATACTATAAAGTTTGCAACTATTCCATGTTCAGTACCTTTCCTAAAGGAAAATTTGCAACTGGGTAATTCTCATATGACTGGCCTTCAGTTCTTGGCATTTATCTACGGTATTGGCCATTACATCAGTCGTGGGGAAAGAGGTTGCTGTAAACAGTCTCTCAAAACAGAGACCAAGGGCAGAATTGATTTAAACTGACTCTGATAGTGAAGTGGTCTCATTACAGGACTCTGCAGCCAGGGCCCATAAAAGTAATCAGGTGTTTTTTCCTTAATGTTTTTGAGACACAGAAATTTTGTCAGCATTGAAATAGAACGAACTGAGAGGAGTGTATTTGTAGATGTCAATGGGATCTCTTTAAATATTGTTCTAATTCCACTGAGTATAAGACAGAAAAGTATAGGTTACTCTGTGACAGATTTATGAAAAGAAAACAAAAATCTTAGTAACTCCATTATCTGCCCCATTTATTTTCATTTTTCTCTGGCATCTCCAGGGCTTCCAGCTATAACAATTTCTGAAGGGACTATTCTTCCAAGAACAATTTTCTTAAGGGGTAAATAGAAGAACAATGTATCTATAACATGGATTTGTAAAGTTTCCAGAGAGAAAATACGTTTTTTTTCTCTTCCAGGAAATGTTTTTTGGTAATACAAATTCAACCTTTTAATCAGTTCAAGATAATTGGATACCTGCTGTTACTCTGGAAATTACCCCTTTGAGATGCTAAGGAAAATATTTTCCAAGCGGGATCAGGCAGGCAGAGGAACAGGTTTCCCAAAAGGGATGTAGGCCCTCCATTCAGCTCATCTGAGCAAGGCACTAAGCAGCCTGAGCTGATGTTGCAGGTAGTCCTGCTCTGAGCAGGTTCTTGGATTGGGTAGTGTCCCATGCTCACTTCTAAAGCCAGTTCTTCTCTTAGCCTATCATTTTGAGGACTTACACAGAAGGTGTTAATTTCTACAACTCTTGCCTTTCAATTGACAGCAGATCCCTGTGCTCAGGGACATTTATTAAGTTTACTCAGTCTTAGGCCTACTTAGGCTTTTATTAATTTATAAACTAAATTTAAGTGCAAAGAAGAGGATTTTTAAAAAGTAAGTGTGATTTTAAAAGTGGAGCACTTTTCTTTTGACCTTAGGTAAACACTGAATAATCTTGCTTATGAATAATAGAAAATTAATTTATTTTTACAAAAATTACTTTTATAGCAGCTTAACATAAGTTTCTTGAAAGAGGTTAGCTCTGATCTACATATTCTTGAGAACAGAAGCTGGCCATTGTTTCCTAATAGCTTGGATGCCAAAATACTATTGTGAACTCACTGTTCTGACTGCAGTTTCACATGATCAGAGGTATCAGAATTTTGAAATTAGCCCTGATACAGAAAAATACCCAAACAAGTTCATGGTGTTTTTTTTCAGCTGAGGCATGGCCTGGATTTTTCTTTCTGTCCAGGTAGAGGGTTTGGACCACAAAATGCTGATCCACAGATAGAACTAACCCAACCTGTGGGACTCTTCCCATCCAGATTTTTTGTCACCCCACTAGGTTGTAAACTGCTAAATTGCAGAAAATGTCATTGTTTGTGTATATTCCTTAGAGAGTAGGAGACCTGGTTCCATTATTCGACTCATTTTTGTGGGTTTCTTTCAGACCTCTCAGCATTTGTTTCTTGCTGGCTGCCTCTCTGGGGATGTAAGAAACAGAGACCGTCACGTTTTTTTGCCTCTAGCGCTGAACAGTGCTGTGGCTTCTCTGGTTACCGTATGTCCCAAAAAGCAAATGCGGGGTGCCAGATGATGCAATGACATGTGCCACGCTACTGGCTGAATTGAAGTGTCACACAGGATTCAGCTGCACCACTTTCTTGCCTGCAGGTCTGCATTCTCATTCTTCCTCAGTTTTATGCATTCAGAGTTAAAGTTTGAGGGGCAGACTGAATGCAAACTGAACAACTGAATTCAAAGATCTAATTGTCTCAGTTTGAGGGACTGAAATTAGGACCATATTTGCACTAGGCTGTTTTAGCAGTCTGTTACGAGACAGGTTTTTTCAGGGTGTGTTAGAGTTGAGCTGAATAAAAACATCCCCTTCTCTTTTGAGAGGGAGCTAACAATGAATACATTCCTGATTAAGGTACCTAGCTAGCTACTCAGAGTTAGGTGAGATGAAACCAGACAGAGCACAAATGTTAACAAGGCCAGCCCTAATCCAAACCGTCTGAATCCACAATTTAATTTTCCTAGGAGTCATGCAGACCCAGCCTGTTTAACCTTGTTTCTGTCCTTCAATTTTCATATGCCAATGACATTGTCCTTACTAGCAGTGTGTGGGTTCCTACACCATGCTTGTAAATTTTTCTTTTGTGGAGGAGTTAACTATAGCAAGCTACCTGGCATGTCTCAAGGTCCAAACCCGCCCACAAGCAGGAGCCACCGACCATTAATGAACAGATGCATGGAACAGTTTTTGGAGGCAGAACAACAGACAAGGCAGAGGAGAGAAAAAAAGAGATGCTGAACTGATGAGATGAAAGACAGGGAGAGGAAAATGATGGCTGATAGAAAGTCTGTGGTTATGACAATATGCATCTTGGTTTTGTGAGAGATATAGAACTCCTAATTCCTTTAAAAGTCCAGAGTTGTGTGAAGTTTGCCTTGGTGCAAGTAAGTGATCTGCATATCACCGTGTGATCCAGCCCTTCCACCCTGTTACAGAATGGAATCCAGCAGTAGCTCAAAAATCATCCATGAGGTTCAGAGTCTTATTTGGATTTTATTTTGCTCTGCAAATATGGAGTGACAAAGTAGTTTGGAGGTACAGACAAAGTAAAATATGAGAAACTTGCAAGAATGGAGAAATGCAAAGCTGGCTGAAACCAGAGAGGTGAATTATGGCAGATATGCTTGGATTCTGCAATAATTTCTTTTTCCTCTATTGGTTAAGTATTTCAAGTTTGTATATCTAGCTGTCATTTTGTAAATATTCAATAATTGTCCAGTAGTCAATACCAGGTGCATCTTGCTAGTCTCCTACAATTTGGGGATCAGAGAGGTTACTCTACCTCCTGTCAGCTTTCTCAGTTGTTTCCCACATTTTTTTTTCTGAGAAAAGACTTCGATCTGCTGCAAAGTGTGTCCTGCAGTGGTTTGGGACTATTTCTATCTCATTGAAGCTTGTGTGCATGAATTGGCACAGTGGATCTGGTGTACTCCTTTTCACTGCTGAGCCAAAATTTGAACACATTTTGTATCTCATTAGACACACAGAATATTTTAGCATTTTAAAATTCAGTGTTTTCTAAAAAAATATTTTACTTCATTCATAATATGCAACAAATTAATATCCTGGATTTTTATGCTAGACTGGCAAATAGAAGAGGGAAGGGTGTCTAGCAATAGTGTTTCCAGTTTTTGTCTTAGGGGTTTCCCAATTTTTCGATGACCATCCATCTTTATGTATGATTATTCTATTATAAACCTTGTTATGATACCAGAATAATTTTATAAATATGCAATTAGAGGTGGCCCAGTTCAGCCTGAACATTTGTGTGTATGTGTTTATCTTTGCCTCTGTGTATGAGGTTCATTTCCAAGGAATCCAAACCTGGATCCAAGTCCAAAGTCCTCAGATGGTCCCTGTCATTGCAGAAGGCTAAG
>VYXF01003852.1:9877-60841 GCA_013397295.1 Polioptila caerulea | reverse complement strand
AGAAGGCTAAGCCAAAACAGCTGAGCACAACTTTGAAGACATTTACATTCTAAATCCTGGTCCAAATTACTAGAATTCCTTTCCTTCTCCCATCCCTTTAATCTAAATTGAAGATAAGATCTAGGGAGCACGGGAAAAAGAAAAGACAATATCAACATTTGATATTAATTGCCCTTTATCAATCCCTGAAGAGTTCTCAAAATATTTAAACAATGTGCTCTAAGTAACAACACTAATAAACTAAATGTGAGAAAGAAGAAAAGCCAGTAATTACAGCAGAGTTTAAACATCACATCTGATAAGTAACAAAGTCCTCTAAATTAAACAAATACAAAAGATAAAACAGAAAGCATAGTAAAGAAAAAAAAATCAAAACATTGTCCTAAATGGCGTAGAGGTCACATGAATTAAATACCTCTAATGTCTTTCCAGAAAGAAAACATCATTAAAAGCCTGGAAGAGCTGAGGTCTAAATTAATTCTTCATCAACATTCAAATTGCTTCCCCCTCCTTTCTATCCCAGCATTTTTCCAAAGGCCTCATGCTTGACCCATAAAAACCATGTATTGTCATAAACAAAAAATAAACTTTTGACCATTAATGGAAGATTAGGGTGTTGTAGGAAGTACAACATGAAAGCCTTAAGCCAAGAGTATGTTCTGAGAGAGGCTCTTTATATGGAATAAAAAATTAAATACATGGAATTTATTTTTTATTTATTGCAATAATGCATTCTCTTTTCCAACCACTTATATTTACTAAGTGTCAATTTACCTCCAGATCCATTTGATTTGAAGGTAAGTGTTTGTTATTTTTTATGGCAGTTCTGCAAAGTAATAGAACCCAAAATTTTGGCAAAATGATCCCAGTCAGTGCAATTTGCCAAAGCTTGTGGTGTGTTAGCTTAACCCAACTCTTTGGGTTAGAGATAAGGCTGCTGAATTGTATCATAAATTATTTATCTTTCACTCTGCTTGAATGGACAGATATCTTAAATCCACCTTTATTTAATCTGTACAGGGCCTTTGGACAGGCAGCTGTTCAGCAACCTCTGCCAGCACTTTTCTCCCTTATCTTTGAAACCTCCCATCTTCATCCTTAGATGTTTTATATGGCTGATATTCTCCTCTTTCATCAGTCATTCCTAACAAAGTGATGCAGTGGAGTTTAATATACTTCACTCTAGGGTAGCAAGTATGTTTTTTTCTGGTTTTGCTTGCATTTACTATTAAGAAGTTACATTTTTATGCAACCCTACAATAATTTCATTAAGATGAAACACTGGGGGCATTTCCATTGAGATGAAGGATATGTTAGAATTTTAAGACTGTTTCTCATGTGGTTCTTCAGTGACATATATTTTTTCCTGTTAAAAAGAAAAAAAAATAAAAAGAAAAAGAAAAGAAAACCCAACAAAGGAAATTGGCCTGGGGAAAATGCCACTGAGATACTGTTAAGAAGTCTGACTTAAAGCCAAGTAGCATATGCAGGGCGAATGCTCAGTCCACCCATTGTGCTTACAGCCACAGGGGGCTGAGAATAGTACCCTATGAGATTTTACTAGAAGTGTGGTAAAAATATTCTGGTATAGCTGCCTCTCTTTCTGAAATGAGAAACCTTAGTTTTTGTCTTAACTTGTACTATCTGCTTTGACATAGGTTTTTATTTCTGTGTTGACACTGCATCATTATGCATTCAAGTGCTGCGAATGAAGTGCAGACTATTCCTTAGCATACTGCAAAGTTAAAGGTAACCTGGATACAACTTCTTCAAATGCAGGTGATGAGCAACCATTGAGTCAATGTCTGCAGAAGTTATGGTCATGGTGCATTTAGTAGTTAGTCCTTTTATCAGAATGCAGCCTACGAAGATCTATTTCAGTCTAGTCTACTTTTGAGCAATGTTCACTCTTTTAAGTTGCAGCAAGGAAAGACCACTTTCAGGCATAGGGTAGAATTAGGAAGGTGAAGAGAAGAATCACCTTTATTCATTTTTAACTCTCCTGTTCTAAGAACAGTGTTGTTCACCAGAGAATCTCATCCATCTTTGACAGTTTTTCTTTTCTTTTCGATTAAAGTAAGGAAATTAATTTAGAGCTATCTGATAACTTGGAAGTATGGAAGTGCAAAACAGGCTGTGCTGGCTGGTCTCCCTTGAAACACACCTCTTAAAAGGCAGAGACCTGG
Organism: Polioptila caerulea; assembly: GCA_013397295.1. Lineage (NCBI taxonomy): Eukaryota > Metazoa > Chordata > Aves > Passeriformes > Certhiidae > Polioptila > Polioptila caerulea. The sequence continues at coordinate 58,655 of VYXF01003852.1, read as the reverse complement.
TGTAATCACTGCCTCCTCACCTCACTGAAATGGCCAAAGCAGGTGGTGTTTCCCAAAATTGGAGCAGAACCCTGGTCTTTGCTGGTGGCCGGGCACAATGCTCTGCCTCTTGCTTCAGGCTTGGAACAAATCTGCTATTCAGCCTTAAGAAAAGGCAAGTTTGTTAGCTAGAGTATTAGCTACAACCTTCAAAACAAAACTTGTTATTATATTGTCACAGAATGCCTGTAGATTTATGAGGCCTTGGGATTACAATAAATTAATCACAGTAGTACTTGTTTGTTTTTATAAAGGTTTGCAAAACAAGTAATAAAGTGTAGATTTTTTTTTTTTTACTTCAAAATCCATTAGATATTGTTCTGAGTCTAGTTTTCATTACAATGAGCTGTTCTAGAATACGTCTAGGAGCCATGAGTTGGTTGAATGTGATTAGGATTTCAGGAGTTACAGTAACAAGTTGAAAATCATTAGATCCTAAGTTTGATCTTCATTGTATTTCTTCTTTAGCTACAATATTTATCTATAAATTTTACAAAAACTACATGCTACAATTTATATTATTACGAAGAGCTAGCTAGAGGAAAAAAAAAAAAAAGGATTATTAAAGGAGATAGGGACAGACTTTCCAGTAAAATAAATGGAAATATCATAAATTGAAGTATCAAAAATTTTACTTTATCTCTNNNNAAAATTTTACTTTATCTCTTGGAGTAATTAATAATTTAATGGAAGCTTTCTATTTTAGAACTCAGATGTTTTTTATTAGGACTGCTAAAATGCTTAACAAACTGTTGCATAATTTGTCAAATTACATCCATCTGCATTAACTAATAAAATATTTATTTTCAGCAGTTCTGAAGAGGTATTGCTTCAAAAGCTGATGTACTAATAATTCTCCAAAATCTAGTCCTGTTCCTATTCTACATCTCACTTCACATTAAGAGCACTGTGTCTTACAGCTAAAACACCCTGAAACCACAGGCACCCCTGCACACTCCAGCAGTGGCAGCCTCAGCTGCTGGGGATGCCTGCTATCTCCATGTTACATTGCCTCTTGAAGGAGTCTGTTTTCTCAGCTGATGACATTGCACAGCTTTTATTTTTGTCAAGGCTTTTTCAGTAGAGTGGCATGATGTGAAATAGAATAACCTGATGAAATACAATAAGTTAATAATAGTGCTGTACACAGAGCACCTTTCATCATGACAGAACCCAAAGGGTTTTACTTAGACTGTACATACAAAAATCATTCTTCACCCACCACTGAAGTGCAGTTACTGTTACAGAAGAATAGGGTAACCATACCATGCCAGGAATAACAGCTTTTTTGAGTAAGGGAAATTAGGAAAAATGTCTTCATATGAAACAATAATGGGAATACTTAGGGATGCTGGATCTAATTACTAGCATTTGCATTTGGTCTACGTGTTTAAAGGATTTCTTGTAAATATATGAATCAGTAATAGGAATAGGGGTATCCATAAATACTTAATTTGCCACAGATTCTTGTGACTTTATTTTGCTTTTTCTCAGAAACAGCACCTTAAGCAGCAAAACAGAAGAAAAAAACACCATATATTTAAGAATTGCTTCAAAATTTACTGAAAGAAGGAAATACCAGTTAGTCATGAAGAGCTGGCACTACAATGTTCACATTTTTGCACCAAATACTGGACAATTCTAACTCTTCCATGTGGTGTAATTCAACAAAAAACCACTTTGGGTATTGTTGCGAGCTGCTGCAGAACATAAAGGTAACTCAGGTTCTTTCAGCAGGATTAGAGTGGGCAACACTGAATGATTAGTGTTTCTAAATATATATGTGTAGGGTTTATTATGGAACAGTTTGGTTGCAAAGAAAAGCAGGTATGTAGGCATTTTGGTTATTATTGTCTATAATTATGTGCAGGAAATCATGCTGTAAAAGCCAGTGTCCTTGAAGGAGACAGAGGAGTCCTGCAACTTTATTTGAATAAAAGGAGAGTTCGCTGGGGCATACACTCATGGGGTTTCTCAAGTGTTTTGGAGGACACAGGCTCCTTCAATCCTAAACTCCCAGTTGCATACTGCCCTCTTCCTTTCCCCATTCGTTGAGGTACTGTGAAGGTGCAGCCTTCTTAAACTGCCTACCACAGATTTCCCTTAAACACATAATTTTCCTCCAAAGTTCAGAAATCCAGGCTATCTGGGTCCTGTGATAGAGTTCGTGCAGACCCATTTGGCTATTGCCCTAAAGTTCAGGAGTTCAAACAGTAGAAAAACTGTTTTCTGTAAAAACATGTGTGGCTTGAGGTTGATAGAGACCTTAAGACCCATTTCAAAGACATTGACACATGTTTCTCCTAAAGGCCCTCACCCACTGGGTTGTTTGTAAAGACATTAGCACCCATTTTTCCTACCAGTAATATAACAACATGAATGCATTGCAATATGAAAGTGCATTATCACCCAAGAACATGCACAAGGGAAAAGAGAGAGAGAGAGAGAGAGAGAGAGAAAGGGCAAGAGTGAAGATCTCACCACTTGCAGGCTCCACAACAAGACTTGGTTGCTTCACAGTCTTGGTTGAAGTGGTGGTCACAAACTGGATCTGTTGGGTCATGGGCAAAGTCCATCAGAAGTGCCAGGGAGAAATCCACAGGAAAATCTATGAAATACAAAATCTGCTGGTTATATATTCACTCAGATTTGGGTGGGAATGCCCAGGTACCTCCCCTGGGGTAGGGACACTTGGGGAGTCCCTGACCCTCTAAGACAACACAGGTGTCCATCTCCCCAGCACAGTTGAGTTGATTATGGCCATTAACAGAGATGAACACTCTCAGGACACAGTCAATGTCCCAGTACTTCCCCAGGGTGGGGAGGAGAGGGAGCCTCATAACTCAGTATTTTGTGCAAGGCAGGACAGCTTAGCATGGCAAGAGGCACCTGCCCAACTCCACAGGACCCTCTTCTACCTCACTCATAGCCCATCCTTCACCCTCTGTCTTTTCAGATCAGAGGTTTAGCCACTGCACACCCAAAAGCTCACATCCTCCACAAATGGGGGAAACATTTTGAGTCATTATCCTTTGACAGTTCAGTCTCTCACAGGTATGTCCAGCTAGAGTCATGTCAGACCAGAATCTGAGTCCCAGTGACATTCAGTGCAACACAATACTGGCAGTGGCAAAACTGATGCTGTATTTGCTCTCAATGGTTCATGACACAACAGGAGATATATTTATACTAGGAATATCAGGGCCGATGTAACTGTAAGCTATAAGCATTTACAATGCAGATTTATGACTCTTGATTTAAAAATGCAATTAAAGTGTCATAAGTTATTCAATGCATGGTAATTGTGTGGCATTTTTAGCTTTTACAAGTTACAAAGTCATTGAAAAGAACAAAAATCTTCCTTGGAAAATCAAGTCTTGTGTGCTGTGGGCTAACAGCACTCCCCATCAATGGGCTCAGTTAATGTACTGCATGCACACTTTCCAGCCTGATCATTATTTACACATAATTTATAAAAAATTATTGAAAAATGTAAATTATCCTGTCAGGATAGAGAGAGATAGAAGGGTCATAGCATCCTCTTTTTCTTGATACTCATCGTAGCATATAAATCAGCATCAGTGACATTTATGACATAGGAAATCTGGCCAAATATGAGAGAGGAATTTGTTTGATGCTTCTCAAAAACTTAAATAATTACTGTAAATTCACTGGAAGACAATGAGCTGAAGGGTTAAAAATTAAAATAACAGTTCATGGCAGTAGGTTAAGGTGATGATGAATTATCCATATAGTGTCAGAGGGATTAGTCTCATTGCATGTCATTATTGATTCAGTGGAAAAGGATATCAAAACTACAGTAATGAGGCTTAGAAACTGACATAAACATGAAGGAGGCCAGAAGTAATAATAAAGTCCACACTAAAAGGTAAGGAATATGAATTGGAAGTATTATACTATCATTCAGTATGAAAAAATGCAACCTAATGTAGCTAAAGAATCTAGAATTTATGGATATCAGCAGAAATGAAAGGTAATAATGATGGACAGTGGTTTAGATGTCTGTAATATCATCTAGTTCCTAAAAAGTAGGTTTCAGGGCTAAACACTCATAGGAGAAGGCAGTAAGGGGCAGCAGGGGCAGAGTTACAAGTCAGCTTGGAAAACTATACTTACCTGCAGCTCTGACAAGCAAACCAGAACTGCTAGGTTAGAGCCATGTAGGGCTCCTAAGTTTTGTACACCTCTAGAAAGTGTAAAGCATTGCTTTTATGATTTTTTTTTCCTCACTTCTATAAGGAAATTCCCTCATTCCCTCCCTCCTCCAGGCCCCACTTGAATATCTATTCACTGATATCACAAAACTTACCTTCAAGTTATGATTGTAAATCTATATCCCTTATCTCAGATTTCGCCCTCATTCCAATCCTTGACTCTAGGAAAAAAGCCATCCAGATTTTAAAGAAGGGAAATCAATCATTTTCATAGAATATTTGCCAACTCTACAGAATTCCCCAGCCTGAAAAACCTCACAGCAAAGATAATACTGGGAGGGTGAAGCATGCAGTAATTAAGGCCTTAGCTGATGATAAGGAAGGCTTCAATTCATACCCTACTGAGGCCTGAGTCACCTATTTGATCCCAGCACTGTTCTGGCTCTCATTTCTCATTCTTAAAATGGATTTAAAATGGATTTAATATTCCCTCTATATATCATTGGAGTCTTGTGAGGATAAATATGCCACAGATGGTAAAGTACTCAGACATTAAAGTCCTGAGGGCCAGAGGAAATCAAAAGTTATATCCTTGTATCTGACTTTGGAATCATTTGAAATTGAGTGCAAAAAGCTTTCAGAGAACATGTTAGACACAATTACCTAACTTATAGCACATATTTTATTCAATTAATTAAATTTCCATTATTCCTATGAATTGTCCATAAGTGGTTTAGGAACATAAGAATTCCCACCCCATCAGGAGGAGAGTTTAATAAAAGCCAGGCATTGTGGCACTGCAGCAGGGTGAGCTGCACACAGCCTCCCCCAGGACCAGCCTCCCAGCTCTCCACCATCTGTGAACCTCTGGCTTCCACAGTTAGTGGGTTTTGATAGATGTTGATTGTTTTACCCCCATCTTTTTTTTTTTCTTTTTTTTTTTTTTTATTTTTATGTTTTAAGGTATGCTCTGAGGCTCTCTAGAGAGCTGAATATCCCAACAGAAATTATGGGATGTTTGTCTCGGAAGAGAAATCAAAGTGAGCCCATTACAATCAAGCTGTTGCAAAGTTGGATGGAATTTAGTCAATATGTCATCAGTCAACAAGAGGAATCTCAGCATCAGCCAGCCCACCTAATGTATTTTATCAGTAATACTCTGTGTGTGGTAGCGCTTATCTGTATGTTAGCTACTGCATTTATAAACTTGACCTATTTTCTGTGACTAGACAGCACCTGTATTTGAGTGAATTTGGTGTATGGTGTAAACATTTACAAATATTTACAAACAGAGCCTTGCTTTTTAACAATGAATACTCTGTCTGTATTTCTAACCTGGACCTGCAGCAGGTCTAACCTGTCTTTCCAGTAGCAGACTTTCTATGATTTTAACATCCTGATTTGACCAAAAGACTTATTTTTCTTGATTAAATCTGGGTTTTGTACATCAGCTTTTCATCAGGAAAAGACTCATGCCCAAGATCAAATTTTTGTTGCACAAAACTGCTAGTTGACACTATCAGCACCCTTATTAACTAATTCTTAGAGCAAGCTTTGAGATCATTATCACCTTACAGAGCTGCTCACATGTGGAAGCAAAGACAGACAGAATACGCAATATTCCTCCAGGCCACAAAGAAATCATTAGCAGAAAAAAGATTAAAATCCTGATTCCTTGTCCATTATTTAGATGATACCTTTTCCTTGCTGACTTCCCCTGTTGTTCAGCACACTAATCCAACACAGTGCTTCTTAGAGCACTCACATTTTGGTCCAGTTTTTCAGAAGAAGGTAGTAACTAAAATAATAAAGTCTGAACCCTCTTGGGTTTTGTGCAGAGTCCAGGAGAAGATCTGAAATAAAGCACAGCTCTAAGAATGAGGCTTGGTTCTGAACCTTAGTAAGGTGAGGCTGCCTAAACAGATCACTAGGTAGTAGCTAGCTAACCTCGTCCAGCTTACTGGTAAATAAACCTCACAGTTGTTTCATAACTCCAGAAAATCTGTCTTACTTTACAGAAATAAGGCTAAATTGTCCCCTTTTAATTTTAATGCTGTTTTTCTTCTCGGAGAAATGTTGACTGCTTTTGCAGGAAAATATCTGTGAAATTCTACAATGTGATAAATAGGGTTTTTTTCAGTTTTTATTAAAAAAAACAGAAAACTTTTAGGTCTTGGCTACTTTTTTACTATTAAGTATGTCTTGGCACTTGCCTAGATTATGGAGTAATCACTTGCACAACATCATCCTTAAAATAGGTCAGCCAAAACTCTACATCCAAATACACTCTAAGCATTGCTCAGATCTCAGACTTTTACAGTTGGGTTCTGTCTCTCTAATGGTCTGAATCAAAATTCTGGATACATCCAAATACCCTGAAGCAAGGGTATTGCAAATGCAAATCCAGCATGTCTGGCACAAGTCTTTCATTTTCAGGGTTCTTTTTTTTATTCTCCTCTTCCCCACTTCTCATGTCCTCCCTTTCAGTTAGGACAAAAGCACATTGTTATTTCAAGGAATCTAGAAGATATTATTTTCCAGGATGGTTGATATTCATATGTGAAAAATGATAAAGTGATTAACTTGCAATACATCTTGAGTAAAACCCACAGAGAAGAGTAAAAACATGGAAATTCAGCACATATGTTTTGTAAAGAAAACCTATTGTCCTCTCCGGGAGGCTTTATTTCCAGAGCTTTTTAGGCAACACTTCTTTGGCCCATAAATCAATATGGAGGAGGTCCTGGTGCTCAAGCCTCTGTTACTAGCTACAGTTGCAGAAGGGTTATATGTGTAGAAGGATAGGCACCAAAAGTCTGGAAGAGTCCTCTCAGGACATTACAGTAGTTGTGAGTATTTGAGGTAATCACATTATATACAATGCTTATTGTTTTATTGCGGCTGATATTTGGCTTTCAATCCTTAAAACAGAGTCAGAACTCTAATTAATCCTGAACCATCACAGTGACACATTTTCCAGAGGATATGCAAACTGAGACTGATTTTTCCATGGTGTTTTAATGTCTCTCCTTTACTTGATTTCTTTTTTTACTCCATGCTGTTGCCACAGACAAGCATAGGATAAAATCTCAGTATTTGTTATGTCTTGCCCTCCAGGATATAATTTTTCCTAACTATCTTTAATTGAATGGAATTAACTTTCCTTTTATAAGTCTACAAAATATAAGGTGTGCTCAGATACCTAAATACAAGCACTAACATTGTGTTAACCCAGTCTAGTTTTGTGATTGTGCTGTCTAGAAGAGCATACCAGAGTTGGTTTTGGCATATCGGAGCTTGTCCTCTGGCTGCAGGTGCTTATATTCCAGCACTGCCTTCATAAAAAAAATTAACTTAATATTTACAAATTATTTTGTGCATAATGACTAACAGGATTTATATATACTTTCATCTATTCTTGCCATTCTAATCATCAGTTGGGCACTTTAATTTGTTCTTTTGGCATTTCTATCTCTTTCATTTTTGCAATGACAGCTTCAATGCTCCATTCATCTCTCAAATGCACTTTTACACATTGTCTCAGATTTCATCTGCACCTTTTCCTCCACTGAGCCTTGGTTTGTCCTCACCATTGGGTCCCTCAGGCCAAGAAACTTGAACTAGAGTGACAACTTGATTTCTGTAAAGACTAGAACTGGCAAATAAAAAATATATTATCCCAAGCCGGACACACACTTTCTCTAATTACCAGCAGTCTCAGTATTTTATCTTGTCCTTCATCTTTTATTGACTCACAGCTTCTACTTCCCCTTTTTTGTCTCATCCCATCCAAACTCAGAGAGGGAGAGGTTTGCGCTAAAGGCAGCTTTCTCTCTCAGCTCTATCTCTAGCCTAAGTGTGGGTGCTGATAAATAAATAAAACCTCTTAAGCAGATGGAAGGCACAGTGCTGCCCCAAGGACTGCACAGACCAAAGGCTTTAACTGTTTTGCTAGCTGGGTCATTCTGCTCCTCCACATGGCTCAGCACCCACTTCGACATCTGTTGCAAAAGGATATCCTGGATAAGGATTGACCTTTCCATCTCATTGCAGAGTTAAAGTCAGGATGGCACTTGCGTAGGACAATGTCTGAACATCCTCCTGAGTTCCCATGTCCTAAGTACTGCACTAGAGTAGTCCTCACCTCAAATATATCAGCCTTTGTTGTTTTTTTTTTTTAATTTTAATTTTATTTTAACGCAAGTACCAATGTTAGGACAGTCTGTGCCTGAGACCATGAGAAAGGAGATGCCTGTTTTACATTCCTATGCTGCAAACACCAAAAGCTGACCGTAAGTTTTGCTGCCTTTTTTTCAAGTCCTAGTTATTATTGGCATGATTCATTTTTTGGTTTATAATAGTACCCAGATGTCCCAATCAGAGTCCTGCTGTGTTCAACACCATAGAAACATATAAGAAAAAACAGACTTTTCTCTGGAGAACTTAGAATTTAATTTAGGAAACAAATGTAGTATTGTAAACGAGGTGAGATAGGCATCAGCTGTACGCTGGTACCGGTCACCAAAGAACAGTGGTACATCGTGCACTGGGACTTCTATGGTGTTGGAGAGCACTGGTCACTGACCCACTGTGGCTCTGTCACCAGCCATTAGCTGGTGTCAGGAGTAAGTCCTGAAACAGAACTTGAAGCTAGTAAGGTGAATTTAGTAGACAAAACCATGCAGACTAAGGGGGGAGCATATGGCTTGGTTAGGTTTTTTCCTTATTGTCCTAATGAGGGGACAGCAAATCCCTGACAAGATAATGCTGGGTAGGCTTGTGGAACAAAAGCTGTAGAAAAGTACTAAAGGGGAAAGAAGGCTCCCTCATGCTGCAGTGAAGGGACAGATCTCAGTTCAGATGGGGGATGCTCAGATCTCAGAGAGGAAATGGTGTAATAAAGGCTGGAACTGAAACTATTAAGAAGACGAAAAGGATTTCAAAATGTTAGGTATTTTTATTTAGTACAGTAAAAATTTCTGTTTGGGTATGACACATTTATCTTTCTATTTTCTGTTCTTGAAATACTAAGTACTGTATCAAATTTAATATTTTATAAATAAAACCATGTTTTTTGAACAGGCAACATAAGTAATTTCTGGGAACATTGGTCATTTTGCCTGGTGTATAGGAGAAATGTGCTTTTCATTTAATTGACCATTTGGTGGCAGTACATGTTAGCCTCACTTTTTGGATGATAACATGTTACTCATTACGGTTGTATCTCAAATTTGTTCCTCTCAAATTTGTCAAGTGCAAGAGCCAAATCTTTGTATAAAGTCTGCAATGCTAAGGGGTGAATGCCCATCCTTAAAGCTTACTAAGAGAAACAGATATTGATATGAAGAAAATGGTGTTCATTAACATTTTGCAGCAAGTCTTTCACCTACAACAGAACAGTTCATTTTGCTCCCTACCATTGTTTCTTCTAAGGTAGTATGACATATTTTCACAGAAATTATGCTTCTAATGAAATATCAGCAGTATGCCAGGATTGCTTTCTTCTTTACACGGAAATTAAAACGAAGACAAAATAGACAAAACTAATGGCCGACGCAAAGAATAAATTCCAGCTACATGATTAAAAAAACACATCCAGGACTTTCCCTGGTAAAAGGCACGTGTTACCACGTGTTGCTCCTGCAACACAAAGTACACTACACTCTGAATGAACAGTTCTATCTGGTACAGTTTAGAGAAACGTACAATATCCTGCTTTTAATGCAGCGCAGGTGTTGGCAGATCGAAATACTAGGTCTCATTAATTTATATATATATATATATATATATATGTCTCATCGTGAAACCAAGTTTCTATTTCCAATACTCGTGTACTAGATCAGACTGTTAAAATTAAGAGGAGGGACGTGAAAAGGGATCAGCTATGGTGCTCATAGGGGTTGATACTTGCTAATCTCTGTTTTGATACAAGCAATATTTCATTGGACTGTTTATTTTCACTAAGATGTTTTTTGAACTTATTTATTGAGCTGTGATGCTTCTTGGGAAGTGTTTCTGGCTGTGGACAAATACCATCTGCAGCAGAGTAAACTTGTGTATAGAAAAGCTCATTAGCACAAGCTGAAACCAGGAAATGATCCTAGAAAGGGCCCAAGGAGGGGACCTGTAAAAGTAATGACAGGATGGAAGGGCAGAAGGACACTGAGTTTCAGTGCTGGACAACAGTCCAGCTTCAAGCTAAACATGTAGGTCAGCTTGTATTAATGTTACTGTGTGCTCTCAAGCAGGCTGCAGCCACCTGCAAAGCATTCCTGGAGGCAAGAGAATTTCTGAAATATGGACATGGAGGTGCAGAATGCACAAATTATGGATCACATACATATCTAAATATTTATGCATAGTAATGTGTATCTATATAAAAAAAATGAAAAAATAACCTCTGTGTTTTCAAGTCTCTATGAATTTGAAAACTGTAATCTAAAGTAACTTACTCGTAACTTTGGAAGTTCCTCAATTTTCAGCAAGTGCAGTCTAGTTTGCTCCAGCTATTGGCACCCCTAATTCTTGGACAGAGAACAGGCAGTCTGATTTGATCTTCTCTGATTTGACAGTCTGGCTTCCTACATTTTATAGTGTTTGTATTTTTTCAGTATGGGACATTTATAAAATGTCACAACACCACTCTGCAGGAGACAAGTGTCACTACACCTGGGTTTTGGGTTCTGGTAATGAAAAAACTAAACTATTTAAAATATTGTGGTGCCATACAGTGGTCAGAAATATAGAAACAGCAACACAATTGGGGTAGAACACTTAGTAGTTTCTGAGACATATCATATAATATCCTTCTTGCTTTGGCATCCAGTTATTACATTACACTGAGAACACCATTGGATTCAGTTTAGAATTTGGGCATTAATTTAAAGCTTGGGGTTTTTTTCCCGGTAACAACATGATTTGAACTACAGAGCAGGAAGTATACTTGAAAACTGACTGATATTTTCTGAAGAGATTTGGAAAAAACATTATTAGCAGTAGTCACAGTGTTCAAGTGTTATTTACAAGTACTTATTCCTACCACTGGGAATAGCCAAGTTTCTCTAAATCAGGTAAGGCTTAGGAGATTTCAGTGAAGTACAACTACTTCTCAATAGCAGAAGAGGCGGAGCTGGCATCTTCTCCTTGCCCTCAGCAGCTGTAATGGAGCTCTCCTGTATCTCCCAAACTAAGATTTCACTTGCTAAGGAAAGTTTCTTTAAGTTTATAGTTGCAGCAGTTAAAAGGAAGATAAGCACTATAGCAGGCATTGATATAATTAGATACTGTTTTTAAAAGGTGGTGTCTGATTTCTTAATGGGCATGTCCTTCAGTCACAGGAGTGATTTGTGACAGGAAAGCCATCCTGGAAGCTGGATAGACCTGCTGCGCACTTAGACAGTTTTGTCTTCATTAGAAAGTGTCCAAGTTCACTGAGCTCACCTATGCTAGGACTTTGTCATATAAACTCACTACCATATAGCCATGCATTAACTTGGTTCCCCTGTATTTGTTCCTTGCACATCATATTCTACAGTAAGTACTAATAATCCTACTCCTTCTGCCATGAAGGAGTCAATTCCATGAGGAAAAGACATCATGATAGTTATCACAAGCAGCCCTGTGCCTGTGCCACACCTGCCGTGACTTGCTCCCCTGCCAAGAACTGGAATAAATATAGGGTGAAATCCTGCTGAAGACAGCTCTGCTTCTGTTCCTAGTGTAAGGTAGCTTACCTATGGGCTTAAATTTTCCTTCTCCCTGCAGGATGCAGGGCATCCCAAAATGTCTGAAAACTATAATCTGCCTTCTCTTTACTAAGATTTTTGTATTGTGATAGTATTTGTAAGAACAAATCAATTTTCATAATATAGAAACACCATATAACTGTTTCCCACCTTTGCAGTGGTACAGATTTTCCTAGAGATTTTTGTTCTTTTCATACTGCTGAAATGGAAAAAATTATCTTAGGGCAGTTTTTTTTAAAGCCTAAACCTCCACAGTTTTTCAAATTAGTGAGTTTGTTGATAAGAATCATAATTCTGGTATGCGTCCACTGTTTGCTGAGTTGAGGCACAAGTATCTCTAAGTAACATTATTCTTGTCCAAAGGATACAAAATCTACAAACCTTCACCTTGAAGGAAACCCAGTAAGCAAAATATATTTATGTTTTCAGGAAATTGATGTCTTCTCACCTGCAGTGGGACAATCTGGCCTGGCATTGCTTGTGCTTTACTTTTCTTTGTAGTTCTAAGATTATTATCATAGAATTATAAAATATGCTGAGATGGGAGGGACCCATCAGGATCATCAAGTTCAACACCTGTCCCTGCATAGGACATCCCAAATAATCACACCTGGGAGTGTTGTCCAAGCTCAGTCCAAACTCTGTCAGGCTTGCTGCTGTGACCACTTTGCCCAACCAAGCTCTGGGTGAAAAGCACTTATATCTAATCTGCACCCTCCCTGACACAGCTATAGGTAATTCCCTTGGGTCCTGTCGCTGGTCAAGAGAGTGGAGACATCAGTACCTGCCCCTGTACTTCCCCCCATGAGGATATTGAAGACCAGAGGGAGGTCTCCCCTCAGTCTCCTCTAGGTTGAATAGAACAAGTGGCCTCAGCTGTTCCTCATAAGGCCACTCCTCCAGACCTTTCTCCACACTCACGGCCTTCCTTCTGACAGATTCTTACAGTCAAATGTCTTTTATACACCGTGACTCCCAGAATTGCCCCAGCACTTGGGGTGGGGCTGCCCCAGTGCAGAGCACAGCAGGACAATCCCCTCCCTTGCCTGGCTGGCCATGCTGTCCCTGATGCCTCCAGGACAGGGTTGGCCCTCCTGGCTGCCAGGGCACTGCTGGCTCATGTTCAACTAGAGCAGAACCCCAGGGCCCTTTCCAGGGCACTGCTCTCCAGCCTCTCATTCCTCATTCTATGCGTACACCCAGGGTTGCCCCATCCCAGATGCAGGATCCAGCCCTGTCCCTTCCTAAACTTCATATTGTTGATTGTAGCCCTCTTTGTTAAGGTTTCTCTGCAGGGCCTCCCTGTCTTCAGAGGAGTCAACAGCTCTTTCCAGTTTAGCGTTGTTGGCAAATGCATTAGCATTCCTTAGAGTTCTGCATTGAGGTTAATGAAGATGTTGAAGGCCACTGGACAAAGGATGGAGCTCTGTGGAGCCCTCCTTGTGATAGGTCCCCAGTGTGATGTCACCCCATTCACTGTTACCCTTCATGCCCAACCCATGAGCAGTTCTCACCCATCCCATAATGTGTTCATCCACCTCTGGGCTGGACATTTTGTCCAGAAGGATCCTGTGAGAGATGGTAACAAAGCCTAACTCATATCCAAAAAAAAAGATCACATAAACTGGGTGGGTTACCTTTTTTTAGAAGAAAATGAGGTTCAACAACCAAGATTTCAGATATTGTGAAGCCATGCTGTCTGTGGGCAATATTTGAAAATGACATTGTAAAAACCAGTTCCCACCACTGTCCTAGAAGTGAAATCATTCATTGGCTACTGCTATTTCTGCTTTAAAACATCCATATCATATTGCTTTAATATGTGGTTATGTTGCTGCGTGGATGTTACATTCTAATCACTGTTTGTGGGTTTTACTCATATTCAACAGCTACAGCCTCCTGGCAGTATGGTGTCAGGACTGCAGTGAGTGCAATATATCCTGCATGGCTACAAGGAATAAACAGTACAAATGCATGTCTTCTAAATTAAGTGGGAAATTGCCTGTCCATTACTGTGGGATACTGCATGATTTTGTGCCTCCAATGCCCTTTTTATGTTCAAAAATTATTCTTTTTCTTCCAGAAAGCCATAACATGGCTATTACTATGTTATAGTAAGGTGATAAATAAAAATAATTTTACTCCAAACCAATATTTGAAAATGACTGTTTCATGTACATAAAATTTTGCCTGCAACTATCACCCTGATCTTTGTATGTATTGGGTTTGCATGACCAAGTTTTTGTAGCAGTGGGGCTACAGGAGTGGCCTCTTTGAAAGGCTGCCAGAAGCTCCCCTGTGTCCAGCAGTGGCAGTGTCAGATGGCTCCAAGATGGATGTGCTGCTGGTCTAGGCTGGGCCAGTCAGAAATTATGTTAACCTCTGTGTGATAACATATTTAAGAAAAAAAGTTGCTGCACTGTTGTGGCCAGAAAAGAGTGGGGTGAGAATATGAGACAGAAACAACTCTGCAGGCACCAAGGTCAATGAAGAAGGAGGGGCAGGAGCTTCTTCAGGCACCGGAGTTGAGGTTCCCCTGCAGCCCGTGGTACAGACCATGGTGAGGCTGCTGTGCCCCTGCAGCTTATGGGGATCTACAGGGATGCAAGGATCCACTTGCAGCCCATGGAGGAGCCCACACTGGAGCAGGGGGATGTCTGAAAGAAGACTGTGAACCCATAGGAGGCCTGACCTGGAGTGGGCTCCAGGCAGGGACCCGCAGACCTGTGCAAAGGGGAGCCCACGTCTGGAGCAGGTTTCCTGGAGGGACCCACACTGTGCCTGAAGGACTTCACCCTATGGAAAACTGTCATACCTTGCAGCAGTTTGAGAAGGATTGTTATCCATGGGATAGACTCATGTTGGAGAAGTTCATGGTGAATTTTCTCATGAGACACCCTGTGCTGGAGTAGGGAGAATAACCCCTCTCCCTGAGCAGCGGCAGGAGCAGTGTGTGATGAACACTGTAATCCTCATTGTCTGTCTCCCTGCACTGCTGTGGGGGAGGAGGTAGAGCTGGGAAAGTAGAGGGGTAGGGGGAAGGTGTTTTTAAGGTCTTATTTTACTTGCCATTGTCCTGCTCTGATTTTTTTTGGTAATAAATTAATATCTCTAATTAGAGTGGGTACTTGGGGAATTATTTCTCCTGGGCCTTATCTCAGCCCATGAATCCTTCTTTCTCCCCTGTTTAGCAGTGGAGGGCACTGATAGGCATGCTTTGGTTAAGCCCTAGAGGTCTGTGCAGGATTTGGACAGTCAGAGGTGGGGTGCAGGTCACCTGGATGGGATACTTTTCCTCTGAATACACTGTGGAACATATGCTTTTTTTCATACCACAGGAGTTGTGCTAAACTTAGGAATATTGTTTATCAGAGAAAAACTCAAGTGAAGTGCTCTGAGGATGGACAACTTCTATGGGCGTAAGATCATTTCATGTGGAAAAAAAATGAACGTTTTTGACCTGGCATTGTCCTTCTTTTGAGTATGGAGAGCTCTGTTTCACAAAAACAGTGTCACAGTCTGTAATCAACAACCAGTGAGAGAATCAAGGCAGACCAGAACTTCAAAGAGAGTGACCTGTGAACTGTTGTGCTGATTTTATCTGGGGTAGAGTTAGTATTTTGGATTTATGCTGGAAACAGTATTGATAACACAGGGATGTTTTAGCTATCACTGAGCAATGGCCACACAGTGTCAAGGCATTTCTTGTGTTCCTCAGGTAACCTCACCAGCAAGGAGGCTGTGGGGGCACAAGGAGTTATGAGGGGACACAGCCAGGACAGCTGCCCCCAGCTGACAACAGGGATATTCAATTCCGTATGGCATCGAGCTCAGCAAGTAAAGCTGGGGGAAGAAAGAGGAAGGGGGAGGATGTTTGTGGTTGATGGCATTTGTCTTCCCAAGCCACAGTTACACATGATGGAGCTCTGCTTTCCTGTGGATGACTGAACACCTGGCTGCCCATGGGAAGCAGTGAATGAATTCCTTGTTTTTCTTTGCTTGCATGTGTGGTTTTTGCTTTACCTATTAAACAGTTAGTATCAAAACTCACCTTTAGTCCACCATGAGGGCAGTGAGTGAGTGGCTGTATGGGGCTTAGCTGTCAGCTGGGATTAAACCACGACAGCTGTCCATAACACTATCTGTCAAAACTGGTGTAAGAGACAATTACTCCAGTCATGTTATTACATTTGGGATTTTTATTTCAGGAAAACCAAAGCTGTGGAGGAAACTAAGTATTGGAGACCTGGTTTGATCTTGCTGAATCAGAAGAGCATTTGAAGTAATGAGACCATTGGATAAGAGCAGTATGCATGTAAGCATATGGGGTTAAGCTTCGAACTTCTGTCCTTGGAGAGAATGCCTATGCATTTAGCAGGAATAAAAATGATGAAAATGTGACCCATTTTCAACTTTAGCAAGCCATAATGTTCAGTCACCAGTGGGATTATTGTAATGTCCCCTCCTTTATATAGGAAAAAAAAAATCAGACATAGAGGCTTCACTACTGCTACTGGATTTGTTTTCTGTAAAATCACCCTCAATTTAGGGAGTATACTAATAGATGGTGTAAGAGTTACCCCATTTTATAATCAATTAGATAGTTAAGGCACTCTTGCTCAACCTTTGCTTAGATAACACTGTCTTGACACCAAATGGAAAGGAAGGTTATAATCCAGTTTCTCCATGTGCCCATATTAATCAGTTTCATTTTGGTTCAGGACATTGAATCCCTCTATCTGAGTCTCTGCCCTTTCACTACTCAATTGAACAGGAGCAAAAGGCTTTTCTAGTGACTCTTGGCCACAAGAACCAAGCCATGAGTGCTGCTGCTGTCTGCAAGGGCAGGCACAACAAATTCATGTGTCTGTGAATCTTTAATATGACAAAGGCTCTGGCTCTGCACGAGCCTCACTGCCAGTGAGGCTGGGACAGACCTTTTCTGAGTGGCATCATTGTGGCACCATTGTGTTTTAATCAGTGGGAAGGGTAAATGAGGAGAAGAGAAATGGGGTTTCCCTCTGATGACATGATCTTAGCTGCCCTACCTGGGAAGAAGGGAGGAGATGAATATGAAAATGAAGGATAAAGTAATGAGGCAGAGACCAAGGGACTTGTTCTGGAGCCATGGCCTTGCCTATGTATTGCCATGTGGTAATGGGAGGGACAGGAAAGCCTGGAAATACATGAAATTTTACTACTCCCATCCTACAGACATCATTTATTTTAAATACCCAGTCTGATTTTCAAACCCATTCAGATGTCTGGTAGCTCCACATGAAAACTAGAACCCAAAATTACTTGTCTATAAATGGTCCATGCACAGTTATGTACATTAGAAGGCCCAAATGTAAAACCTAAGAGCAAGCTAAGCCAGGGAGCTACCGTATGTCAGTGAGCACACAGACACCACGAGCCAGACAAAAAAGAAACTCCAAGGATATCAGGTCTTAAATCTTACCCTTTACTACGGGCAGCAAAAAGTTGCTTTTACACACATGATATGTACAGCTAGGACTCTCTCTGGAAGGTATGTGTCTCTAAAGAGCTAGGCAGATATCATTTGTTTCTTTTAAAATGTAGTTAGAACTTGTTCTGCCTCCTTCAAAAGTAGTGAGAGCATTCAAGAGGAAACAGAGTAAATTCTTTCCTCATCTCAAAATATTTTAAACTCTATTTTCCTACTTTTTAATAGATGGAGATTGCCAGGAGGTCGCCCATTCCTCACAGGCTTTTGTGGGAAGTAGAAAAGGACTCTTCTCATCCCTTTGGGAAAATGCGGCTACCATGTACAAAATATGAAAGACTGATTGATAGAGGCAGAGCTGGTAGAGCAGAGCATGAGTCCCTGGTCTAGTGGTTAGGCTTAGAGCTGAGAGACACAGTTTGGGTGCCAGTTTCCATGGTCATTCCTATATTTTAACTCCATCACCTAAAATACTGTCCTGAGAGCAAAAACCAGAACTCAGAACTCCTCCTGAGCTAAGCCACTTAACCACTTAAACTACTGAACTGCGTTTCACTCCATAAATTTTGAAGTCTTGTCAGTGGATTGTACGTTTACCCAAATTGGTTTAGTCTGGTGGCAGGATATTTCTCTCTAAGGGAGGACATATAACTCTGAATCATCTCATAAACAAGAGTGAACTAATCTTGGTTGACTACGCCAAGGTGGGTAAATTGAGATACACAAACTGAGCAACTCCAGAGGAAAATTTAAGCAGAAAAGGGTCAACTGCCTATTAAACCCAGGTGTCTCAGGGACAGACAAGCATTTTCAGTATCATGTTTTGAACTTCTAGCTTCTAGATCCCAAATAAAGTGCTTAAGTCCTCTTTTGAACCTGGCCTAAAGCCATGTTTAGATCTAAATATAGCATTAATGTTAAAAGTCACTGCTTTCTCACCTTACTTTTGGGTGCAAAGTTCACTGAGTTCATGAATATAAGCCAGTGATCCTGAAAGCTTGGCAAACACAAGAAAAGGTGGTTCAGAGAGCTGGGAATCTGGCAGACCTACAGCACTCCAATTCTATAGTTCATACATCCTCAAAGCAAGAGAGATTAAATTTACTCTCCCAAACACCAGCCTGACTAGAGCTCAGTGCAGCAGGCTGGGAAAGAGCAAGAGTCTGATCTGATGCCATTGTGCCTGTAAATGCTGTGACATTGGAGATCTCCCTGCTAGCACTGCTTAAAGCACCACGTGCACGGGGAGCTGCACTTCAACAAGCCTGCAAGTTGTTTGTGAGCACAGCATGTAATATCCTGGCACTGCAGCTGATTGCTTACAGGTGGTAAAAGAGACCCTAACATCCACGCTGAAAGCACCTTTGCACAATATTAGCCACTGCAGCACACATTGGAGACAGGTGACAGAAATGCATTTGCAGTCCTTACTAACATATCTCTGTGCGTTTATGAGGAAGTTGCAAAGGAGAATGACAGAAACAGCAGTGGGAAGGGATCTCTAGAGATTATTCAGTCATGCCCCCCACCTGAAGCTTGAAACTGTGGGGTTCTTTTCAGTGCCTGACTGTCTTCTTGGGCCCCTTGCGTGCTGACAGATTCAAAGATGTGGAGTGCATTTTGGGCTCTATAGTACAAAAGTCAAATAAAAGCTAAAATGAAAAAAAGAAAAAAAAAAAAAAAAAAAAAAAAAAAGGAGAAAAAAAAAGAAGAGAGAAAAAAAGAGAAGTCAGGAAAGAGCCTCTAGTTTTAAAACACATGTCAAAGTCCATGGGTAGTCTTATTGCAACTGGAATGTGTGGGGCTTTTTTGCCATTAACCTCAAGACAAATGGCTTGTTTTAAAGACAGTAAAAACACCATGTTCTGCAGGTGCCTGTATGTGTGGGTGGATTTCTCAGGAGGATGTCAGGGGCTATAGCCGCAGCACTGGCGCTCCCCAGTGCTCTGCACCATCCGTGGCATGTCCAAAGCAGCTGCAGTCCAGCACAGCCCTTTCCCCAGGTCCTCCTCTCCATCACCACCCCGTTTGCCTCCAGACCTCTGTACCCGAAATTCCAGACCGGAGGTCTGGCAACTGAATAGAGCAGAAACTAGTAAATGAGCAATAAAGGAATTTGAACACCAGAAGGCAATTAGAAAAGGAGTTGAAATGGGAATAATTAGACAATATCATTCTAAATGAACAGTGAATCTTAGTTAATCCTATTAACTATTTACAATAAATAGAACAAGTGGCTTGTCAAAGTACTGCTAGTTTTTCTATGGTTTGATAGATCAAGGTTAGTTACTGTTAGAACCACAACATTATGCTTTGTTTCCAACTGATGAAGGAGTAAGATTGATTTGAAACATATGGTGAAAAATACTGCAGTTCTTTGTTTGCATCTGTTATACTTTTACTCGTCAGTAATTGGTTCACAAGTTGCTTTTCTATTTTTTTTTGTTGTATTTTTTAATATATTAAGTGAAAACAGAGACTTTTTAGCAGATGTACAAATGAGAGGATAAACATCTCAGAAAGCTTTGAAGCTGTATTATGTTTTTTCTCCAGTTTGTTTTATATTTCTAGGGCTACACACAGGATTTTCTGCTGGTGAACATGGGTGAAAGGCTTTTTATTGGGTCACATAGACCCAGTGAGTAGGGAGTCCATATCTGACATCCTGTAATAGCATTTTTCAAAGACGTAAGATTGCACCCAAAGCAGTAGCCCCCTCTTCTGTGATATGTCTCTGTTTTTAAAAGGGTTAACTTGTATCAGAAAGGTTCTGAAGGAAGTTCCAGAGTGTTTATTTAGCTAAAGCCAAGGCACTGTCATGTGATTAATTCTTTAAAACTGTGAACAGCTGAATACCTAAAGTTAATTTTTAAGGCTGCAATGCAGTGAATTCACAGCATTTTCACATCTTTTCTCTTTTCTTGGGTTATGAAGAACAGCTAATCATAACCCTGTGATCTGTGAGTGCATACCAGAGCAAGCCTAAAAGCCAGTGGAAATTACAATGTGTGTGCTTCAGTACAATCAATTTTGTTTGTTGTTTTAGTGGCATGATTCCTGTTTACAGCAATCAAACCATCATATTACACAAAGTAAATCAATAGGGTGATAATGTAGCTGTTTACTGTACTTATAGACTTGCCTGTGACTATGTCTAGGACACTCCGTACTGCACAATGCAATGTTCTTAATTTTTATTTCCCTTTAGATGAAGGTTGACATAACTCACAGGTACTAGCAAATCCCACCATGCTACAAAATGTAACATTTATAAGAGATACATATGGTACATATTTATAGTGAGCAAAATAAGGACCTGTTTCAATTATGCATGTGGATTAGCTCTTTGAAGAGAAAAGAAGTAGGTGTTACCTCATGCCCATATAAATCCAGGGGTAAAACATGCCTAAAACAAAAACCCCTATACGTGCTGTTACTTGTACATGAACATTAACATGTTTCAGGCATAACTCTGAACAAGATACACAGACATATGTTGCTATGAATCTTGGAGAACATGCTGTGCTTACATTTTTCAAGCTATCCAACAATTTCTGCAATAGATTTATGCTGTGCCAGAAAAGGACATTATTTGGATATCCTGTGGGCATGAGCAATGTATATTCAATGCACATCAAATACATGTAGGTAGGCAAGCAAGTTACTATTGGCTAAATTAGGAAGTGAACTTTCAGCATTTCAACTGTTTGAGACATTGTCCCATGCACACATACACCTACTGTACATTGCAATCTACCCAGTGCATCCTGTCTGCCTTTCACTGAGATGTAAGCAACATCATATCTAGGGAGAAGGCACTGCAGAATCACAGTCCACTCTAACTTCTGCCACGGATTTACTCTGCAGCAACCCACTCATTAGAGGAAAATTACAAACAGTAAAGCTGTGTGAGTTAATTGTCATTAAGAGTTCTTTCATGTCTTTCATAGGATGGAAATTGCAGATTTTGATCCCACATTCCTTTTCTGGGAAACACAAGAGGACTAGGAAGAAGCAGGAGAACTTACTGAAGAAGGAGGTTCAGACAGAATACCACTTCCTGATTGAACACAGGATGGATCTAGCACAGCAACATGGACGTTGCTACCGACTTGGATTTTCGTGATTTTTAGGAGAGCTATATGCATCCACTTTCTAAATCGTGTTGTGTCTGGAAAAAAATCTCTGCAGTTAAAAGAAGCATTACTTTCCAGCAACATGGGCAAAGTGGAGATTAATTATGTCTGTAACTAAGTTACATTTTCTTTGTGCATTATTTTGTGTATTCTCTTGAAATTAATCCATAAGGAGTGAGAACTTGAAGACTTCTTTGTGTTACTTGCAGCATGAGCTTTTTTGGATGTTAGATTCTCTCTTCCTGAATCTCTCCTATTTCAGCAACTTCTAGAGTGCAGGACTGCTTCCTCCACAGTGTGCCCATCAAAAGGAACTGCAGTATGTCATGGTCTAAAACTTTACCAGAGTATGCTAGGTTTGGCCCTTCTCCCTCTGTCTTCCAAAGATTTCCAAATCTTCCCCTGAGGGGAGCATTCTTTGGCTATTCTCTAAGTAAACCTTGCCTTGTTTCCCAGTGTTTCAGCCTCCATTTCTTGGGTATTGCTTTATATGAATGAGTTGTATTCCTGAGACTCTTGACAGATAAGGACCCATTCCTACAAGTCCTCTCGGGTCTTTTCTAGGGTCTAGATCATACCAGGTAGAAACATTTTCTTTTGGGGTTTTTTGACAGTTTTTTCCCATAATAGCTTAGCACACTAAGTATTTGTAAAATCAGATTTGTGTGTTTAATAAAATGAATACAATTTTTCTCAGATGATTTGACATTTTATGGAATTCTATTTATTTGTGTTTCAATTAACTTTGTTAACAATGGCAAAGTTAGTAATGATATTTGGCAATCAAAACCCATTATGAAGTATTTGAACAATACAAGGTTAGTTAAGTTAAAGGAGATGTTGTGCAGAGCATTTGAAATTGAATTTGGATAGTGGCAAGCATCTGTGTGTTTGGAAATCTCTAAATTTCTGCCTGAAGGGTAAATTGAAGCTTATATAAACAAGAACTTGTGATCTAATGTTTGGGCTTTTACTGACACAGACACAAAGACAGACACAGATGCACACACATAAACCTCTATGGGAGGTTACAAAAGATAGGGAAAAAAAGAGAGAAGAGTAGAGGAAGAGATGAGACATGTTAGCTGTCTATTTAATGTTTTTCACCCATGTAATACAGTCTGGCAAGGCATTTTCCACAGTTCCACCAAATCAGACCTGTAAAAGCAATTATCAGTCATCATAACGTGAATCAAGCTTGAACTGCTGTGATTCTGAAAAGCGTGACAAAGTTAATTGAAATTTAGGCAGTGAATAGTTTTCACTTCCTGAGATAAGGTGTGTTTTCAGGGGAAGTTGTTGCTATGTTGGCTTTAGTTAACAGTTCTTAAGTCTCTTGTTAAAGGATTTGTATTATTTCTGTGGGTGGATCATAGTCTCATCCAATTATGACTTCAGTACAGCCAAGCTTTGTGTCATATGCTTTACTAGCCCATACTGGTTTGCACATTCCTTTCACTTCACAAGAAGATTAAAAAAAAAAAAAAAGAAAAAAAAAAAAAGGCAAAATTTTCTCTCTCAAGTGATTACAAACCGTACTTTGGAAGTATCAAATTCTACTGAATGTTCATTTCATTCCAAAAATATCATTTTGGTGGCTTAGTAGTGTATTGTTTTAGTAACTACAATAAAATTGTTTAAAATCTGGCAAAAAAAAATATTAGTTCTCAGCCTAGAAGCCAAATGTGATATATATCTATGTTTCTCTGGCTAGTTATCTTCTAATCTCCTGACTTTGAAGAAGCATGAATTTTCTTTAATATTGTGTTGAATCTTTTTTAAAGCAATCTCTATATTTTAATGGTTTACTATTAATGATTGAAATTCTAAAAGCATCCATGGCATTGGTATGAGTACAAGTATGGTAAATACTTTATGGAAAGGAAACTGGAACTTCCTTATTCCCTGGGGTATATTGTGTGCCTGGTTTTCTTTTTTTTAGCCCAATTTTGCTCTAAAATTATTGCAGGTTACAGAACTTCTCTGTTCCAAGTTACAAGAAATATCAAAATTACCATTTAATTTTTGGGGAGTTTTTTTTAGAACTTATTGTTTTGATACATTATAATTTTTATTTTTCTAATGTTGACCCTTTGTTATTGTCCTCGAGGTCTTTTCATGTCCCACAGAGTACAATTCTTTAGTCACTTTGAAGAAGAAAACTACTCTGAAGAATTTCTGAAGCATTTCTTAGATGTTACTAAAAAATCTGTTTTGTGAAAGTAGAGTTAATATGTCAGTACGTATTTCCAGGTAAGACAAGTCAGTAATATAGATAGGATCTGTGGCTCTAAAAACATTTTCAGAATGAAGACTTGAGTAAGAGTCTAAAGAAGCCTTAGTCCTTCTGTCAAAACTCACATAACATAGAAGGACAAAATGGCATTATATAATAGTTGTATGAAGGTTTCTTCTCAAAAAGACAACCCTTTTATGGCATTCTCCTGCAGCTCCCATTTCATCTTCCCTCTGACCTCCACCATTCCCCAAGTATCTCTGAAGCAAGAGAGAAACCAAGAGTGAGGATGCCAGATAGGATCCCATCAGCGTGTAATCTAGTAATTTTGAGCAGTCATGAGACTCCCAGGAGTACTGCAAGACTTGACATTACTACATGAGGTTTAAATTTAATCCCACTGAAGTCATTAAGGTTCAAACAAATGGAAGTCAATCTAGCATTTAAGGACAGCAAAAATATTTAGATTGTACGTAACAGGCTTCTATGACCTAATAATTTAACAGGAATGTATTCTGTATTTAATATTTCTTTTCAAATGAGTCTATATAAGACCTGCATGCCCCAGGTCTACTTGGGCTTGTTGGCCATTTGGGACTCATGCTCAGAACTTAGAATCCCCAAATTGTTTCTGAGCCTGAGAAACCACTGCAATTGTACTTGAAGAAAATTAAAGCCTAGTATCTGAGCAGGTACCATTTGATAAAATGAGCAAAAGACAGGCAAAGCAGCTAACCTTGCAATGGTAGCATTCTCCTTTCCCACTCCTCTGCCAAATGCACTTATTTGATTATAACAATTCTAATTAAGCCCATTATAATGCAATGGAAATTTCCCAGGACAGACTTCATTGCTAGAAATAGGCTAAATGATACTTACTGGAAATGTTCTTTCCCTGTACACTAGTTATATTGTCCTCCTGTCTTCCAGTGCAAGGTCTAATTTTGGATATGCAAAGAGCTTTCCAGTTTTCCCCCATTCTCTCACTCTTTGGAAACTGTTGCATTTTTGAACACTGAAGCACACACACTATGCAGTATTACATTTCTCCCATCTGGCCTGCAGCCTCCCCCCTCAGGCAATGAGCTCACTGGATCTCATAAGCTGTGTCAGGGTTAGTCTAGGTCAGTGAGTACTGGAAAAGATCTCCGAGCAGAGGTTGGGAAGTGCAGGAATCGCGAGTGGCATTTCAGTAGGTGGCATCCTTTCCTTTGGAGTTCACCCCAAAATGACACTGCCACGTTCTGGATGGATCCATAAGTACAAACCAAGTTCAAGTCTCCCCCCAGGTCCATGAAAGCCACAAGCAGAGTCCCCTCCATTTCACAGGGTCAACATCGATGGCTGCTGAGCCCCACATAGGCACTAGGGCAGTGTGTCCATCACTGACACATGCCACCATGCAATCCCTCTGAGGGAGACACAACATGTGGCTTTGGAGATGACAAAACCATCTGCTTCATCACATCCTAGCTGTTACCTGCCAAACAAGGCCTCTTAAGAATCAGGGGAGAAGAAAACCAAGGCATTTCTCCCTTGAGGCTGCTGGAACCTAGCAGGACCTGGGAAACACAACATCAAGATTAAATTGTGACTAAGAGATTCAACTGTTAAAAATCTCCCTGAAATGTCAGGTTGATAAAACTTCCCTGGCTTTCAGGACTTTCTGCAACAATTTGTTCACGTTGTCCTGCCTTATCTGCAGCTCTGTTTTGTATCCCCTGCAAAGGCCTAAAACTTTCTGACTGCTATAGACACTAAGAATGTAAAACAGTGTCCAAAACTCAACTGTTAGCAACTTTCCCCAAAAAATTAAAGAGGGCTCTCTATTCCAACTTTTTTTCCCTCTGGAGACCATTCACACAGCAAGAAAGAAATCGCCTTCTAGACCACTTGATTCTTTTCCCCTGTTGAGATCTGTTTGGTATAGTGTAGTTCCCAAAACATTTAACTTCTGAGACCACCTGGGAGACTCCTACAATCCACTGGTGGTCCATAGACCGCAGTCAGAATGATGTTCTGTTAGGCTACCAGTTAAAGAAAAGGAAATTAAACACAGAAAGTTGTTAAAATGACATTGCGTGTGAGTCATGGCTCCACATTAAGTGATACTCATACAGAGCAGTTGTCTTGTCTCCCTGGATGAAAGCTCCCCGCCTTCTCTCTCTAATGTCTACCTCTTGGTAAAAAATATCATATTTTCTTATTACACAAATGAAAGAAATGCTAATGCTTTGTCTGAGAAACAATGAAGTGATAGAAATAGAAATGGAAATGTAATGAGAGGTATATAACTGAATACACCACTTGTGTATTTGTGCTACCGACATGCAAGGAATACTTTAAATTTCCACGGAAGCCTCTTTAAATGAAATATGTCAAAGAATACTCCTTTTTCATATTCTCTCTTTCCTAAGAACACCCTAGTACAACAAGGCTGTTACTTTTTTTGTTCAATATTGGGCTGGAGCAAGCTTGCTTCAGCCTTGCCTGCCAGCTGACGGGATCATGAAGAGATAGTGTCTAGCTGCCACAAGTTTGTGCAGTTCACTATCTGATTTTTAAGCCCTTTTTATGATTGCTGATTTGTTTAGGCTTTAATAAAATTGGTTCAGATCTGGGGAAATACTGCTGTGTGACAGTGGTCCATTACAATTGCAGGCTATTATTATTCTTTCATCAGATTACAAATGTTTTCCCCTCAAATCCCACTCATGAGGATGCATTACACAGAATACAATACAGCCCTACAGAGGACAGCAAAAGAAGGCTTTTTCCTTGGCCTCCTCCCACTTTCAGGTCTTGGACCCAGAACACACTGCTAGTTTGTAGGTCTGTTCGTGACACAGTCACATCTCTATCCGGACGTCTCGGTTCAGACCCTGTCTGTTAATGTGCATGGAGTAGGCAGAGCTCTCAATCTGGCTGATGCCTTCTGAGAAGCAATGGGACCAAGGCGTAGATTTGTCACACTTGGGACCTGCTCCCCACAATGGGTGGGATGATCTTGTGCAACCCATAGCAAAGGAGAAGGGTCAGAACAATAGATTTCTGACAGCAGGGAAATTAAAAAAATTGAAGTGCCAAATTTATGGTTAGTGATGCACACAGGATTGTTGTCAACCCTTTGTAGTGGTAAACTGAAACCTTATATTTTCAGCTAGTGCCTCATTCCCAAGGCTATTTGTTACCCTCTCAATATTGCACTGGAGGAGTGGATAGATGACACAGGGCTGCCAAATCTCTCCCTTGCATGAGGCACACAAAGCTTGACAGGCTGGTAAGGAAGCTGGCAAGAAGCTGGCTGTGCTACCAAAACACTAGGATTATGGTCACTGCCCTTCTTACCCCGGGGCTGGGATCTTAGCTTGCTGGCCAGCAGAAAGGCAAGATTTTTAACTTCTGGGACTCCAGGTACCACTTTGTGAGAGCATGACTTGGTTCATTTTTTTAAAGCATTCCCCAGCACATCCACTACACTGACAACATTTCAACAAGACCTGGCAGCATAAAGCTGGAAAGAAAGGAAGGAATTATGTAGAAAAGATTCTGCAGAAAAGCTCTTGCTAGGAGTGGCTGACATGTGAATTTTCCAGCTGGTATTTGCTGCCCATCTCTCCAGAAAGGGTTGCATATCATCCAGCTCA
Source organism: Polioptila caerulea (assembly GCA_013397295.1). Classification (NCBI taxonomy): domain Eukaryota; kingdom Metazoa; phylum Chordata; class Aves; order Passeriformes; family Certhiidae; genus Polioptila; species Polioptila caerulea. Next base: position 31,210 of record VYXF01003852.1, on the reverse strand, counting down.
TTTCAGGCTGGAGACCACCAATAGAGTTCCTCTGTGTGTATATGTAAAGAGGGCACTTTCAGGGAATTTCCAGAAGTGTTTTGGCCACTGTTTTGTTCTGTATTCTGGAATTGATACTCTGAGCTTGGGTAGTAGGCCCATGGTATCAGCTGTCAATGAGAACATGTTTCACGAACAATAATAATGGCAATAGGAATAATTTTTTGTAGTAATACTAAGGACCTGTATTTTTTCCAACAGAATTCTCAGAACAACTGCTCAGTGTGAAGACATGGAGAATTTCACTATGCCTTCCACAAAGTGAACAGGATATGACCTGCATATTCCAGCAGTAATGCTAGAACATTTTCTTTGGTTGCTTTTAGCATATTTGCAAATCAAAGTAATGCAAATGAAATGTCAATCTACTGTTCAGCATTGCCTGATGCTTTACTATTTACACTTGGAGAACAGGTTCAGAAAGCAACTAATCTTGCACTTCGAATTTTCACTTTGATTAGGCATTTGAGACCTCTTAGTAATGCTAGAGGTAGTAAACAGGAAAATTACTAAGAAAGCACTTGAAAATCAGCTCCAGAGCTTCTGGCATAAAGAGTGGGACTTATGTCCCAGTCACCTATCACAAAGTTAGGACAGAACCTGGTGTAACAGTTTTTTCCCCTGATCTTGGCTGCTGAATTTTGTTGGCTCCTACATGGAACACCAGCATTAGACAAGGTGAAGTGTCAGAGAGAGGTCATCTCTCTCTGGGAAAGGACAGAGGTTTGGCCAGGACTGCAGAGAATCCACAAAGCATCCTCTCACCACAATCACTTCCAGGTTAAATCCAAAGGCGAGGCTGAATAGACAAGGATGGAGACCCAGAGAAGGACCCAAGAGTTCTGTATACCTCTCTGCAATACAGCAATGTACACAATGCTTCTGGTTGGAATTTGAAGTCTGGAAAATTTATTTCCACATAAATTTTCAGGAATGCCAGAATTAGAGTGGTGGCCTCAACCTAAGAGAAACCAAATATCACCAAACACCAGAGATCAAGCTTCAGAGCAAAAATTGTCATCACAACTGGAGGCATTATAGTGAAAGCAGAAACACTATTAAATAATTCTGGCATTTGAGAAAAGGTTACAAAGTGCATATGAACATAGCCCACAGCAAAACTATTTGATGGATATTTAGCACTTTTGAAGTTAGTTCCACCATCTCCCCCACCAAAGTACATGAAACTCTTTGGCCTATGGATGGTCTGGATTATGATGGGAGCTAAATAAACCCTTACCCATAATAAATATGGAATGGTGCAGCATTCCCTTGTTTGTTTCATGGAAAACAAGGCATGATAGCACTTACTTATGACTTTCGTGCTTTTTTATGTGTCTCTGTTCACTCCATGCACCTGGTGCCTTTTGATGATTCATTTTAATGTGTTCAACACATGCTCATACACAGACTGAGATCACAATAGAAAAGTGCCGCAGTGTGAGTATCCAGGGATCTACGCCCAATCAGTTGTTGACAATGACAGAGTGACAAATGCTGTCAATATTACGTAGTGTGAGAAAAGAAAACCCTACCAGAAAATTCAGTCCTGGAAAACTCAATCCTGGAAAATTCTGAAAAACAGAGGTTTTCCAAAGGTTTGATGATATAAGCAAAAAAGTCCCTCAAACGCATATTTCCCTTGAAGAATGTAGATGGTCTCAGTACTTAAAGTCAAGCACATGCATATATTCTGTGGTGATCCAAAGCTGTTACTGCTGAAAGTGCATGGTTTTATCTCAGTTCCCCTTCCACTATGATAATTTGTGTCAGATTTATGATTTACTGTAGATTGATGACATAGACCAGACTGTCATTCTTCATAGTTAGGTAGCTGAAGTAATCTCCAAAATATTTAGCATTATACCTAGAATGTGTGTTGATGGTACTCAGTGAGTTTTGCTGAAATTTATGTAATTCCTTATAAGGGTACGTGGTTCATGGTACTGCAGAGGGATCCAGAGATGGAAAATAATAACTCCTGTTATTCCAAAGTACTAAAGGCTGTCTTTGGAGTGTATTTTCAGTCTTGTTTCCTTACCTTTAAGTGCACAGATTACTTTTATTAGATAGGCAGACAGACAGACAGACAGATAGTTATGGCTAAAAGTACCACAACAGAAAAACAATGTTTTTCATTTAAATTGTTTTGCTTTTCAGTCAGCTTGTCTTACTCAAAAGCAACAGAAGACCCTTGACTTCATTTATATTTCAAAGCACAGTCACTCTTAGACATCTGTTTTGGTGGAAGTTTAAACTACTTTGCTGGCTTTGTTACTTTATATAAATGTTTAAAGACAATTCAATAAAGTGCAATTTCTTTGAGACAGGTACTATCATGTCAGTTTGAGGTAATCATGGCCATGCCTGCTTACATGTTTTTAATGCCATTTGATAGGTGTCATTGACTTTTATGAAAATCTTTGAGGCACTTCCTTATAGACTGTGTTTGGAATTACTGTACATATCTCTTTCCTGGCCTCTGGCTGAATCTTACAATGTAAATAGGTTCATATGGCTGGCACAGAGAGGAATAAGGTGTGTATTACTACAGCCAATACTTCAAAGGGGTACGCATGGTTTCAACCAAAATTAAGAACAGGAGAGCCTTATGTAGACACTTTTTTTTCTTCTCCTTTTCTTTTTCTCCTTGTTGTCTGCTTAAACGAAGAATGTCTGGGGTGAAGCTTTCCAAAAAATTATTTTGAATAATTGAAATAAAGTTATACATTATCCTACTTGGATGGGGGTTTTTTTCTTTTTAATTTCTTGGTTTGAGGCATAAAAACTTTGGAAAAAAATAGGGATGTTAGAACTTCACAATAGATCTATTACTACATTAACAGCATGTTGAGCCAAGGGAAAAATAAATGCCAGTTATTGTTATTAAAAAGGAAACGAAATTATTTTGAAATATGACCACCAGAAAAATCATATCAACTATATAAATGCTTTAAAAAACATTGAAAAGTTGTATACGGTAAACAAGACAGACAAATATAATTATGTTGCTGGAACTACCTATAATAATTAATATCCTATTCACATTTAAAGGCAAGAACTGCAACAGAATTCATTAAAGTCCATACAACTTCTGATATTACTTTATACACTCTTAATGTACTTAAAAGAGTTAAAATAAGTATTCTATTATTTCATTTCAGATGTGGAATGAAAACTATGCAAGAGAAAGTAATTTTTAAAATGCTTTCATTGCAGCCAAGGAGACACAACTGTATGAAATGAGTTGCACTTGATCTCATTAGCACTGAATTTGGTGTGTAAGCACCACTATAAAGTATGTACCCCAAATGCTGCACAGTTATTTTGTATTTCAATCATAAATAGCCTTTTTAACTACGGTCAGGCAAGAAAAAAATTATCTCAGATTAGAATGGACAGAATCTAATTACAGGCTAGAGACGAGTACCATACTTGCACACAAAAATTACAGGAATTACAAAATTTTAAAACTTTCTTCTGTAGTTTATAGGAAATTACATGATGCCACATCTGGTTTTTTGGCCAAAGCTGTCCATTTAATAGCTTTTCTCCTCTCTTTCCTTTCTCCAGCATGTATTTTGGGTACTGCTTCTGAGGTTATTTTCACAATATCAAATTACATTTTAAAGGGAAAAAAAGAAGGATTTAAGATCTGAGTCCATATTCCATCATGAGGAAGAAGCCTAGATACAAGCTTTATTGGAGTATCTGTTCAAATGGAGTACAGCAGCCCTACAACAAATTTTGTCCTGTATTCAGGCAGGATGTGGGCAATCCTAATCCCCTGCATGAATGCATACAGCATTTTATAACCAAGTTTTTCTAGGACCTCTCAATTTCTGCTGCAATCCCAAAACAGAGGAGTAATACTCACTACCATCAGTAATTACAATTGTTTTCTAAAAGAAATTTGCTGGACACAAATAATGCAATGTTATTTTTATCTTACCAGTAATACATCCTTCCATTCCTACTACTTGTAAACAGAACAAAAAAACCAAAGTGGTTTTCCTCAATAGAATTTTTCTGTGAGACATGAAATAAAGTGAATAATAATTATGAAGTGACAAGAAAAATGTTATGCTTATACTTATAGAAGGTGACAATCTCAAAATACCATCGGCAAATTGTGCATCATGCTGCATCTGATAGCTTTGCTTTTCCCTCAGAATATTAAGATAATATGGGTACAACAGCTGAAAGCAAATGTTCCTTTAATTTTCTGTATGCTGTGGAAGAAAAATCAACATTGATTGCATCCTTTAGGTATGATCTATACTCTACTAAGTCTGTAGAAACCATTATATTATTTCAGTGAAGTGCTGGACTAGATCCAATGCTAGGTGCTTTAAAAGCATGATAAAGATGGAATTTGGTGATGTATTTAAGACAGAAAGTCATGAGGACCTGAGCTACAAAACATTAAAGAAAAGTAATTCTTCTTAATAAAAATAAATAATGTAATGTTTGCCAAGACAAATTGAAAAAATGTTATTGATGCAAACATTGGGCAACATAATATATCGGGAGAAATAGAGTGGGAGGCCACTCACATTAAAGCAGATGCTGGACTTTAGTTTGAGTATCTTAGAAACATCAGAAGTAAGCTAAGAATTATGTTATTTGAAAAAGTAAAATGCATCCATTAGTTTTTCTCTTGGATACTCTTAAACACTATCTAAAATACTGTAAATCACTGTTGCCATCAAAGCAAAAACTAATGACCCTCACAATTTGCTAACATTGGACACTTTTCCACAAAATTATATAAAAATTTTGCCTTCAATATGAAGGAAAAACAGAAACCTCAGAATGACTAACATTATTGTGTTTTTTATCTCTTCAAGTTATAATTATGCCATGAGTCTCTTTAAATAAATTTTGACTTTTTAAATTTGTCCATCAGTGTTCCCTTTAGTTTTTAGCACTCCTGATTGTGTCCCTTCATTAGTCAATAACAGAGCAATTTACTTCTGAGTTAAACCTTGGACTGTATATTTTATACCTGAGTTGACGTGTTCTTGGCAATGCTGTGTATTTTACTCCACCATAAGCCAATTTTTCCATCATGTTGTGATGGGATAGTAATGACTTTCTTCCTTCCAACTTCCCAATTAACTATTTATGTAATTTGTGTCCAACTACCTGCATAGACACAGGTGCATTCCAGGTGGCTTAAACCTGGATGTCCTGAACAGCTGCAGTAGCTTCTTGATGAGCTGGGAATGCTAGACAGTTCAGAACTTAATTTATGTTGAGCAATTGCCTGGCCTTGGGAGAGGTCTCTTCCCAAATGAGTCTGCATCTTGCTCAATTTAATGCACCAATACAAAATCAGTAATTCTTGTCTGATATTTAATGGTTTTTACTACTTAATTTAATTACTTTACTTTAGTCTTAATTAAGAACATCATTAATCATTTGCACTCAGAACATTGCAAAACTTTGACGTGAATGAACAGTCCTCATCCAAACTCAGCCTTTTTTTCTGGGCAGGCAGGAGTGAGCTGGAAATGGACCAGCACCAGGAATTCATGTGTCCAGCTGGTGCTGGTCACTGCCTGCCCTGAGCTCTGTAGATCTGTGAAGCAGTTCCAGCTGTATATCCATTTTGCTAACTCTTCCACAGTTCCTCCTGTGTGCCATCACCACAAAGGCTGCAGCTCCCCACAGCAGCCTTCCTAAGTCCTCAGTCAGTTGTATGCATTGTCTCTGATCTTAGAATGAGTGCTCTAAATAAAATTATAAACCCTGTCAGCAATCATCTTGGAATCACTTTACTCAATGGCTAACATATTTACCCTTACCAAGGGCACTAAACCATTTTAGTCAAACAGATTAGAAAGACAGAGAGAGAGATGTTTCATAAACTTTTTAATTAGAAATTACAACTTAGGAGTGGAAAACCTAACCTGGTTAGTATGCTTCAGTATAACACACAGTACAAGCAGACTTAGAATACAATAGACAGATATTCAGCAGTCACTTCTAATTGCTTTCTGTCAGACCCATACATCTGTTTTTTCTGACACATATTTTGCTTTTCCAGCATATAGCATTCAAGAAAAATTACCTGTTGAGTGATTTTTTAACTAAAATACACATTTTCATATCCATTAATTAACATGATAGTGCTGTCCTTTGGCCAAGTTTCTCCATAAGGTTTCTAGAAACATGCAGCACAATATTGTATTAGATTGGATTAGCTTCTTTTTTTATAATACTTATAGAATTGTGTAAGAGCTATATATAGGAATACTTTACTGTATTCAACTAGCTAAAAGTAGCAGAATTTCCACCCTACTCAGAGCAAGCCAATAATTGCAGCATTAGACTTGGCACAATAAAGAAGACATGTAAGTGTTTTTTCTAAAAGATAATTTTTTAACAAGAGTTTCTTGTGGTAACTTTGAGTTTTTTCCATTATGCTTCCGAATAATAGATTTTAAAAAATCCCAGGACTTTGTTCTTAGATGCAGACCTTTTAACCTTTATATTCAGAAATGCAGAGATTTTTCTTATATTTCAAGTGACTGGGTATCTTGTGTCACAATTACAGAGGTGCAGGTTGACATATGTATTTCAGCTCGCTGCCCATAGGGTATTGTTGACGTCATGAGGAAAAAGCAGGTGTTTTGCACTCTTTTACTGAAACTGCACAGAGAAGATTGGTCCAATTACAAATGCTCTTCAACTCTTGTTTTGTTAATACTAAGAATTAACAAAAAGAATTCAATGCTGAGCATAACTTGGAGGTTTGTGTTGTCTTCACACAAAGGAAAAATCACTGGCGACATAATTTGATCTTTCAGTGTTCTCTCATAAATTTCTTTCTAATACTTCTTTATAAAAACAAATAAACACACTTAAATTTGCCTTCCAGTCCTAATTCTCAGTTTTGCACACAAGATCATGTCTCTAATTGCCACCTCAGGGTGCAATTTGCATTCTTGTGAAGGGCAAGAAAAATATAAATTCCCACCCCCAACCTATGGGAACTGTGATGAAATACAAGAAGTTTGTATCATACAGGGCTGTTCATGTTTGATTTGAGAAGCTGTGTCAGTGATTCAGGGCTCAACTGATGGCTTTCATTTGTGTACTGGAGGCCAGATCTCACCTGGATAAGGTGCAACACAGAGGTCTGGTCTTCTCTGAGGTCATTAAGGGTCCATCTTTGAAAGAGAACCAAGGGTTGGGCGTTAAACTTAACGTGCCAGTTAACTCATACCTCTAGTACTTCCAGAGGCACTCACACACATAATATAGATGCTTTTGGAGCTCATATTTCAGTGCTCCTTTAAAAACACACAAAACACCATAAGTGCTAAATATGACTGTTATTATGATTAATAAAAAAATCTGATATCCTTCCAAGATAAAAAGTTTATACAGAAATGTAAAGTTTTTCACTTTTTTCTTTCATAGTGCTCAGGGGCCAAAGGGGACCATTAGATCATCTAGATTCATCTCCTGTATGTCACAGGTCATTAACTTTCCCTAGTTACCCTGTTTTAAGCCCAATAACTTGTGTCTTAGTAAATCACAAGTTATATATAGCTCCAGCCAGGCATTTCCATCTGGCTGGTGTGACAAACTCCTTCCTCAGTCTCCCATGACCCCACATTTCCTACGGAAGTCTTCTTGCTGCCTGTGAGTTTATCTCCAGGGTTACTGTTCTGTGGCAGAGAAACACCGGCTCTTAGCCTGAACCAAGAACTGGTACTAGCTGCCCCCTTCATTGGTTTTATTTGTCTCTTTTACGCATTCTAGTCCTTTGTCCAGGTCTTTAAACTCTACTCATGACAAATATGTGCATTTGTCATAATCTTTGGATCACAGTGTGGTTCAAGGTAATTTTACAGTAACCTCCCGTTCTCTGACCTCTTTTCAGGCCTATTCATTGAATATTTGTCTTTGTGGCTTTGAGATATGTAGGGCAGCATAGGCAGTATACACCCATGTACTTGATGTCTGTGAAAACAAACTCTTGGTAATTAGTAGCTTGCTATTGAGTTGGTAATCCAGTGAAATCCATACTGCAGCATTTGTTAGGACTCTGCTGACAGCGTCTGGGTTACTGAACCAATGGACTTGCTGCCCAAGGCAAGGTGTGATGAGACAATAGGTAACCGTTGTGTTGCATCATACTTGTTCTGCTTTCCACTTCCTCTTGCATTAATTTCTCCTGGCAAAATATACCCATTGCTTTATTATCTTAGAAGGGACAGCCTAATAAAAGTCTCCACTTCTGGAATTGCTAAAAGAGATCCCTCACAAACAAGCCAAGTATTGATGACCTGCCTGGCTCCAGTCCTTATTGATGGGCACAGCAGTTTGTGTGCACCTGTTGGAGAGCTACCACATAAACAGTGAGTGTTTCCCTCTCTGTCCGTATCAATCAACCAGTTAATGACATCTACATGTGTAAAGAACCCCAAATCCACATTGCAAAATCAATATAAAGCAAACATAGTTAAAAAACCAAATGAGATACTAAAGGTTAATTTTAGCATTTAAGAGAACAGAAGGTCAAAATCACTTGTCTGTTTCCCAGATTATACTTCCCATTTTACTAAACAGGTGTCAGTTAAGGCTGGGAGAAGCTCCTCTGTTTGGGAGTATGGGAGGGAAGAGAGAAAAGCAAGAGTAGCAGGGAGAGATGACCTTATTTTACCTTTTCTGACAAAAGTGGATGACATTGCTAGATTGGAGACACAACCCACAGGCCACCAAAGGTTCTTTCCTGAGACGATGGGCAAGTTCTTCTTTCTAAACAACTCTCACTTTTAATTTTATCATCCTGACAAAGCCCTCAGGGCTCACAGTAACTTCAGATTTGGAGAAACTTCATGTTCACAGTGGTACAAGGAGGTAGCAGGAGGTCAAGATGGCTTTTTTAAAAAAGCTATCTTGAAGAGCAGCTGTAAGAAGAGCAACTATAAAGAGGGATTCTATATCACTGATGCTTCAACTATGTGTAGGGCAAGGGGACAATGATACTGGGATAGCACAGCACAGTCTAGCAAAATCAGGTTTTTCCTGTATAAAGTGAGAGACTATGCTACAGCCATGTAGCATCACCCTGAAGTCTTGGTCTTAATTTAGGTTAAATTACGATTTCTCTCATTTGCACACTTCACTAGCACATTGCCAGCTCATACAGCTCTCACAAAATAACTGGATAAGATAAAAGGGTTTAAGTAATTACTATGTAGATACTACTTACAGAGACAAAAGTCCTGTGAAAAGTGGAGGAAGCTTTGCTATCCACACAGTAGTTGCCAGTGATGCCTCATCTCCTTTTCCACTTCTTTAGAAGACACAGGGGTGACTTTGAGTTGTTACCACTCATCAACTTTCATAGTAATGAGGAGAAAAAAGGATCCACTATCAGGTACAAAATGTCAAAACTTTAGCTTGATGCCCATGTCAAAATGGGCACCTAAAATCAAAACTCACTAATCTCTTAATTTGCTGCAGTCTCCAGCAGACATATGTGCTTGCTGGTTATTTCAGAAGATTTTACCCTTACTAAAGGAGGCAATTGTTTTAAATGAATTCACAGGTGATAGTTCATAGAGCTGTGACATCTAAAGAACTCTGTAATTACATTACAATTTATACAGCCATGGAATTACTGGAAACATATTTATACCACCTGTTTCAGTGCAGACAGCCATAATTTTTTATTCCCAACAGCACTATTAGTTCCTCTCATCATATTACCTGGTCAAAATACTAAGCATATCATTGTTCAACAAAGCAATCAGTGGGATTGACCATTTGAATTCAAAAGGCATTTGTTGTGGTGTCTTTCTCCAATTACTGCCAAGATTCCTCTACATTAAAAAAAATACTAAAAAGAAGAAGAAAAGGAAACAAAAAATTGCTCCATTCATTTTGGCTCTGCATTTGTGGAGTGCCAGCCAGCACCAACCAGTATCTGGCAGGGTGCTCTTGAACCATTCTCCAAAATAAATAGAGCAGATGTCAGTCAGGTGTTTTTCTACCCATGTCCAACCATTCACCAAGGAGTATGTTTTTACTTTAGGCCCACATCCTACTAGGGTAATGAATTTCACAAGAATTTGGTGTCCTAGCTGAATAGGAGAAATCATGAAACATTTGCCTTTGACATCTAATCTGGTAAATCTGAGCCCCTTGTATATCAGACAGGCCTAGCCAGACCTTACCATCTCATGTTGAAGCACTGAACTATCTAAATCCGATTTAAGTGCAGCATTTGCCATATTGGTCCCACTATTCTCCAAAAGCTCTTGTAGAGCCCACAGTGCATGGCAGCACTGGCTTTACCCTTGCAAGGCCCAGCAGGGTCTGATGGTGCCAGTCCATGGCACCCAAGACCCTGCAGAAGAGCTGTCTCCAGCCCAGAGTTACAGCAAGCAGCCTCCAGTGGAGGTGAGCAGAGTGGTCTCTTACAAAGGTCTCCTTAGCTACTGCTTAATTCAATGTGATCAAGAGGTTAGTTTATACACACACACAAAGGCACCAAGGATAATATGAAGAGTTATTAAGGGTTATGCTTAAAGATTGCTTATGTGGTTCATACATACACCAAATGGAGATTTTGTGCATTGCAATGGACCTGCCACTGCAAGCGTTTTGCAACAAGTAAACTTGATCACTGCAGTTCAGCTTGCTTCTATCAAAAGATCCTTACTGTGCAAAGGCAGCCAATTCAGTGCTAATTCAGATTCAGCCAATTCAGATCTCCCCTGTTTTTTAATTGGCATGTGATAATCAGCTGTTCCCAGTCACCACAAACTTCTCATACTTTCATATCTCTGCATGCTGGATTATGAATCAAGAAACAATTATATTTTATTTTTGCCCATCCTTTATATGACGATATACAACAGCCTTTGTTGTTCAAGTAGGCCGCCCACTTCAGTGTTACTTGTCTCAGTTTCTTAATATACTGTTTTTATTGTACCTTTTGCACTGAGAGGGATAGTATTTCCATTTTAAGGTCTAGTCTATTTCCTAGCCAAGATTGCTGAGACCTTGTAATATGATCCTGAGATGCAGTCTTCAGGAAGGTTTGGGCCATGGCTGCTTAATCATATCCTCTGTGAGGGTCATTCTTTGACCCACAGCAACTCCATCTACAGTTGTGACTGGGAACTTCCAGGTACTAAATCCAACTGGCACCACGTGGCTCAAGGCCTTTGCCTCCAAAACAGGTTGGCTGCATGAAAACTGTCTATTGGAAGCAGTCTCTGGATCACTAAACTCCCAAAGTGTTCCTCAGAATTGTTCTCAAGAGCACAGCCTGGACAGGTTCATGCCCAGGACAGCTCGGCCCATGTCCTGGTGTTTGGGAATGTTTTGAAGATTTCACCGTTGCTGGCTGCAACACTGCCCCTGAAGGGATTTGCTCTTGCCATTTAGGTCACCTCCAGTTTGATCTGGTGCCTGCAAAAGTCAGTGTCTAGAGGTTCATTGACTCCAATGGACTTTGGCCCAAAAACACAGATCTCTGGATTTCAGATGTCTCTGATTTGCAGGAGCATGCAGGTTGGCAAATGTCAAAAAGGGACATTTGCTCCTGGCAGGAATCAGTAAAAGAGAAAGCCCCTGCCATGTATGCTATTTACTGATCTACGTATTTGACATGTCAGCACAGCGTAGTAGGCAAACACTCAAAGGAAACATGTTTGTGACATAACTTATTTTAGTAGAATTTTGCATTTACTAAAGCAACTTGGTTTTGTAACTTACGGGTAGAAGTCAGATGGATGAGTTTTCAAAATGTACCCCTAGAGTTTTATATTTTATTTTTACTGTATTTTAAATGCTAAATCAAAATTATCATGTTTAATTTACTTTATTCTCAGTGGTTTTGCTTAGATTTATGAATTACCTTGGATTAATTGCTGTATAGCATTCTGGTTTTATAGTGTAATTGGGTGTGTCTAAGTGCATTCCATTTTATTACTTGCTTTAGGGTATATTTTGGATGAACTGTATAATATAAAATAGATTTGGTGTTATGTTTTATATAATGCCAGAGAATGCACAAAAACTGTATCTATGTTTCTGGGTTTATGGGTTCCATGTCCAGAAAACTTTGAAGGACAAATCTGCTTATTTTCCATTTTTCTCAGTTTGTTGCAAGTTTTCTCATTTCAATTTTTCACCATAACCTTTGAATTATTGAACCTTTGTGTTAGTCAGAGCAAAACTAATAGTCAACCCTGAATGATAGTGTAAATACTGCTATGATACCTTCCAAGACTCCTGTTGAAAAACTCAAATCAGAGCAACATCTAACCAAAGCAAAACAAATACTCCACATGGGAGCCTGACACTCTTATTGTATTGGATCTTTCTCCTTTGTGGTCATTGGAGGAATCAAAATGAAATACTTTGCATTAGCTATCACACTGCAATTGTTAACACCTGGAATTTCTGAGTCTCATAGAGTCACAAAATATTTTGTATTGGAAGGGATATTAAAGATCATCCAGTTTCACCCCTCTGCCCTGAGCAAAGAAACTCTTAGTAAATCAAGTTACTCAAAGCCCCGTTTGGCCTGTCTTGAACAGTTCCAGGAATGGGGCATCCACAGCTCCTGAACAGCCTGTTCCAGTATCTCTCCATCCTCACAGTAAAGAATTTCTTCTTAATATCTAATCTAAATCTACCCTACATCAGCTTAAGGCCATTCATCCTTGTCCTTATCACTACATTCTCTTGAATGTATGACTTGTAGACTCCCTTCATGTACTGCAAAGCTGCAAATAAGTAACCTTGAAGCCTTCTCTTTTCCAGGCTGAACAACCCCAATTCTCTCAGCCTTTCCTCCCAGGAGAGGTGTTCCACCCCTCTGATCATTTCTGTGGCCTCCTCTGGACTTGTTTAAACAGGTTCCTGTCCCTCCTCTTCAGAGGACCCCAGCCCTGGGTGCAGTGCTCCAGGTGGGTCTCAGCAGAGCAGAGGGTCAGAATTCCCTGCCTCCGTGACACCCACTGGGCTCTGGATGGAGCCCAGGACACGTTTGGCTCTCTGGGCTGGGAGTGCCATGGCCGGGGCATGTCCAGCTTCTTACCCACAGCACCCCCAAGTCCTTCTGAGCAGGGCTGCTCTCAATCTGTTCATCCCCAGCCTGTATTAACACCAGAGGTTGCCTCAACGCAGCTGCAGCCTGCAGGGACTGGTCTTGTTAAACCTCATGAGGTTCCCAAGGNTTGGTGGCCTCCTCTGGACTTGTTTAAACAGGTTCCTGTCCCTCCTCTTCAGAGGGCAGAGGCCCTGGGTGCAGTGCTCCAGGTGGGTCTCAGCAGAGCAGAGGGTCAGAATTCCCTGCCTCCGTGACACCCACTGGGCTCTGGATGGAGCCCAGGACACGTTTGGCTCTCTGGGCTGGGAGTGCCATGGCCGGGGCATGTCCAGCTTCTTACCCACAGCACCCCCAAGTGCTTCTGAGCAGGGCTGCTCTCAATCTGTTCATCCCCAGCCTGTATTAACACCAGAGGTTGCCTCAACGCAGCTGCAGCCTGCAGGGACTGGTCTTGTTAAACCTCATGAGGTTCCCAAGGGCCAACTTCTCCAGCTCATCCAGGTCCCTCTGGCGGGCATCCCATCCTTCATGTGTGTCCACAGCATCACTCAGCTTGGGGTCATCGGCAAACTTGCTTGAGGATGCCCTTTGCTGATGTCATTGAGNGCTCTCTGGGCTGGGAGTGCCATGGCCGGGGCATGTCCAGCTTCTTACCCACAGCACCCCCAAGTCCTTCTGAGCAGGGCTGCTCTCAATCTGTTCATCCCCAGCCTGTATTAACACCAGAGGTTGCCTCAACGCAGCTGCAGCCTGCAGGGACTGGTCTTGTTAAACCTCATGAGGTTCCCAAGGGCCAACTTCTCCAGCTCATCCAGGTCCCTCTGGCTGGCATCCCATCCTTCATGTGTGTCCACAGCATCACTCAGCTTGGGGTCATCGGCAAACTTGCTTGAGGATGCCCTTTGCTGATGTCATTGAGGAAGATATTAAATAACATTGGTCCCAATAAGGACCCCTGAGGGACATGGGGTCTCATTGTCTCTGATGTTCTTTGGGACTCTGAGCCATTAACCACCACCCTCTGGGTGGGACTGTACAACCACTTTCTTAGCCATATACTCCACTCCTCAAATCCATCTCTCTCCAATTTAGAGAGAAAGATGTCTAGGGGGAACTGTGTCAAAGGCTTTACAGAGTCCAGATGAATGATATCTGTAATCCTTCCCTTGTCCACCAGTGTGGTCACTCCACCACAGAAGGCTCCTGGGTTGGTCGGGCAGGTGAAGCTGTGCTGGCTGTTCCGAATCACCTTCCTGTCCCTGATGTGCCTTGTGAAGCACAGCTTCTGGAAGGATCTGTTCCATGATCTTCCCAGCAGAGGGGTGAGGCTGACAGGTCTGTAGTTCCCAGGGTACTCCTTTCTACCCTTTTAATAGATGGATAAAATGCTTTCCTTTTTACAGTCACATCTCCTGACTGCCATGACTTTCCAAATATCATGGCTTGGCAACTACATCAGTCAATTCCCTCAGGACTCTGGGATGCACCTCATCAGTTCCTAGAGACTTATGTGTGTTCAGTTTCCTCAGGTGGTCATGAACCTGATTTTCACCTGCAGTGGGAAACACATCACACCCCCGTCCCTGTCTTGCAGTCCAGCCACTTGAGAGGTGTGGGAAGAGAGGTTGTCATTGAAAATTGAAGCAAAAAGTTGTTGAGTACCTCAGGCTTTTCAGAATTGTTTATCAGAGCAGCTAGATTATACACCTGTAGGAAGTCTGAATTATTAAATCCCAATTTTTAAGTCACAGGCTTCTGTATGGATTACAATAAACTGCTATTGACTGCATTTAGTACTTTTGATGTGCTTAATCCAAAACTACTCATCCCTGTCAACCTTACATCATGTTCTCTGATTACTTTTATGCCTTATATACCCCCCACTTTCATTACATTTGTGTTGGTATGTCTCTCTCTTCCTCTGTTCTGCACAAAGAAGCACCTTTGTGCTGTCAGAGAGAAGGCTGAACCAAAAAAACCTCTGAATGTTAGAAACTTGCATCTTCTTTTTATCATCTTTGTGACTCCCTGGCCTGCCTTGGGAGTCTCAGGCTCTACATTTTATAAATTGGTGGACCTGTAGTCCAAATGCTACCCCAAAGAACTCCTTTTCAGTGTTGAAGTAAAACACAGCTGAGCCCTCTAGTCAACCCCTACTTCAAACATGTTGGTAAATGGTGGATTTCCTTCCAACATGACATTGGACAGTCATGTAAAAATATCACAACCACTGCCTGGAAAGACAGAAGGCAATTTCGAGACACTGAATTACTAGGTAAGAATACAATTCACGAATCCCTGACAAACAGACTTGAAGCTGAAAAAACAAATGAGTCACTAATGTTATGTTAAATGAAAACTGGAGAGTACTGAACTGTTTGAGCTACTGTACCAACAAAGAACAGAAGTTTTCCATACAAATATCACGAGATTGGCTTCAGCATCAGAAGTCTGACTAATGAATCACTAATATGACGCAACTGTGGTTGATACCTTGTCTCACAACAAAGTACCAGAGAAACATTAATTTCTTAGAATTGATTCAAAGTATTGAGTATGAATCACTCTAAACAAAGAGATATGATCCAATATTTCATTAATTGAAGAACATGTGAAACAGCTCAAATATATTTTGTAGGACAAAGGTAAAGCGAGTTATTAAGTTCTCTCATTTATTTTGGGAACTGGAATCATTATAGTATCATTCTACAACTTGATAGCTATACTATAGTCTCTTATTAATGCAGTTTAGATTAAAAGGAATCTGTGGTTAGTGTTAAGTAAATACAATAATTGCATACTGTGTTTGCTACTTTTTCCTCTTTCCTTTTGGCCATGTGAAAAAGTTTCACTGGCAATGATGAACTGAATCTCACAATGTATGGAAGTACCTGATGAAGCTCGCTGTAGGGCAGAGAACTGAACAGAGTATTTATGTGAACTCTCAGCCCCACACTGATAATGTCTCCAAAGGCTGCCTAACCCTGGTGTCCCTAGGAGCACAGGCAGGCTGAATCAGAGGGAACGGCACATACCACAAAATGAATGGGCAGCCTACTGGGGCTCAGTATCTGGCAGGAGTTAGATCCTAAACTGACTTTGGAGCTTTTAAAAATCTAATCAGGTGCTCCTTTGTGTTGTTAGTATCTAAAAGCCTTAAAAATTCTCTGATCAGCAATTTTTTTATATAAATCAGTAAATTTGCAATAGAAACTGGACATGTATGTACAGCAGAGACAACATCTCAAAAGGCATATGGAGACCTGCAATTTCAAATAGCTAATTTGAAGCAAAATCCACAAAATAGTAATATTTAAAAAAATAAAGTATCTCCAAGATTCCAGAATACAGGAATATATAAATAAAAAAAATATATCTGCCTGCTATTGATTTTATGCTCCTGATCTTTGCAAGTCAGTGTCAAATTTCCATTGAACATTTGTAAAGTGTCTACAGTTTTCAAAATATAATTTTCATTACCTAATATTTACAAAGACATTTGGTCTCAAATGCTGCATGTACATTGGTCACATATCCATGCAACGTGTAAGAATGAACATCTGTATAAAGACTGTGAGGCAATGAAGATTAAATGCTAACTTTGTGAGCTTTTCGTAACTCCTACCAGATCAGCCGCCCACAAAACCACAGGAGTTCACCACATAAGCACATAGAAATTTTGTTTGGAAAGGACAGGATGATGATTTCCAGTTCATAAGATATTTATCCCAAGACACATTCATTCATCTGTTGCACATTTAAATGTCTGCTTTTAGTCACTTGCTGGAGCAATACAATTAGAAAGAGCATCTCTTTCTAATAACGGCTTCATTCCACACTGACTTACAAGCAGTCGCTGTGTAATCTAAAGCAGTAGAAACAAAGTGTGAGTTCAGGAAGTCCAAGCCACAAGGAAGGAGATTCTGCACCAAAGAGACAGCTAGCCAGAGGTGATTAATGGGGATGTGGAGCATAAATCCAGCAGGAGGAAAGGAAAGTAAAAGACTAAGTAAGTTACTCCACCTTTGCAAGGACTGTTTGTCTTCAAGCCTGCCTGGTACCTGTTGGGGACTGCATGTGTTTTCTCACCACATCAGCCACCAGGCAACCTTCACCCAAGACTTAGGGTGTAATCCTGGACTGGTCCAATGAAAAATGAGTTTTGGTTGTTTTTAAGAAGAAAAATAATAATAAGAAAATGAAATATCTTTCAAAGGTAGAGTATGAGAAATATTTAATTTTAACATTTGCAAAATTAATTAAATTTAATTACAATAAAAATTATGTGGGCAGTTAAATCAAAGAATACTTGGAAATAATTTATCTCAGTCTGAATGCTTTCAAACTGCTTTCAGGCATTTATTAGCTACCAATAACCTTTGTTTTTAAGCAATATGTACAGTCATGCATGAACAATTACATTCTGCACTCTTTAATTTGATGGAATTTATTCACAGACATCCTTCCTAGGATGGAGTATGTTCCTGGAAGAGGTTATGGTTTGATCTAAACACTGTCAGTTTGGGTTCAAATTGATCACTTCCAGTACAAAGTTCGGTAACAAGTTCCTGAAAGATGAATGCTTCACTCTAAGAGACCACTATTCCAAATTGGTGCACTATGCTGTGGAAGGATGTGATTGTCTAATTGGATTGTGATGGATGTTGAAGGTCTGAGACTGTAAGACTGATTTATTATGAATTTTGCAAATGAGTCCAGGGCTATGTGTCTTTTTCTGACCTGATTATTCAAGTGTTTCTTAAACAATCCTTTTCCTGCCCAAAACATTCATTCCTGAGAGATTCTCTTGATGTCAGTATTCCAGCTCAGCAGTCTCTCTAAGAGCTGTATTCAATGATAAATTGGCTTTGACTAAGATGCATATAAGACAAAAGATTGCTTATTTTGTAAAAAAAAAGTCAATAAAATATTAATGTTTTGCTTATCCTTGAGAAGATTATTTTGTGAATTTCTTATTCACGGAGTTTCCTTCTGCTGGCTGTTGGTCTGGTGGGTTTTTTTAGATGCATGGTGTCTTATCATATAAAATTAAAGCACCACTATAATTTAAAAATTGCTCTGATGATATTTTCTTTCTGGTGATACATGACACTGATCTTTCAGTGAAAGAAATTTTCAGTATTTTAAGGGGTCTTCCTGTATTGCTCTGCTAATGTCTTTATGTGAGTTCTGCCAATGTGTAGTGCTAAACAATAAGCTAAAATGACAGAGACCTTTGGGGAAAATTTTATATTTCCTAGTAAAAAAATATTGATCCCCAAAGGATTATCACAATCCTATATGATTTCTTTATGCAAAATTATATGAAGTATGTATACTTTCAATTGTCTTATCTGCCAAAATCATTGTAATATGTACCACTTTGGTCATATGAAATAATCGTTAACTACAGCTAGGCATATTGCTAATTCCCCGTGCAAAATCATTGTAAGTTCCTTGCCAAGACACAGTATCCCACAAAGTTGGCTTTGACATATTTTCACTCTTACTGGGAAGATCTGATTGTCTCATTAGAATGTTTTGCCCCCCAGAAAAGTGTTTTTAAGTGCCTCTCTACCTCCCTGTCCTGTGTGTAGGCAGGTTGGCCTGTCACCCACCCTCACATCACAAACTGCACGCTGTTGATGCAGTAGTCCCAAGCAATGGGAACAGGTTGCTTTCATCTCTTCGTGTAGTCAGCTGGTTGTCCTCTTCTATTTTCCTATGTCACTTTCTAATTGCTATAGAAAAGTGGCCAGAGCTCCCATCCATGATCAAGGCCCACTAAGTTAGTCAATGCTTAAAACTTAATTTTCTGACTCCCTGCTCAATGTTTGAAATTTGGTATTTTTCTGGTTTCTTGTCTGTAGTCCAGATTTCCTTTCTTCACCTGGCATGTGTATTGAAATACTCCACTTGCCAGACGTTTCTTTGACACATAGCTAAATTAATCAGTCTTTCAAAAAATTACAGGGAAATATATATGTCTGCATGAGGGAGTTTGCCTGTAAGCCTTTAAAGCATGTCACTCCAGTTTTATTATGTTCTACCAGCTTGCTTGGGGAAAAATTAATTAATTAATTCTGCAAATAATTTGTTTTCAGAGCGAGGAATAAGTATCATTCATTAAGTCATTGTCATAAAAACAGTAGTTAAAACACATCACAAAAAGCTTTCTCACATTAAACTTGGAGGACCTGTTTTTTTCCAAATTTAAAGGCTCCATTCTCTTTCTGTGACAATTAAAACAAAACAACAAAACCCCGTCAAAAACAACAAAACCCCCTCAAAACAACAAAAAACACCACCAAGCCCCAAAAAATGAGCAAAAGCAAATGAACAAAAAGCCAAAAATCTGCTTCTTAGGACCTCTTGCTTACCTGCTATCTCCCAGGTACATTTTTGCTTTTTATGGAACCTTGTAAAAATTATTTCATCTTTATCACCAAAGGTTTTCTTATCATGTCTTCCAAAATCTTGATCAGGTGTATGTTTTTTGGCTAAGGCCAAAGCTTCAAAGAAGCAATATATTATACAATTCTCAATAAAGATTTATCATCCATTACTAACTCTATTGCTCTGTGAGTCTCTATTTTGTTTGGCAAAGAAACTTTGAAGGACTTGAGAATGCTAACTACAGAATCTTATTAAGAATTTCTTATATTTCCAAGGAAAAAGAACTGAGCTCAATATTGTTGGAATCATAAATTGGTCCTTTGGAATAACTACAAGCAGTACACTAGATCTTTATTGATAGTCCAGAAGAGACTCCATCTCTAGGCAAACCTCCAGAAACAGATATGCCACAAAAGAATAAGAACCACTCTGCCTACATTGGTACTGTTCTTATCTGCACTTTCTTGCAGATAAATGTTCCCATCCTACAGTTGGTTCTCTCTGCCAAGACAGTTTCAACACACTGGTCTCAAAGGCTGCACAATGAAGAGTGTTAGAAATTCTTGTTTACCTTCATTAAGTGTCCCCTCCAGGACCACACTGGCAACAAGGAGACAGAAATATTTCTTTAGTTTATCTTTTCCAAGTTCTCTTAGATTTTTATATCTAAGGCCCAATTTGCTGTCTTTTTTTTTTTTTGTACAGTTAGTCACTATTTTTGAAAAACTATGAATTGCCAAAATAGAAACAGCCTATCTTCCTTTTTAGAAAGCAGAAATGAGGCATTTCTCTTCTATAGAATAAGCTATTTTAAACAGGGAGAAAAGTAAGGGTCTCAACCTGCAAATATACCACCTTCCCACTAAAAGATGCTGCCACTAACCTTTCCTTTAATAATGCCTAATTTTCCCTTACTATGTCTTGTCACCAGTGTCTTGATGATGAGTGCCTTTTGGACAGGTCTGTGTGTGGCTATGTATTTAGAAAGGCCCAGGCACACACCAAGTGGTACCACATCTTATAGTAAGTTCTATTGTAGCCTGGGAGTCATAGGCTGGGAGTGATCATGCTGTTCCATATCTGGATGGAACTTCAGGAGGGAACAGGCTGAGAAGATGCAAGCGGCCCCTACCTGGTTGTCTTAGATTACAATGTAAAATGAACCCAAAAGAATGTATTCTATCACCATCTTCCTAAATTCTTAAAACCAAGGTGGGGCAGTATTCCTTATCTCCTTTATGACTCATTCCTAATAACTCCAGGTGATACCTTCTCCTAATGGTCCATTGGGTCTCACTGCATGACTGATAAAATGACATCATCCCATTGTGAGATGCTCTACCCAGGGGGAGGAACCAAGCATTCCTACCTGGGTACAATCTGAGCCTTGGAACTTCACACTGGAGCCTAATCCACTGAATTCCCAGAGGAAAAAAGGCCCATAACCACCACTGGACCTTCAGAGGAAGGTCAAACCCTTCTACAGGATCACTGCTTCAACAGTATCACATCTATCAGTTCTACAGGACTGCAGCCACCATTTAATTGGACTGTACCACCACCCTGACCAACAAGTTGTACTCTGACTCTGTCCGTGTTTCTGTATTAATGCATTTATTTTATTTTTTCTATTAAATTGTATTTCTGCCTTACAATCTCCCCCTGGTTTGCTTTCAAACTAGTACATCTGACTTCTCCTCAGGGCCTCAGCCCTTACATCTGGCATCTGCAGGAGCAGAATGTCCCTGCTCTTAGTGCTGTAATGTTTGAGATATATAGTAAACTTCTGCTTCAAGACAAGCTATAGA
>VYXF01003851.1:39815-72754 GCA_013397295.1 Polioptila caerulea | reverse complement strand
CTGGCTGCTTGATCATATCCACCAGTCCCACCTCCATCAGCTCCCCGGGCTATCCTGGGGACCTTCATCCCTGGCAGTTCCCAGAAATGTCCTGCCCTCCACAGCAAGCGTGTGAAACACGTGGGAAGCCCAACAAAGGAAAGAATCATCTGAGTCACTTCAAAATCCCCTTTCTTCAATACTGCCATCACAATATAATTTATATTTTCCTGCATTTGCTTAGTTTATTTATTGGGAAAAAACTCAAGCTAAGTCACCTTGAGATGTAACATCAAATATTTTCATTAGAATGGAGGGGGAGAATAGTGAATACCAAAACCCCTTCCAAGACCGTGCAAAAGCCCTCTGGACAAACACAGGTGCTGCAGAACTCCTGGACAAACTCATTCCAAGCCCTGTTTGGGAAATCCTATGCATCTTCCTTCCTGAATATCTGATAAAAACAGCCGGTCTCAGACTGCAGCAGACTCATTTGAGTGTCCTCTGCCACTTTGGCAGAAATGCTCTCCCTTCTACATCAGGCAGGCGAAATACTTAGAAAACACAAAGAAGAGGATCAGCCTGACTGCTGCCTTCCCACAGGTATTAGAGGTTCTTCTGACAGCAGCCCAGCTTGGAGCTGAGCAGAGGGCTGCCCCAGCCCCACAAGCACGCTGCCAGGCACCTGTCATCTGGGATTGCCTCTCTTTTCTGCTGAGCCTGGTCTGAATGGGGAATAGGGATACAGCCCTTTGCTGAGCCCAGAGCTGGCCTGTGCCCACAGTGGGGTGGGAAGCACCTCTGTTCCCTGGGAAGAAGCAGCTGCACTGACATGGGAGGGTCATTTTGCAGTTTGCTCTGTGTCTGTCCTTCTTTGAGGAGACCTCTGGGCTCCAGTGTGTCACAGGGATTTTAGCCACCAAGGAAAAATTATTTTTGCCAGGAGCTGTGAGGAGATGCTGGGAGCTAAACTCACTTCACTGCAAAGAGTTGGATCATGCAGCTAGCTTAGCCCTTTTCCTGTAACACCAAGGGTTCAGATTGCATTAAATGAACCAGTTGTCAGGTGCTGTTCTGGAAGAGAAGGAAACAGGAAAATCAAGACGTTGGCATAACCTGGCCTCTGCTGGGCAAGGCTCCTTTGGTCCACCCCAGAGTATCTTTGGCTGCTCATTGGGAAGGCAGCCTGGGAACTGTTTCCTGGCACTTTGCCATTCCCTGGGCAAAGGAGATGCCATTCCCCTCTCCTGATTTGGACACATGGGAGGTACTGGATCTCTCTCATGTAGGCAGCAAAGGTACTGTGTGTGTTTCAGCATGAAACATGCTCTGTTTGTGGCACTGCCAGGCCAATCTCCAGCTGCTTGTCCAGGGAAAATGCACATCTCTTCATCTCACCCTGCAGGGAGATGCTTTTTCCTGGAAAATGATGATCAAAGACATGAGGGTCATTCCCAAGTCTCACTGAGGGTCCCACTGGGAGTTTCCTATCTTAAATGAAATGCTAATATAGAAAAAGGAAAAAAAAAAACCCAACCCTACTTTCACTCATCTAAGTGCCTTATCTTGCTGGGAGCTATTAGAAGAGAGGTAAGTTAAATTTATTGAAAACCAAATGTTTATTTTATCATGTTATTTTCATATCCAAACCCAGACTAATCAAGTCAAGATTAGATGTTTGCGTAACCATCTTAGCCTGTGGATACAAAGGCCACACCTATTATGAAAGTTTTATAACACCTTTCATTTCTGAGGAATTACTTATCTGTTGTGTACCTGGATGGAATCCTGTAAAGTTCCTCTCCATGTACACAAGAACCACTAAACCTATTCAAACCAATTACTCAAGAGGAGAGTTCCTCCCCACTGCCTGCCTCAGAAACAGATACTTGCATTCAGCCTGGTGAAACCCATCTTACCTGGCTGAGTGTGGCTAAAAAGAGGCAGAGGGATATCCAGACCTCACAAATTCCCAATAATACGAGAACATGTCAAGCATTATGTGTGCTTGAGCCTGTCCTCAGATGCCTTTGTGCTGGGCTCTCTCACACTCTGCAGCTGTGAAAGGAGCTGTCAAATTAATCAGCTGCCACGATCTGCAGCATCCTTGTCTGAGCTGGAGGAATGATGTAGGAACAGTCATGGAAGGCACTAATCCAGAATTATTGGGAGGAGGGGAGTGATGAGGAACGCATGTATGAACCATAAGGGAGTCCAGTCAAATTTTCAGCTGCAGTGCAAGGGGTGAAGGGCTTTAATTTCTAAGGGCAACAATTTGAGGAGAAAAGTGTGCTTGTGCTTGACCCACCTGGGTGGGGAAGAGACAAGTGTCCAGCAAAGCTGCTCTGCTTGTGGGGAGGGTTGTGTGTGGGCTGAAACAACGGTGGCATCATTTAATGTGCTTGGGAGAAAGGTCCACAGGTACTCCTGGGGGCTTGGGAGGGGCTGCAGTTATATTGGAAATACATGTGCTGCATGGTAGGAGGAGGACAAGTGAGTTTGGGAAGCAGTTTCAGGCAGGGCTCTTTCCCCATCAGTCAGTGATGGGGTGCAGGCCTCCTACCAGCATTCTGTAGGTGGAAAGTCATGCTGTCCCCATAAGAGTTAAGGTGCAACATCTTCTGCCTCCTTCACACGTTGGATTTGAGTGTCCAGGTTCCTTGCCTCGTTTGCCACTGCTGGTCTTGGGGTCGCTGGTACAGTCTGGTTTCTTCTGTGGCAAGTCATTAATTTCACGAGTTTGCATCTGAAGGCCACAATTCTCTGAGAAGTCTTCCCTACAACAGGAAAAAGACTTTACTGCAAACTGGAAGAAGCAGGTTTTCTATGGCTTCTTCTATATTTACTATGAGAAACAACAGAGTACTTTTTGCAGAAGACACCTCTCAGTTACTCTGTCATTTGTCAGTTAATATTTCATCTGGCATTGGTTATTTCACCTTTGTGAAATACCACAGAGCTGGTAAAATGTAGACACTTTTTCACATAGCATATTTTCAGAAATCCTACAATGGCCCAGGCAATCTGCACCATGGTTGACTATCTTCACTAAAGCACATTTCAAAGCATTGTTTCACTTTCTATGGCTTTATCCAGCCATGAATTGACAAAAATCCACTTCTAATGTGGTTTCACCAGGTCCTTCCTTCCCACTTTTCAAGAAAAATTCCCATTCAGCTAAGAAGCAGCAGTAATTAGTAAGGAATGTGAAGAGAAACAGGGACAAGGATTAGCAAGGAGAGAGAAGAGGAGAATTCCCACATGTTAAGTAGGAACATCTCGGCTTAACTAGGCTGGGAGCCTGTGAACAGGAACAGCCTTGGTGCATCTCAGAGTAGTAACAGAAACAGGGGTGAGGCCAGACTGAAATAAATCTGAAGTACAAAGTTGTCATGACACAACTCTGAAACCAGGGGGATGAAGGAAACAGAATTACGTGGTTGTGGTGGCAGATGCTCCCCCAGACTTCCCATAGTTTGGCCAGAGAGAAAAAGACTGATTGCATAATCTATCTGAAACAACATATTTGCATAATTAACCTAAATTTTCCCAGATAATTAATCTCCCACCCATTATTTGAACTACCATTCTCACTGTCATTCACAGTTCCACAGTGGCTGGGACAAATAATGCTTTTTAGAATTACAGAATCATGGAATGATTTTGGTTGGAAGGAATCTTAAAGCCCATCTCATTCCAGCTCCTTGCCATGGGCAGGGACACCTTCCACTGTCTCAGGTTGCTCCAAGCCCCCTCCAACCTTGGACACTTCCAGGCATGAGTCGTCCACAATGTCTCTGGGCAACTTGTTCTGAGATTTTTTTTTTAATTTCAAAAGCTCTGATTCCTCCTTTTCTTGTGCCAGTATTTAACAGATGAATCAGACAATCCCAAAATCCTGGGTCATACTTAGCACCAAAGAAGATGTCCAGAAATCCAAGCAGGGCAATAGGGAGAGGCTGATCCAGTTGATAACTCTTCCACCTCTGGGGATTTTTTGGTTTGGTTTCATGTTTCCTCATTCTGTCCCACCTACCTGATTGTCTGCTTGGTGAGTCACACAAAGGCAGAGGGAATGATAAGCAGAACAAACCAGATAGCTGTAAAACCTGAAAATCAGTATGGTTAGCACCTGGAGTTATCATAATTATTGCCTTTACTCCAGCTGGGAGAAACAGGCAAGATTAGGGATAGGGTCTCATCTTGCCCCTCTGCCCAGAGGCAGGAATTTTTCCATGTTGCCCCACGGTTCCCAGGACCCAACCACAGGGGACTTGAGCAACTAGAGACTGACCAGAGTCAAATAACCAGGGACTACTGATGTTGAAGTCTCTGGAGCAGTTTGCAAAACTCCTCCTTCCCTTCCTTCATCTCACTCCATTTTCCCTTCTCACCATAATGTGCACTGCAGTTTTCAACAGGCTCCAGCTGGAATCAAGAGCCCTTGTGCAAAGTCTTGAACACATGCACAGTAAGACACAATTTCTATTTCATCAGCTAATGGCTGAGTGGAAGATGGGAAAGGGGGAGAAGGAAATCTATTCAGACTGATCTAAATGTGCTGGTTTAGTGTTGGAATCTGGAATGCAGAAAATATTTCTCTGCATGTTTTAAAGATCCAAACCCTCTGAAAAATACTGCTTTTAACCTTTGTCCATGGAAAGGGCTTCTTAGGCTTTGGGATGAGACAGAATTTTCATTAATGTAAATTAGATAATAGTTATCACAGGGTGAGAAACGGAGATTTTTGGGTTTGTTAGAATGGTAAGGAGATGAAAACAAGATGAAGGATCATTGTGATTTTTAGGCTTCTTCTTTCTTCTTCATCTGCTCCATATTTTGCAGTGTTTTGGGTCACTAAATTATTGGTTAGAATTTGCTGCAGTACATTATTACATGAATAGAGGTTTAGTTAGTAATTGGTAGAAAAGTAGAAATAATGCACATTTGTGGTGATAATTGAGTGAATTATCTTTAAGAAGACCTTTAATCTGTGTGCTAGAGACTTTTTTAGCTTTAGAGACTTCTCTAGACTTTAGCATTAGAGACTTTTGGCTTTTGGCGCTAGAGGCTTTTTGTTTTACTCTTTTTGGTTCTTGAGAGGCTTTTCCAGGTTCATGCTAGGCTGGTGTAAAGCCTGGTGTGCAGGAATTGTAGATAAGAAAGGAATAAACAACCAGAGAAAGAGATCAGCCATAAGTCTGGTTCATTCTTTTTACCTAACGAGGACTTTAAAAGACTAGCCTCCCCTATCAGGGGAGAGACATGTAGGAGTTATAGAACTCTTACAGTTTAGCTGGGAATAAATGTTCTATCCATCCATCCATCTTTTTTTATTCCTTTGAAAATATGAAATTTTTTTTTTTCAGAATTTAAATATTTACAAATTTTCCTGCCTTTTTTCCTGTTGAGGTGATTTGCTGAATTCACAGAAACTCTCAGAGAAGAATCTGAAAATGGCTCAGTTTAAAAAACAGACTTTTGGTTGATCTGTTTTCTTTTACATTCCTTACAAACCTTTGAAAACTTGTTTATAAAAGCTTAAATGCTTAAACAGTCTGTTAATACTGCCTTTACTAACTTCTCACACAATACATGAATACAGATTTGTCTTGCAGTGTATTTAGTAGCTCTTCTAACAGAAATGGAACTCTTTGGAACTGAACAACAAACTGAAAGATGAACTTAAGTGCTCTGAGTGATGAAGCCTTTAATAAAAGAGCATACCTGTCACTGGCAGTGTTCCTGATGAGGAAAGGGGATGGGACAGAAGAGTCAAACCTATGCAGAGAGAGAAATTATTGATTTTTGTATCAATTTGCTCTTCTGATGAAGGGCACCAGAGCAGTGATGAGGACAGAGTCAGGCCAAGAGCCAGCTCAGTCCAGCAGCAAAGCAGCGCCAAGGGCAGAGTCTGACAGCTTGCCCTCTGCACAGAACACTTAAAAATTGCCATGTTTGTTTCCTAGCCATCAATAGATCTTTCCAGATGGATACCATCATATCCATTGATCTGACACCTGTAAATAGTGGGCATGAAATGAACTGGGATGGGATCCATCTAAGATCTCTACTTCATATGAAACTGGAAGGATGTCAAGCTAGGAAACATGGTTTCAACCAGGATCTGTTTTTGCCCAGAAATGTAAGCTAAAACTTCCCTGGTGCAAGAAATTAGTTGAATTTCTCTCTTATCCTGAAAAGAAAGCTCTGAACTTGCCCCAGTATGAGATATGGACAGGTTTTTAACAAGACGTCCTGTAATAGTGGTTTCTGTATAAATTTCTTTGTGCTGAATGGAGAAGGAGAACTGAGAAAATTCCAGCCTCATTACAGACATCACATCATAACAAATACGAAGACAACACTTTAGGGGAATAAATATTAGGTGCTCTGTTTGCAAGGACCTGAACTTGCTGAGGTTTGAGAGCATTTTGCAGGAAACTGGAATTACTGTTTTGTTGAATTGAAGGCCAAGGCGGCTTCTTTTGGTATCCAGTCTCATGTTTTTCACAATCCCAATTTCAAAAATTTAAAATATTAGTTATTTTTAAATATAGGTCATTCCAATAGGTGATATTATTTTCTAGGACTGGTTTGTTGATGGGTTATATCCATCAAAGCAAGAAGTTCTTTTATCCTGATAGCACCAAGGGAAATTTTCAATGGTGTTGTGATGGAAGAGGAAAGACCAGACAGCAAATTGTGACTTCTGTACCAGGAGCACTCTGAACCAGGCACCAGAGGTAAACAAATCTATGAAACAGGGGAGAAAGTCCTGGGCTGAAACAGTGTGTGCAGTGGTCTGATATGGTCACAAGGGCTGGAACGACAAAATAGGCTGAATTTGTCACTGACAGCCATTCACTTCACAGCTATGAAAGCCACAGCAAACTTCCACAAAGTAGAAATCTGTACATTTTCCTGGAAATGTGTGGAGTTTCTCCCAGGAATAGGGACACCTATTTCACAGTTATTTCCCAAGGGATTAAGTGAAGGAATCTGTGTACATTGCCATCATTTCAGTGGTAAGTTACGTTTGACTCCTAATCAATACTATTTCTTTTGTTTGGTCTAATATTGGTGTCTTGAAACAGTGCACTGTTTTATGTTTTGCTATAATCTGCTAGAGCTTCTTTCAGTTTTATACTGTGTAGTAAGTCATTCTGATGAAGATCTTTCATCTGTTACCTCCTGCTCATTTGTCTTAATAAACATTCATTTTTATGTAAATACATTTTATTTGCCATCAGTAGAACTTGCAGGACAGAGTGATTCCCTAAATTTAAACTGTTGACAAAATCTGAGGCAAAGGGAGGATCTGCCTTCATTTAAACCCTTTTCTGTGAAGTTGTTTAAATACACAAGGGAGTTCTTCCTTCCCCTCAGGGCGTCTTTAATAAATTTTTTTTAAGCTCCAACTCTCCCCACGACAGCTGAGGTGTCTGAACCTCACATGAGCAGGTCAGAACATTTTTGTGGTGTAATCACAGCCATCTTACCTGTCCCAATGGTCTGTGGTGGCCACTGGTTGCTGTCATTGGTGCATTTCATATCAAGGGGGGTCCAGATGATTTTGCCGTTCACCCTCTTGCACGTCCTGCTGCCAAAGGTGGGGGGTCTCTTGTCATAACCTGTCTGGCACTTGAAATGTAAGACTTGTCCCACGAAGTGCTGTTGGGGCAGCCTTATGGAGGCGTGTGGAACAGTCTTGGGAGGACCACAGAAATCTGTGGGAGCACAAGGCAGCACACAGTTAAAGCACACAGATTTCACATACTGCTTCTGTTCTTGAAAATCTTCTGTTCTTGGAAAATCGAGACAAGCAGGGTATACGAAGCCTTTTTCATTCTTGGTTAGGATATAAAATACTCATTTCAATATATCATATCAGTTATTCAGCCAAAATATTGCAGAAATAGCTTCTTTCCATCTGTCTGCAAAATAATAAAATATTACTCACCATTTTTACACCACTTTCATGGAAATCAACAGGAGAAGTGTTACAGTATTGAATGAACTCTTATTTACCTTTTTGTTTGGACTCTGAAAGTTCTTGCTGCTGGGGTGCAGAGCTCCTTGTTTCTCTTTCTGGCTTCTGTGTAAGTTCTAACTCCATCATGGGATCCGTTGATGACAAATTTTTTTCATCTGTGGAGAAGTTACATTTGTTGAGTTACAGCAGGACAAATATCAGAACAAAGTGCCAGAGCTTCTATAGGTTGGATAGAACTGTTTCAAGTTCTAACTTAGAAAAATAAGCACAAAAGATCTTTTGTTAATGCCCAGATTTGTTTTATACCAAGTAACACATAGGAGAAACATGTCTATGTATAGAAAAAAATGACACTCACTCACCAAAGCATTTGAATGGTGTGTATTTCCAAACAGCACCCTGCTGTTCACTCTCACACTGAATTCCCAGGTATGCACCAGCTTTTCTGTCATAGCCAGGGTCACACTCATAGTACAGTTTGGTCTGTGGTGGATACATCTCAGCAGTAACATCAGCAAATTCAATTGCTGGAAGATGTGGGCATTTATCTGCAAACAGAAAGCCTGAGAATCAGGACAGCCTGGCATTTTACTTTATGCATCAAGGACTTCCCTGTTCTCAATACCAGACGTGTCCAGCAGATGGACAACATGAAACACTATCAACATTTTCTTAATGAAGCTGTACACAATTGTTTTGGAGTGCAGCTACTCACACCAGAGTGTGCAGCCCTCAGTTTATGGAGTGAGACACAAGAGGCAAAAGTAAGCAATTAAAAATTGCAATCATCTATAAGCAAACATTGGGAGTGGGTGTAGACTCTCAGCTCTGTCTGAGGACACCAAAGAGCAGCTTACTGTGAAATAAGTTTGCAAACCTAAATATAACTTGTCCCAAAACAAGGACATGAAGTGTTGTGTCATCAGCAAATCATATCTAAATATACTTCTCCATCAATTGGAATTAATTAAGTTAGATCATTTCAGTGCACTTGAAAAGCCTGCTCAAGCTGAGCTGGGGACCCAGAGGTTGATAAAGGCACTACTTAATGATTATTTAAGGCCTAAAGGCTGAGAAATAAAAAGATCAAATAGTCTGCTTGCACCAGGGCTGGCACTCTGGATCTTAGGGTGCATGATCTGTGACCCTTCATGCTTACTCACTACAGTAACAGCTATCAGGAGTGAAATTTCTTAGTCATCATATCCTTGCATTTTCTGCAGCCACAATTAATGCAGCCTTAGAAACCAGCAGGAATGACTGCAAAAGGCCCTCGAGTCCCTGGCAGCTGTTCATCATTTGGTGTTTGCCCTTGACTCCCAAAGTGCCTTCTTGAAAAACCAACAGCAACTCAACCTGCGACTCCCACCCCAGCCCTGCTACGCCCTTTGCTTTCGTTCCCTCACTTCGATATTTTTTGCCATTTTAACTTTACATTCTCTTGCTGTTTAGTAAAAGTCACAAAGTTTGAAGAAGGCAACGACAAAAAAATATGTGAGCAGTTTAACAGCTAATCTGCATTAGGGTTGTTTTGATCCCCTTGTACCTTTGTGTTATCAAAGGATTCGCCTTGTAAACTGCATTAGACTGTGGCTTTGAGAAAAGCGACTGCACCCGAAATAGTTAACCACATGGTTTACCACAGACTGTCAGGGTGATTAAAATTAAAGAGTTATCAGATCAGTAGCAAGTTGAGATCATGTACTCTCACTTTCCCTGAAAGCTAAAAGCTTGTTTCCTTCAAGAGTTCAAAAGCGTCTTTGAAGCAGATTGCAGATCTGAATCTCAGCACAAGGCACTCAAACCTACAACTCATTAGTCTCTTCTTAACAAAACCCACAACATTTAACCTACTCATCATAAAGGGCAAACATTCTTTTAATTGATGATCAAATGTTGGGTTCTTCTGAACTTGCACATATCAGACAGGGAGTTGCAGAAATGGTGCACTTGGGAGATGGTGAACATCCACACTGCAGCTGGATTGCACACAACCTTCCTTGGATCCAGTCTTTTAATTTTATCCACATTGCTCAAATCCTTCTCTTCTCACATCTAAATAACTGCAGTATCTTCTTTGACCTTTACAACCATACTCCTTTCTCTGATCCAGAAAGAATTTTGGAAGATCAGTTTCCCAGGTCTCATTGTGACCTTGTGCCTGCCTCCCTTTGACTTTTAACTGCTTCATTGTTGCATAAAATATTTTGCTCCCATTTTCAAGAACCTTCTCCTTCGGAATCATCACAACCTTTTAAAACACTGGCTTCTCCTCCCATGCTAGAGCTCCTCACCAATGTGTTTGATATCATCAGCTTTTGGGTTTATTGTTGTACCAGTCCTCACACTGGGAGGAGCCATGAATGGATATGGATATTGCAAAATATCCTGTGCTATGATTGCTCTTAATTGTCTCAAAGTATCTTATATACCTTCAGAAGTGCTTCTCTTTATAAGGATTTTACTTCTCCTTCTAGAAAAAGTAGGCACTCAGCATGTAACCCGTGCACCCTCCTGCCAGGCAGTTTTAGGGAGTGAAAATGTCCTCCCTGAGCCTCCTTTCCTCCAGGCTGAGCCCCTCCACATCCCTCAGCCTCTCCTCATCAGACCTGTGCTCCAGATCCTTCCCCAGCTCCACAGGGCAAGTTCCAGCATCTCCATGTCTTTCCTCGGTTTCATGTCCTGGCAGTTCTTGGAATAGTTTGGGAAGATTGCAGAGAGGATGCAGACCTGGTGAGGTCTGGACTGTACTGTCCTCTGGAGTGAATCATGCCTAAAACTTCATTCCATCTTTGTGCCCAAGAAAACTGTGTGGTTTGCTCCTAAGAAAATTAACATTCTTGCTGTGTGAATGGTAAAATAGCCAAGGGATTGGAAGAATCCAGGGAGTTGGGAATGGCAGGGTAGATATTCTTTTCCTTTGCTAGATTTCTGACTTTTTACATTTTTAGGGAAGATTAGCTTTGTTTTTTGGGTTGGTTTTTTTTTGCTGTTTTGCACCTCGTTGGTAATTAGCCAATCAGCTTGCTTGAGTTGGTNTTTTAGGGAAGATTAGCTTTGTTTCTTGAGGTTTTTTTTTTGCTGTTTTGTACCTTGTTGGTAATTAGCCAATCATCTTGCTTGAGTTGGTGTGATATGAAAATATCAATCTTTTAAAAGGCCAGCACATCTGAGCATAACCTGCCTCACAGCCTGTGGTGACCTAGGTTTGCACAGCCCAGCTTTCCCTGAATTCTGCATCCCTCCACAGCTGCTCCAGGGTTGCACTCCTGCTATTATTGGTTTGAAATACTGCCCTCACATTACTTTGGGATGTCTTGATGTTTTGTTTGTCTCCTCATTTTCCCTCTGCACATATTCCAATTTTTTGTCCCCATGACAAGGTGTTGTGTGTTACTATTTCCTTCTCTTTCTATCCTGATGTCCACTCTCTCTTTCCTTCATTCACAAAATTCATCAGCTTCTACCAACTATTCTCACTTCCCACACCCCTAAAGTGCCCTGGCACTCCATTTCTCTGCACTTAGAGGTAGTAAATGGGCCAGAGGGGTTGGTGTAATTGTGCTCACATGGATTTAGCCCTTCTGCCAGTTGCAGAATTATGGGAACACTTAGCTCTCCTAAGGCAGATGGGAATTTCTGTTTCTCCCCATATTCATGGATTTTTGGTGCCTACAGCATTTGTGGAAATTCTGGAGGTGGTTTCAATTATTATGACAGAGTGGATGAAGACAAACCCTTGGAATTAAAAGGAGACTTGTGTATTGAGAAAATAGACAGCTATGAAACATAAAAATTAAAAAGTAGTTATTGGTCCTGCTGGAGTGTTCCCTAACCTGCAAGCCTTGTCATCTGAGCCAACAGATAGGTGTGAGCTGGGGTGTCTGATGCCATTTTGAGGTGTCTCAGGGCATCTGTGATTTCCACACCAGCTGCCAGATATCATACAGGAGATACTGGAGGGAAAGAAACCCAGCACCTAAATCAGCATCAGTTCTTTCAGGTTCCTCCCCTCATGTTTCCCATTCAAGTATGTTACTCACCCAACCACTAAACTGCTCCTGGTGGGTGTGCTGGCAGTACCAGGCTTCATGAAACCCTCCCACCCGTTTCTCTTCCATGTCTGAGCTGGCAGAGCAGTGATAGATGGGGCTTTAAAACAACACCTTTAGTCCACAAGAAGCGAGCGGGGAAAATTTGTAACAGGTATTTTTAGTGCCTGGTAAAGCACAGACAGTGAATCATGCCACAATAACCTAAACTCAGAACTTCCTCTGTCACATGGCCGTGTGTCACCAGCACTGACATTATTCTGATGTCAAGTTAAAGCAGCAAGGTGCAAAAATAGGATGATTTTCCCCTGACTACAAAGGCAGTAGGATGGAATTGGTAGGAAATTGGATGTCCTGAAGTTTGGGGCAGAAGCAGAGAAAGAAACCAGCACACACCCGCCCAGTTCAGAGATGAAGAGCTCCTCTCCCCAGAGACACCAACAAATCAAAACAGGCCAAAGTGAAGATATTTCCCCAGCTGTGCCTGAAAAGCTAACTGAGCCCTGGGGATTTATGTGCTGTGTGAAACTGGGCTCTCTAAACGGTGCAGCCTCATGAAGATGAAACTGATACAGGCAAAGCGAAGGAATTGATACCGACAAGAGGACCAAAATGGTAATGAATTTTTCTAATTTCAAAACTTATTCCCAAAGGATCCTTTAAAAAAGCAAGCCTCAGCTCTGCAGGATTCTTTCCCCTATTAATGTCATTTTTTGCTTATGTGAATTTGTAAGATGGGAACAGATCACAGATGTGGGGTTGGGGTACAGACCCCAACTTTATTGTAATTTGCCTGTGAGATTATAATTAGCTATATCTTAGATTATAAAGAGATTGTCTTAAAAAATAATTTGACTAGTAGTGAGTCTGCAGTGTAAACGACAGAAATACAGTGCAGCTAAAATGACCAGGCACAAGTTTTAATACAAACAGCAATGGAGGAGAGCCTTAGGGGGATGGAGGTGGGTTTGAATATTTCCAGGAGTGGAGAAGAAGAATGTCCTGCTCCAGGGATCTGGCAGTTCAGTCCCTGCTGAGTTTGCTGTACTAAATGTGTCTGTTTGAAAAACTGTAAAATAAAGTGGAATATGAACTGTCAGGGGCTCTAGGACCACAGAAAACTGGGTTTGGGAGAAATGCCCTTCTCTTACCTCTTGACTTAATCCTGCTGACCAGCTGTTTGCCATTGACCTAGGCAATGGAATCTAATGTGAAAAAATTCCATATACAGCAAGGCTAGAGCAAGATGCACAGTGGACTAAGATTTCTCCTGCTAGGAATAATTTAACCTCAGGAAAGTGCCTTCTTAGCTCCTTCTGTCATAAGTGGGCTGGGCAAAGCTCTCTAGAGCAAGCAATCTACCTAATTTACCTTCTCCAAAGCAAAGCTTTAAGGTACTTTTTTTTTTTTTTTTAATCAGCTGCAGTGCTGGAAGAATGTTCTTTCATGCTCACATTGAAAAACAGAGTGGTTCACCTGATGCACTGATGGATCTCACACCTGCCCTAGCAGGGAGGCTGGGCTGGGGACTTGAACTCAAAATGTGGAATTGGAGAAGGGAACATTGGCAAAGAGGGAGAGGGAAGAAAAGTAGCCTGGGCACAGTGTGCTGTATAGGAAGTGCACTAAGTAAAGAATGGGGAACAGTTGTTTTTGTCTCTGGGGTGTTTATAACATCCTTGGTTCCGTGGTGAAGCCACAGAGCTCAGACTGTCTAAATGCAACCACGGCACATGGTTTTGTAGCAGAGCACAGAGCCAAGTTTTAAGAATATCATACATGAAAGTCTTGTTTTGTTGTGGGACATTTTTGCTTTAATAGCCTCAGTAACACACATGTCTTTGATATTTTCATCTAAAAGGAAATAAAAACTGCCTTTTTAAAGAGCAGCAGAGAAACAGATTCTTTACTTTGTCTGGAACTTTCTCAGCCTTTCCTTTTGTAGGGCTGAAAGGGCAGTAGAGAATATCTGAAAATAATTGAACGGTCTGACAAGTGTGTGTCCCTGTCTTGGGAAAGTGAAAAAAAGAGATCTAGTGGGAAAATTTTGATTTCAAAGGTGCCCTAAGGACTCATCTCACCTCACCTAAAGACTTAGCATGGTCATGCAGCTTTGGCCTGGAGGTTTCAAGAGTGACATGGAAATTTTCTGCACAAGGCAATGATTTTTCTGATGTCATGCATGAAGTATTTTTCCACATAGAGAGGGTTATATATTCTTTATGTGAGGGCTCACACTTTAAAAATCAAAAACATCAAGAAAAAGCAGCAGATGACAGCGCTGGTCCCCTGGCAAGGCTGAGGAACAGGGAGTCAAGTGAGGAAAGTAATGGAAGGAGTTTGGAAGTGTGGGTTTTTGGGGAAGGATTGGAGGAGGTGGAGCAAAGACTCAGTGAGCCACGTTGTTCCAAAATTCAGGACCAAGGTCAGGGAATGGAATCCGTGGTAGAAAATAAGCAGAAGCTGGGCTTTGAAGATAGCATTAATGCAACAGGGAGAACAGGGCAGACAAAGCTGAACATCGAGGAGGTAGGGAGACCAAAATAAAAACATTCTGAAGACAACAGTGAGCAAAGTCAGAAGCAGTGGCATTCTAGAATAAAGAATGGAATTTATCTTTATCTTTTCTAGATAAAGAATGGAATTTTTTCTGCAATAAAAGGAAAAAGGACATAATATCTCACCTCTGATGAGGTGGGAAAACAATTTCTCCAGCTGAAGAAGCAGGTACTGCAGAATCTCTGTCTGTATTACCTGCTTTTCCTCAGTAGGATCATACTTATTAAACAGGTTTTTTTAACATTTTTTAATTATAGCTGTGTATTGGGTCCTTTGTTGCTGAAGGCCACTGTAGCTGAAAGGTTTATAAAGGTATTTGCTCTCTAGTTGACCTTACAAGAATCACTTGTCTGTGTTTGACAACTTTAATGCATTCTGCATTGCATTTCAAATCCATGGGAGCCAGCACTAATATACAATTATAATGAGAAAGAAATTCCTCTCATTTTCATGACTGAGATCTGGTAGCTGTGTGAATGAAATTCACTTGAATGTATTTCTTTCTTTTGTGAGTTTTCATCCTTTCCAGGTTTAAGTTGCAAATCTGTTCAGTGTGTCCCTGTATGATGAATAGCAAGATGGAAATGTTGTAGGAGCACAGACCAGCTTTTACTTTGTGTTTGACCCTCACTTCAGGCTTCACCCATGCCTGCATCTTCTAGGCACTGCTGCTGTGCAGGGTAAAGGAGATAAATGTGATGCTCTTCACAGGAAAACCAGCATTTCTCTTCTTTTTAGCACTAAGGTGTAGTTTAATATTTATTAAATGAATGGGTAACTTCCTTGCCCTAACTTCCCCAGTCCCCTAGGACTTGGCCCTCTCAAAATGCTTCAAGAACTATAAGTGAAACTGTTCTGTTAAAAAAAAAAAAAAAAAAAAAAACTGGGCCACCCAGTCTGCCAANAAAGCTTTTTATTTCCTTTTCCCTCTAATTATATTTATTCCTGATAGTGCATTTTGACAAACACCATCTAGGGTTGGATCTATTAACACAACTGAACTTGTAGTGCTGGGACAAGCTGAAAACACTGAGGCAAAATAATAAAAAAAGCACTGTATGTGCTGAGGCCTGGTTGATTTTTGACCAGTTTGACCCAGCCCCTTTCCCTTTGCTTTGCTTCTGTCTATTCCCAGGTCCCCTTGTTGTTCCCCCTAAGAAATTAAAACAAACAGGTCTTACAGATTACCTTAAGTGCTTCCATGATTAAAACCCCCTAAATTAGTAAAAGGTGGTGTTTCTACCTTAGCATATTATTTGCAGGGAGAAATCACAAATATATATATATAAATATAATGTTTAAACATTGGGAGAGACATTGAAAATAAGTACAGGAAGCTGAGGAAATAAGAGGTTAGGGATACAGTGGAGAATGCAATGCTGTGCATTTATTCATTCTGTGCTGAATAAAATTACATCAAATAGCACAAAATGCAACTGCTCTGACACCCCTCGATTTTTTTCCACAAAAACCAGAAAGGTTTCTGATAAACGAGACCTGCCAGCAAGAAATTTCACAACATGTTCCAGGCAGAGTAATACAGAAAGTGTGATCTGGGGGACCTGACTCATCCCAGAACTGATCCCACTGACACATCTCTGGCTGAGTGTCTCTTGGTGCTGATCCTGCATGCAGCACCAAACACTTCCCCTGGGCTCTGGCACCTCATCTGGCAGTGAAAATGCCCCAGGAAGGAGAAGGTGCAGCATTTACTGGCAAAATAATGAGGATAAAATCACCTGGGGCTTCAACACTTGGTGAAGGTCCTCCTTGCATTGGTGAGTTCAGTCATTAGCAACACACACTTCCCTTGAGGTGGCCAGCCCTGAGGAAAATTCCCAGCCCTGCTAAAGATGATCCATCAGCAGTTACAGTACCAGCATATCTGAGAGCCTGCCTTAGGCTATGTCTGTTCATACCTCTCAGCCTGGACATCATCATCAGACACAGAAGGAAATATCACATTTATGGAGCTCTGAGAATGAAAGATTTTTTTTCCCCTGCATTTGAACAAAGCAGTTTAAAATTGAATACACTAATGCATCACCAGACCATTTCCCAGTGCACACACTTGTCATGATAAATAAGCCAAATCTAAGCAGTGTCACCATTCATAAACGTGCCAAATTATGCTGAATTGGATTAGCTGTCTACATTCACAGTTTATAGGCACTGCTGACTGAGAGGCATGGCTGAAAAAATATTTCATATCTATAGTACCCATAGCAAATCAGGATGGTACCTTTTAACTAATAGCATTGCCATCACTTTTACCTGCAGAGGTACTGGCATTTCAGTGTCTGTTTTTGTTTCCTAAAGTTACGAGCAAAATGGAAAAAGGGAACTCAAAGGGCTGCCTCCGGCTGCTTTGATCTGCCCACTGCTCCAATGATGGGTTGGAGGATACATACATTAGTCAGACAAAAAATATCCTCTAAAGCTCTGGATTTTCTGCAGTTGACAGTTTGTGGGCAACAGAACCCATTTCTCTCATTTCCTTAGAGTAATAAATTCCTAAAGCTCCTTAACATCTTTCCTTTGCTGAAAGGAGTCAGGATGTTGCGAACACCCTCTAACAGCCAAAAAACCCAAATCGTGTTTTCTCTCCCCAAAAAGCAAGAAGAGTCTTTTACCTGTCTTCTTCCCCTTGAGGAGTCCAAACAAGAGCCACATCAGAAGCAACTTGAGCTCCATGGGACTTGTCCACATCATTTCTCCACTGCCCTGAGGATGGTGAAGTTTTTCACAGGTGATGAGCTGTTGCCAACCAAGGCAAGGAGCTGATTACTGCCTGATGAGGGTGGCTGGGAGCATCACCCACGTGTGCAGCGAGGGCTTTGGTCAGCAAATCATCGTTTTGCTGGCTCCACGGGAAAGAACAAAGGCTTCTTTCTGTTTGGGTATTAGTCTGTTATCCAGGAAACCAAACTCAATGCTCGGTGGGGCAGAGCGTGCCATTGTGTGTAGGAAGTGGTTTGACACATCAGAGCTCCTGGCTCCAGAGCAATTTCACATTTCACTACAGCTGAGGTCAGTAGAAGCAGGGACACTTTACAGGCTCTCAGCCCCAAATCTGTGGCTGGACAGGTATTAGAGAGGGACCATGGCTGTGGAATAGGTGTCTGGTGTGTGACAACAGATCTCAGGAAACATCTGTGGGCTCTACCTGCAAAAAAAAAAATGTGTCATAGCTTATCCTTTCAGCTTTTCAGAGGTCTTCTGTTAGTGATGATAAAGCCAGTCTGCATCTGGTTTTGATGGAAGCATGAGTCCAGTTTCTCTGAATCACAGCTGAGCCTCTGAAGGATGGACAGCTTGATTAAAAAGAAAAATCAAACAAAAAACATGAGGGTGAGGCTGACAGGTTTGGAAAAGGTTTCCTTTGCTCTTAAATTGTCAAGGTGACATGCTTCAGTGAAATTCTTCCAAATACCAGTGGAAAAGAAAATTACCAAGGAAGTATCATACTTTATGTAGTTTTTCTTCCACCATTCCACAGAAATTATTTCCTGTTAGTAACTAGAGAATTAATTGTGATACACTACAGGAAAAAAACAGATTTAAACTACCTGTGGTATGCTATCATGATTATTATGTGCTGGGCATTTATTTCTCCTTTATAAATCCTCAGTGAATTAAATCTTCTTAACAGGCAAGCTAAGGAATAGATGTGATACATTTTTAACTGCTGCTATGGCTGCATCCATCAGTCTGCCACCTTTCTCCTGATAAAGCTCCCTTTGCTCTTTCCATGAGAGATTTTGTGCAGCTTTGTGATGCAGGTGACAAATCCTCCTGCAGGGTTTGCCAGCTGTGAGGCTTTGCCAGGAGATTACTTCTCAAATCCAAATGCAACAGGGCATGGAGAACAAGACTTCTGCTGCGGGTAAAATGCTCTGCTCACCCCAGGGCTGCTTCACGCTCCACAGGTATTTACTGCCTTTGCTTTAGTATCAAATCATCTTCCATATTTAACACTGTAATAGGAAAAGCTCATGCCAAAGCCCTCGGAAAGACTCAGAGAATTTCACTCCTGAAAAATCTGTCTGAAAGTCTTAGATCCCAATCCTTCACGTTTTCCCAAGATGCCTGGAGATATGTAACTACCTGAACCCTGAAGTCATCTGGGCTGGTAAAACATATTTATGATGTTGCCTGGAAAGAAATCCAAAACTTTTTATCCTTTCCTTACTAAACACCTCAAAAGAAAAACACACTTGTTCTTTTGAGGTGAAGGGATTTACTTGCCAACATCTGCTTCAATTTCTTGCTTGGTCTAACTATTTAATTCCACAGCTATTTTAATGATGGACACAGAGATGAGGGATGTTTTCTGCAGTCCTCCAGCTCAATCTTTCATGCAGCCATTTGCTTTCAGGTAGCAAACCTTTGCACAGGTGAGTAACAGCCACTAAGATTTGATCAGAAAATGTGAGGTTTTATCCAGGAATGAATGGAAAGCATAGTCAGTTGGACTAGAAGCAATGATGACTTCGGGTGGCTCATTGCTACAAACATAGATTGCATGAGCAAGATCTGTAACTCAGCATTTACACCTCTTAAAGGTCAGAAGAAACGGTTATGGTTTGTGAGAGGAATCAGCCAGATCAGCTTTGGGAAACAGGTCAGTTTGATGAATGATTCTACGAAAAAAAACAATGTAGATTCTGCAAGGAACAGATCCAAAGTAGAGTGAGGTAGAGAAGGGGAGAGCAAGAACAGAGAGATCCAGCAAGGGGGGGAAGGCACCCAGGCACAGATAAAAACTGGGGTTTATGAGGAAAAAAACATAGCTAGCATTATAATTTAGATGGTTAACATGAGATGTTAGCAATTAGATGTGGCACTAAAGGAAGAGAGGAGCTGTGAAAACTCAGTGGTTATCTGGGAAGTGAGGAGGAAAAAAAAGAAAGAAAAAAGACATATTGAGAATTAAGGAAGATGTAGGAGGAAAAGAAGGTGCTGGGATAGCTGTTGCTCTTTGACTTTCCTCTAGTGATCAGCAGAGTTTTGCTGCTCAGATAAGTCCTCTTTCAGCAGAAAGCTGGGAGGAAAAGAGCCTGTCACGTAGCTCAGGCCACCACAGACAAGATTATAAAGATTTTTTTATTCAATGTCACGAGACCACAAGTACAGAAATGGAGTTGCCAGAGAGTAAACCACAAACACAACTACAGCCTTCTTAGGTCTAGTTTAAACAAGGGCCTTTTGAAACCCTGTTAGTGCTTTTAAAATTCTGCACAAACTCATTTGGTCTGGAGGAGTGTCCTTTCCTTAAACTGGTGTCTCAGCCAGCTTGAAGAAAGACCAACACTGTGATCTTATTGCAGCCCTTCCCAGTTCAAAGCAGCTGTAAACATCCATGTAACTCACTGAAATAAGTAAGCTTTGTGTTTTATTCAGCTTCTCTGCTGTGAATCACTCTTAACATGAGTCCTCCATTCAAGAGAATAACATTTCACATGGACCTTCCCAGGGAGAGTGTGGGGGTGGCTCTAGCAGCTACCTAAACTCTGTTAATCAGCATGTTGCTTATGCATCCTTAAGATTATGGTAATGGTGGTTGTGAACTCACATTGTGCACTCACAAGGGCCCTTCCCAACCTCCACAGCAGCATCCAGCTCTGCTGCAGGGCAGAGGATTGGGGAAGTCCAAGTTACACCTTGCCCTCGAAATTAGCATCAGAAGATTTTCATCCAACCTAATTATCTATAAAAGTCAAACTGGTTTTAATCAGTTTTTATTTCCCGTAAATGTGAGATGGAGCTGACATGAGGCACACAAATTTCACACCGCAAATGGAGCATCTTTACCATGTCCACAGGGCTGACCTCCAGAGAGAGTTGTATGGTCAGTAGAGCTGCCAGAGTTCCCCCTTGCATCAGTGGGAGTCAGTAAGAGCATCTCGAGAGTGATTCACCTCCTCTTCTGAACATCTCCATCCACCAGATGAGTCACTCTGATCGTGTCTCCCTCTTCTTTCCATCTGCACACAACTGTTAAACCAGCACAACAGGTCCTTTAGGCAGCCCCAGCTGGATGAGACAAATCCACCCTCAAAATCCATGCTGAGTTTGAAAATTGAATTTAATTTGATTGTTTAGTGACTGAGGAGGTTTTTTTCTGCCAAACATCCTGGATATGGGTCATCATGGCTCATACTAACTATTCCTTTCTTTGATGTTGAGTTGTGAGATAAATATGTGAGGAACATGAAAAACTCCTGGATATATTTAGTTTCCATGTAGTGAGTACTGCCACAATGTTCTTAACACACCAAAGCCTAGACTGGGTTCCTTAATACTTCCCCATACAAATACAGTACAGATAACTTCCTTCCTATTCTTATTCTTTGCAATCATCATTCTCTTGGCCTGAGCAAAAAAAAAAAAAAAATGAGGAACTGGTAAATGAAGTGTATTATTGCAGGGTCATATTTGCTCCTTCTCTTCTTTTTATTACCAGGAAGTTACAGCAAATCAAGTATATTTAATCCTGTAAAGTGCACAGGTCTTGAGACAGCACCTGAAGTGAGCTCCTTACCCAAGACACCATTTCTTTGCTTGATTTCAGTAACAATTTTTTATATTATCTGCAAAGTTATGGAAATATAACCTAGATGAATTATGAGGTGAATATGAAACTTATTGGAAAATCCCTGAAAAGAAAGTTCCTTTAAAATGTTTCAAAACTGTGTCACATGGAAGAACATATTGAGAGGCACTGATAACCTGCCAGAAGAGAAGGATGCACTGAAAGGTGGTGCCCAGGTGAGTCTTTGGTTATTCAGTATTTCCAGAAGTTCCCTGGATGATGAAGACCAGTTGGCAATGTCACACATGAAAAATCTGAGTCTGAAGTGTACAGCACATGCAAAGAAATCCCTTGCTTTGTGCTGTGACAGTGAAGCCATGGATAGAATGCTGCCCCTGCTTGTGGACACTGCACACTGGGAAAAGCAATGGGAATGAAAAAAGGGTCTAGAAAACCTTTTCCAAAAGAAATAACTTGAAGCTATCTGAGAAATGATGATGAAGAGGACCAGGTAAGAGCTTTAGTAGTGGTAGTGATGGAGCTCGTCTAGGTGTGGACTAGATGAGCCCTCAAGTCTCCTTCCAGCACTAGGGACTATTTAAATAGGGCTCATCCCCAATATTAGAGGCATCTAAAATCAAGAGAGATGAATGTGAACAAGTTTTAATGCTCAGTTTGGCACATCCCACTATTCCCATCCCACCTTTGGCCCTTAAATTGCCAAGTAAATTTTCCATGGTTGAAGATCACCATCAGAAATCGTTTTGCTTGGCCTGAGCAGGCACCTTTCTGCATCTTCTTCACCTTCATAGGCTGGGTGGATGCTCCTGTTTAGGAAGGCAGAGCTCAGTGCCTTCCTTTAGCTCAGTGAAAGAACAGTTAATCTTGTCTGTATGAATTTTGTTGAGTCAGCTCTGAATTTACCACCTCATAAGAAGCTGATGTAGATGTTCCAAGAACTGGGGCTAAATTCTCTGCCACAGAAATTAAAAGCAAACAGTTGCTTTTCAGTTCTTAGACCTTAATGTAGTGCCTTACCCTCAGACTGAAAAAAACCTTCTGAACTGGATGGATTTTGAGGATTACTTAGAGAAATGCAAAAAATTAGAACTTCTAAATGCAAATAGTTGTGGGAACTATTTAGAGAAGTTCTTCAGCTTCAGCAACTTGGAAAATTTCTAGATCTAACCACTAACCAAGAAAAGTTGGTGTTCAAGTGTGAAAATCGGTGTGGTGCTCAGGAAACAAGTAGAGAGTGAGGAAATGAAAAGCTGTGTAGAAAGCTCAGGATCCATTTTGCTTCAGTCAGGCTAAAGAAACAGAAAATAACAGGAGCTTTTCCTTCTTGAGCAGATATTATTAAAGCTGACCCTTTTATTCAGTGCAGAATAAGGGTTCATGCCTTGTTTGCTTCTAA
Organism: Polioptila caerulea; assembly: GCA_013397295.1. Taxonomy (NCBI): domain Eukaryota; kingdom Metazoa; phylum Chordata; class Aves; order Passeriformes; family Certhiidae; genus Polioptila; species Polioptila caerulea. The sequence continues at coordinate 50,216 of VYXF01003851.1, read as the reverse complement.
TGAGGCTCAGGACTTTGTCCAACACCTTTGTGATGAATCCCAAATCCTTTTCTTACAGAATCAAGCTCAATCCTTCCAATTATTGCCAGAGTAACTCAGGCTGAGATTTGTTACAGAAGTCAGACCTGATGATTTGGGACAGAATTTTGAAACCATGATTTCCTGTGGTTGCTGTAGGATTTTCCCAGTTGGGCATTTTTCTAATGCACATTCAGTGCTTCTCAAATACTGCAGTGACTGCAGGATCCAAGTGGTTGTAGATGACACACTAAAATAGGAAATTAAGTGTTAATGATGGAGCATTGATGTTCAGCAGAGCCAGACATTTGAAGACAGAAAGTTATGGGTGAGATATTAAATAAATAGCTCACTGGTGGGTACCCTTTCCATTGGGTCAGATCTCTGTGGCTCGTTTTGGTGCAGTTAACCTAAAACCATTTTCATTGACTGAGCACTGTTTGTGCAGTCGGGGAGGGTGGGGCTGGGATGAGATCTTTAGGTTATCAAATCACACAATTATAGGGTCACAGAATGGTTTGGGTTGGAAGGGGCCTTAAAGACCATCCAGTTTCAATCCCCCTGTTGTGGGTAGGGCCACCTTCCACTATCCCAGGTTGCTCCAAGCCCTGTCCAACCAGGCCTTGAACACTTCCAGGGATAGGGAGTCAACAGTTTCTCTGAGAAATCTGTTCCAGAGCCTCACCACCTTCACAGTAAAGAAATTCTTCCTAATATCTAATCTAACTCTACGTCCTTTGGCTTAAGGCCCTTTCCCCTTGTGCTATCACTCCATGCCCTTGTGAGAAGTGCCTCTCCAGCCCTCTGGTGAGCCTCCTTTAGATACTGGAATGCTGCTCTAGGGTGTCCCTCACCATGATTTGATGGATGTTTGAGGAACAAAGCTCTGAGTAACTTAACAGGCCTGTGGAGGATTCCAGGGCACTTTGTGTCTTTCTCCTGAGGGAGATCAACTGCTGAGACAAGATGAGAAAAAAATTCTGGATCAACAAGGTGGTTTTCATATTTTCTCAGTTAATGGGATGTTGGTGTACAGACTTTCTGGTGACACAGAGTTTTGAGTTAGTCTCCTGTCTGCTGTCATGGTGAAAGGAGAGGAGAAGCAGCAGCTCAGATGACCTATTTCTGATGTCTGCACTGGGGTGAAATGAGCTCCACTGTGAAGTGGCTGCTTTGCTGCAGTGGCTATGAGCGCCCAAATGCTGCAGATGTCACATTTGGTTTGAGGACACCCACCAAACATCTCACCTGGCATTCAACTGCCACGCACAAACTCTGCCTGCTATAATTAGCACCAAACATTGCCCTGCGTTGCCTTGGTGTCCATAACAGTCTGCCAGTGCTTAGAGACCTCGGCAAAAACAACCTCCCTACCACGAGGTTTAATCTCCTCAATCAGATGAGCTAGAAATTCATCTGTTTTCCTGGATCCAGACCCTGTCACCAACCCCACCATCTCTCTGACTATTGTGCACAGGCTAAAAATGCTGGAGCACAGCAGGTTTTGGGGCTGAATTCTGAACAGCTTCACTCTTGAAGAGTGATGCAATTAAAGGCGAAAGCAATGCACTGCAGCTGGCAAATCTGTAGTATGGAAAGGTCCAAGACGTCCACATGAGTCCAAACACCTGTTCTGTTCAGGGCCTCTGATGGTCAATGCCTCTCTGCTGTGGGGAGGAAAAGGAAAGAGGAAGGTGACTTAGACAGGATTGAGCTGACTGTAAAGCATGCTAATGAAATGCAGGAGTTATTTCCATAAAGCAGTTCATATTTCATGCCCTGGGGCTTCTCTTCCAAGAAAACATCAGCTATTTATCAGGCTGCTCAACACAAGTACTCTTACCCTGAGAAAGTTCTCCTCTGACCCTAAGGAATTAAATTGTCAGCATTTTACAGCCAGACCTTATTTCATCACCTGCACCCATCCAACTGAGGGAACTGTCTGGTGGTTGCTTTGGAGGCTGCAGAGAAATCATTCATGTGGGGCAAACAGCCTCAAACTTTCTCTTTCAGAGATCAGGACAAAGCTCATTGTAACTTAAGGACATTCAGTGCTGAAAAGGGATCCTCACCCCAAAATGCTGAGCTCAGACAATGAGTGCAATTGGCTTTGAATCTGATTGCATTTACCAACTACACAAAATGTGCAAATTTTGCTGGAGGTCTACTTCATCCAGCAGAATTCCATCGTGTGTGGGATGATCTTGTGCTTTGAAAGGGTACAGTGACACTGCAGGCAGGAAATAAGATAAAAAAACAATATGTAGGATCTTTTATATCTCTTCTGGATGTACACTCACCCTCTTCTCTATAGATTCCTCTGATTATCACAGTTCAGCCCTTCTGAAGTCCTGTCTGTTTTGATCCCTGCGTGGCAATAACCAAGGACAACCTTATACAGTCCTCTGAAGAGAGCATTAAACAATCTTATAATCCAAGCTCAACATTCCCTCATCTCGAGAGTTTGACTTGAAACTTATTTTTAATATAGGGAATTATCAAATAAGTCTCTGAAAGTGAGAATATTTTGGGCAAAGAGTTTCACATGTCCCCATGTCACACAGAGTCTGATGTCACTTGTGTTGAAGGAACAAAGAGAGGACAATTTCCAGGGCTGATTTACTTCCTATCAGCCAGACTGCCCCTCGCTCAGATGCCCTCATGACCATCTTCATTGTGTCTGTCACCTGCATGATACAAAGAGTAGCACTCAAAAAACATCTCATTAGCCGTTTTCACGGTGAGCAAGTGGAAAACCTGAAATATGTGATGTGACTAATAAAAGCCAGACACTGAGCCTCCTCAATTTGGAGTGTTTTTGTCAGGTCTTTTAAAGTTAGAAGTGGAGAGTACTCCAGATGCCAGATATGAGCAGCTTAGACTATAAAAGAATTGATGAAAGATAATATGAAAAATAAATCGTAATAGAATTATGGTATCTACCTGCTTGGCTGTTCAGTATGCACCAAGATGATTACATCTGTATCATCTCTCTTTAGTGGGATCAAGAAAATTCAAAAATTAAATATTTGCACAAAGACAGACAAAAACTGCACCCATTTTAATGCAACTGGATTTGCATTCTGGTTGCTGTGGCATCTCAAACATCCATGCACAGCCAAACCTCAGCTTCTCACACTCCCCAAAGAGTGACATTGTGCTAGCAGAGCTGCTGGCACTCACTGATTGTCACAGGCCTTGCTGTAATCTCCCCATGGTGACACGGCCTGGCTCTGCCCTGGGAATGCTCCATTCTGGCAACATCCAGCTCCAGTCTGGAGCTTTGAAATGAGGAAGCATAACCAACAAATGGGAATTTCCAATACATGGGAAACCAGAGGAGCTAAGAGAGGGAGAGCTTCATGAGAAGGACTTGCTGCCAAATGCAACAAGCATCAGAAGGAGCCCAGAGGACACGGCCGAGAGCACCTCATCCTAATTTTGGCTCCTCCACTAACTACAAATGTGGACTGGGGAAGTCAGCCACTTCCTTGCCTTTCCCCCTTACCCAACACCTGTAAACTCTTGATTATAATAGAGTCTCAATAAAACTCTTCATGTTAACTGCAGAGGTGTCTCTATGTTCTCCTGCTTGATGCCGTGTGCAGTCTTTGAGCTAAGACAGGACTCTGTCTTAGAATCACAGAATAATTTGGGTTGGAAGGGACCTTAAAGATCACCTTGATCTACTCCCCTGCCATGGGCAGGGACCCCTTCCACTAGCCCAGCTTGCTCCAAGCCCTGTCCAACCTGGCCTTGAATGCTCCCAGGGATGGGGCAGCAACGGCTTCCCTGGACAACCTGTGCCAGAGCTCACAACACAACAGTAAAGAATTTCTTCCTGATATTCAATCTAATGCTGTCTTTTGTCAGTTTAAATCCATCCCCTCCTCGTCCTGTCAATCCATGCCCTCATAAAAAGTCCCTTTCCAGCTCTCTTGGAGACTGCTTAGGTACTGGAAGGTGTCTGAAGTTCTCCCCAGACCCTTCTCTTCTCTGGACTGAAGGATCATTGAAAACATCTCCTCCTAATTCTGGATAACTAGAAAACAACAGAGCAGAAGTTTAGTCAAAATGTTTCTACCTTACATTTAAAAAGAAAGAGAGAAAAGCTTCGTTTGTTTTTGCTCCAGGAAGCTCTCTGCACCAACGGAGAAGAAAGTCCCTTTCTAAAATAACAAGAAAGTCATTAGATTAGCACTGCTTGTACTTTTTTAATGTCACCATTACAGATATTTTTGATAACACATCCTTTTACGCACATGTGGTCTGGTCTGATGGTGGAGATAATGCTGTTTACCTGAAGAGTAGGCTTGGGGTGGGGTTTTTTTATGTCTTCTTTGTTTTTCAGGAACAGAAGCATGGACAATGCTCACACCTGGCCATTGCTCTTTTATGGTTAAAGCATTGGAATGAGTGTAGAAAGAAAAACAAAGCAAGTGGTGAATGCTGTCAAGCTGAAAAAGATGAAAGCTCAGTGTTCAATTTCCATCATCTGCTTTCCATGATACAATGATCTGATCCATGGTGGGATCAGATCATCAAGGACTTTAGAGGACTCTACCTCTGGCTACAGTGCTTTTGTTTTTTTAAGAAATATATAAGAGTTGACAGGCTGGGCTACATTACCCATCAGGGTAGTTCAGTATCAGGCCATTTTCAATAGTCAGGATAATATTTCTGAAGGAAGAGGTAAGAAATCCTGCCCAGAAAAATGCAGAATAATCAGCCTTTGTTCCTAATCTTGTTTTAACTTCCAGTCATTAGATTGTTTTATAACATATAAAAGTTTTTCTGTCTTGGATGAGATATACACTCAGAATAAACACACAGCTCTCTGTTTTTTACTCAAGCAGAATCTTGTGAAGTGTAGAGTTATCAAAAGCTGCATGGCAAACAATTATGCATTTTCATAACATTAAAATTATGACCAAAAATAAGTCCTAGGATACAAAGTGGAGTATAGAAAGTGTCACAGTAAATTATGAAAGTGCCGTTCCAAGGATTGTGTTCTGGAGATGTTTGACCACCTGCCCACAACCCATGCTTGGAAATGTATTGAGCATCTCAGTTTTAGAAAGCTAAAACTGGATGAGATTAATTATATTACAATTGTATAAGACAACTTCCTGAGTCCAAGTATTTATATACATGGTCCTCTTGTGAGATGGAAAGTGTAACTTCTAAACAGCTGGAAAATGCTGCTTGGGGCTTGACGAAGTTCTAAATCCTAAATCAGAGCCACATCCCTTAGACCAGACTGGTCAGGGATGAGGATGTTCCAGTGTTCCTGTCTCTGTTGGCATCACACACCTCTGTAGCAGAAACAATCTGGAAAGGTTGGCATGTAAGTCCTCTAGGACTACCCTAAACCAGCATTTCTTCATTCAACAGATTCTGAACATCTGTCAGCTTCAAAAATTCACCTGGAATATCAACGCCACTGGACACACTTCAGGGCCCAGGATGCTGCACATGATCCACATGGGAAGAAATCCACACAAAAAGACAGATGAGACCATGTCCCAGCACAAAATTCTGCATGGAAAAGAAGCTGAGTTTATGTTTAAAACCTGGGGATCCCTAATGGAGGAGGAGAACTCCTTTTGACATTTTCCCAGTGGTCAGAGCACTTGAGAGTAAATCCAGAGTACGTCTGGATGCTAAACCTTCTCCTTCATCTCTCTGGAGACGTACAGCAAGTAACAAAGCCATAGAAATAATCACAGACCCATCAAACAGTTCAGATTGGAAACAAGGCTGGTAATGAGATCCAACCTGGATTTATTCACCTGGGGCTTGCAAAGTGGCAAGGATGGAGACTGCACAACCTCTCTGGGCAACCCGCTACTATCCATGAGCATCTCAGTACCCATCAATGTGCTTTTAACACCAAAGAGTTCTGTTTATGCCAAGAATGTCATGAGAGGACATCAGAGAACTCTCTTTGGACCTCAAGTTCTTGGACTCAGCTGTTTTGGGCTGAAAACAGTGGTTCTTGAGAACTTGATATAAATCTTAAGCAAGCGGAAGGGTAACCTCACCTATCTGTGAATCATCAGAGCAGAGGCATTTCCAGAGCGATGTCGCTCTGCTCGATAACAACCCACAGTTCCTAGAATTTCATCTCATCTCCAGAATTTTATTTCGGTCCAAAAAGACTACATGTAAATTTGGGTAGAGCTTTCATTCAGATCTTTGTAAAGCTGATTTTGTTCTCCACTTCCAAGCCCTCCCTCACTGTTTGCCTTGGCTTCCAGTATCTTACTCAGTTATTAGTTTTAAAACTGGTGACCAACGCAACAGAGCTTTAACTCCCCCCATCCCCCTCATTTTTATAAAATCACAGAATCATAGAACATTTTAAGCTGGAAGTGACACACAAGGATGACTGAGTCCAACTCCCTGCAAAGGTTCTTAATCCAGATCTTTGTAGGTACCTTTCAACTCAGGATCTTCTAGAATTCCAAAAAGACAAACCTGAAATCCCTCCAGTTTCTCAGGCAGTGGGATTTTCAGCATGTAAGAAACCTGTACTTTTGGCACAGAGATCCACTGTGTGGCTAACACAGGGGAGTTCTGAATAATTTGTTATCCAAATCCTTCCTCTAGCAGGACAGCACAACTCTTTTTTTCCCTCCATGATGGCAGATATCCCATCTGTACTGAGTCCAGTCAGGTGTAATATTTGTACTTTTATGTTTTTGACATTTTCTCACTTCTTCAAACAAGCTTGAGATAGTGGTGGTAGAACAAAATGGTCATTTCCTCATTTAAAGCATGGTTTTTTCCCATGGCTGGCCAAACAAAAACACTCCCTGTGCAGTGTCAAAAGCAATGGAGTTTTCTTTAGTTGTCATCAAAAATATTGAAGTATGTGTGTTGGAAACCTCACCTGTGATGAAGTGTTTCTGTTCTGAGACATTTCTTACTCATTTTAGTTACAGAACTCAGCCAAAGCTGAGACTAGGTGAAAATGTGAAGCAAGTAAAAAAATAGGGGAAAAACCCCCACAATTTTCTGGGGGTTTGGGTTATTCTATATATGACAAAAGGCACTGTTTCCTTCACCGCTTTCACAGTCACATTTTCAGCTGTTCCCTTAGCAGAAGAAAGAATAATTCAAATGCCTTTCTAACCATTTTCAATTCCTTCAGGTTGCTACCACTTGAAGTTTGGGGTTTGTTTTTTTTTAAGGCAGCAAACCTAAGCTGATCTTCCCAAGCCAGGACAAGTTTTCCACTGGGACTTTCCTCTTCATATTTCATTATGCCCTGTGGGCAAACCTGAAGATCATTGGGAGGACAACAGCAAGCATTTTCTGGGGGTGGAGGGTGGAAAAAGGAAAATCAAATCCAGAAAGGTTTAGAGGTTCTGACAGGGTCACCACAAAAGGTGTGGTGTGTAGCAGGGCTGGCCCTCTGTTTGGAATCTCCACCATTGGCTGGAAACCACCATTTAATGGGATTTAATTACTTTTTGAGCAGGTTGACACAGCTCTGATCAGCCCTCATGTTTTGCTTTTCTGCCACGCGCCAGTCCCCACCCTTTCCCACATTTGTGAGTGGGAGCCACTCTGTTGTCCTGATGCTCCGAGGGTGTTTTCTGAAGGGTGGTTTCTCACAGCCACCCCAAAAAACTCCAGTTAGGTTGCCATGCACTGCCCTCTAATGCCATTTTGGCATATTAGCAGCCCTCACCCCCAGAGGAGATCTGTAACATAAAACAAATCATCCACATCCACCAAAAAACTGCTAGCAATGCTTTAGGGAAATGACACAGAAATGAGACGTTTATTGGCTGCTTTTTTTCCCCTCAGCACTGCTTTGTTTTACACATTCTTAGAGATCACCATCAGGGAGAAAAATGGGAACTCCCTATCTACCTTTGCTGGACCATTTTGGGTGCTTGATGCTTCCAAGGTCCCCTTCAGCTGCCTGTTTTCACCCAACACATCTGATTTCTTTAGGTTTTTTATTGCACTGCTGCTTCTTGGAGAGGAATGAGGTACCCAGGAGTGCAGGTGGCCACTCAAGCGTGCATGTGCATGTTGGATTTATGAGGATACTTCCTCCTTTTTTAAGATTTTAATGCTTCCCAGCAGCCTGTTTGCTTTCCTGCTTCCTTCCTTCACTAAGCAGCCATTTCTGGAAAATTACCCACAATGAATGCAGCATCTCTTTCCTTAATGGAAGCAGCTGATTTAGAGCTGCTGCTGTGTGTGTTTTGTTAGTGCTATTTTCTCTTGTGTGCATTGCTTTGCATTCATTAACACTGGGACCCATCTGCCATCTCATCATCCAGCCAGTGCAACGCCATCCTTCTGCAACTTCTTGCTTCCAGCTTTTGGCTGATTACTCTGAAAAAATTGGGATTTGCAGCAGATTTCATCACCTTGGCTGTTCACCTTTTCCAGGTGGCCTGTTGGTACAATAAGGGGTTCCAATCAATGCTGGTGGCTCTTCTCACAGTGGGAAAATCAGCTTTATTTTTATTTTATTCACAGCTTTTTGGACCTCCCTGTAATTAATCCCATCTCCTCTCCTCTCATCAGAGTCCAGGAGATCCAGCTGCATCAAACTTATCTCAAAATGATGAGGAAACTGTGAAGCTGGGAGAAAAGAGCTGCAAGAAAATGTAAAGACAGAGGCATGTGAGATTGGAACAGAGGGTACAGAGGTACAACTAGTGACACAGCAATCATGAGTGGGACTCAAGAGGAAAAGCACCAACATGGAAAAGTTTGAAATATGAATAGAAAAAAAATAAAAATAGCTGCAAGATCAGACTTCAACATCTGTGAGGGTCTGTAGGAGGCCCAGAGCTGTCCAGCACTCCCCCACCTTTGCAGACATAGCTGAAAAGGAAATTTCAGCCACAAGCAACCCACCTTCAAGATGTGTAGTGCTGGAGGTGTCCTCACATATTTCTCCTCCATTTCCAGTCTGTCTGGGACCTTGGCAGTAAGGTGAGATTTCTTTACCTTCTGCAGCCTCCCCAATTTTAATGAGGATTTTCTTGGCTCCTTTGCTCCTTAATGGGTGTGCACAAAAACACTGTGGCTATTATTACAAACAGCAATGGACTGCTTTTGATGCCTATTGCACTTTCCAGACGTAGCCAAGAGCTGCCTCTCTCCTTGTGAGTTATCTCATTTGTGGCTTTAATAGGTAGCAATTTACAGGTTTGATAATTCACCCTTTACCCTCCCTATAATGACTTGTTCTGAGGAGGAACTGAGATCTCCTGTTGCTCTCGTGTCTTCCACCTTTGCAGACTCTATTCTCCTTTGAGTTTCTCCCAGTGGCTGTCATGCTATGATATTGCTCTGTGACATTTCAATCCACAGGGATTTCTCTCAGTACTTTCTGATGCAATTAATTATTTGATTCCTTCTTTAACTTAGGATACATAGTTCTTTTCTCAGTGGGATTCTTATGCTGTAAAAGTAGTGTCTTGCTGATATTTTTTTCTTCCACGAGGTTACAGTTATGTGAATTGTATCAGTCCTTCCTTTAAAAAATGCAGGCATTGCTAAAGCAGGAAACCACAGGAGGATGCTTGGGAGATCCTCTATAAACATAGTGAAGATAATTTATTCTTATATTTAAGAAGCTTTTACTGTCATTATGAAAATAGACATATCTGTAAATGTGTTTAGAAAGACTGAGTTAATAGAAAGCAGCATAAGTAGGAGTGGAAGTAGTAGCTTAATTTTATTTATTTTTTCAGCTAACCACGGGGAAATAAACTGCACAGTAGCGCAGTCGGAAGCAAGACTTTCTGATCAATACAGAGATAGTGCTTGTAATATTTTGAGGTCGAGGTGCCAGATCTATCTGCTTCAGGGCTGGAGGTTGTGTTTGGCTTTGCAGACAGTCTCGCATGTTCATTTGCATCATCACATCGTGGTGTGATAAATACAGCCCTGCCCTCGGTTCCTGTCACCAGAGACCAGTGCCTGTGCCCCTGCTCTCGGGAGGATGCTGGAGCCGCCAGTGAGGTCCTCCCTCAGTTTCCTCTTCTCCCGCACAACAACCCAAGTGCCCTCAGGGCTTCCCCTCCAGACCCTTCCCCACCCCCGTGGCCTCCTCCGTGCGCTATCCGTGGTTCAGGGATTCTTTGATTAAATAAAAGCCCCGAGCGCGGATTGCACTCGACGCGCGCTGTGAGAACCCGAAGGAACTCGAGCAGGGAGCTTCTTCTCCACCGGGAGGGCAGCTGAGGAGGGGCAGCAATCCAGCCGCCCCTGCACTCCCTGCCGCCTCTCCTCGTCCCCAGGCGCTGCCGTGCCGCCCTCCCGGTCCGTACTGGGCCGGCTCTGAGGGGCGGAGATGGCAGCTCTGCCGTGCCGCCCCACACGTCCGTACTGGGCTGGCTGTGC